>ML778715.1:1340327-1351490 GCA_009831015.1 Picea engelmannii
TCTCATACTACAAAATTCATCTTCTCCACAATTTGTTCAAAAGGGGAACAAAAGGATACTGCAACCACTACAGCCTCAGCTCAAGCACCTTCTATCCACCAGAAGCAGGTCGACAAGGTTGCAACAAAGCACAAAGATTCCTTCTGCACACATTCATCTCATGTAGCCAAATTGGTTAAAAAGGTCCAACCCTTCCAGCAATAGGTTCGTGAGGATCTTCAACAAACCAAGTAGTGTGACGGTTCCAACAAGGCAAGCAACTCACCAAGATACAATTTCAATAATCACATTTCCCTCTCCCCCGGGAACTCAATGCAATGGATACCATTGCTTCCTAAGGGGGGAGGATTGATCCAGGTGGATATCGGTGGCCACCCACCTTTTCCAAATGGCTCAAAACGACTTTCTGGCAATTTTGTCAATTTACTATTTTTAGCAGGTTTTAACTTCCGAGGCCATTTTGAGGGCCCAAATGAAGGTTTTTCAAGATCAAGGTTCTCAATGATATCTAAAGGCATGATTGAGCCCCCAAAATGAATCTCCTCGACGATACCTTTCCAACGAGCTATCACATGCCTAAAATGGATATCGTATGCAAAAGTTACGACCCCGGGAAGTTGATGTACTCACTTACCCAAACGGGGCCCACATGACTTTTGTCGCTTCATCTTGTAGGGTTAGGTTTTTGGATGTTTGGGACTTTTGGCATTCCTTCTTATTGTAAAAGGGCCTTCAGAGCCTCATTGTAATCATCTTCTTGCGAATGCGAGTAGCCGTCACATCTCTTCTCAGAGATAAGCTGCCACCATTCTAGCGAGTCTTTCACTCTATATTTTTACAGTCTTTGTACATTTCTTTCATTAATAGAAATCATGTATTACTGTATATCTGTGTTTATGGTTGCATCTCTGATACATTTCTGTTATATTATTGGATATATGCGATATCTCTGTGCATTTCCTTATTATATCTTCGCTCTCATTTCGTGCTGAAAATAATCCGGATCAGTTTCACTGATTTTGAACAGTTTCATGGTTTTGGGAGGTAGTAGCCTGATGTTGAAGAGATGGAGAATGGCTTTTGACCCTCAGACAAAGTATTTCCATCAAAATCATTTTTGGGTCCTTCTCCCTGGCCTCCCATTACATTTTTTGGAACGAGGGAGCGTTGAAGGCTATTGGAGATTCTTTGGGTCGGCTTATCTCCTTGGATGAGCGGGCTCTAAAAAAAGCAAATAGGAAAGTTGGGAGGATTCTAGTGGAGATTGACATCCATGGTGGGCTCCCTGAACTATTAGATATCGAATGTCGGGGATGTCACCTAAAACAAAAGCTAGACTACCAAGGCATACCCTTCAGATGTAGTAGGTGTTGCTGCACTGGTCATTTGCGTTGAGACTGCAGTGGAAAGATTGAGGAAGATTTTTTTGAAGAAACTCTACTACAAGAATACCTGCTGGAGTATATGCAGGAAATAGACTCTTCAGAGGATACTCTTTTTCACTACGAAGATGGGAAATTTTCTTCGTTGGAAGAGGCGACTACTCTTACTGGGAAGTTGAAGTTATTTTGTCCCTCACTGTTCTCCTCTTTATCACTCTAGGAAAAGGATACTATAGATAGCTCTGGGTGGCTATTATCTTCTACATCCAATGATTTTGTTGGTACTACTGGGAGTCTAGTTTCAAATGAGCCAGGGAAGGGAACCACAAAAAAACTTTCTAGTTGTATTGAGCCTCCCTTGGTTAAATGTTCCCCAATAAAGGACCCCATTATTATACTAGTCAACCTTCAATCCGGGATGGCCTTCTCACCTTCGCCGCAGGGTCAAAATGCTCAGGTTTCGGGTGTTACCATCTCCACCACCCATCCTTATCGGTCTGACTAAGTTGTAGAAATAGGCTTTAGAGAAGCTGAGGAGGGATTTTCCTCACACAACATTGCACTTGATTCCTCCATCCCTTTTATTAAAGACAATAAGGATGCTATTAAGCTTCCTACTTTCCAAGGTAAGGCACCCATTGCTGCTTCTACTTCTTTGGAGGATACATCTTCCAAGCCTCCTTCGACTAGGGATGGAAAAGACTTCTCCTGGTCCAGGGGACTAGGTATTAAACTTTCCCCCTTAAAAACTCGAAGCAGCCAAAAAAAATTGGCACAAGCTTCTTCAGAGATAACTGAGTCCGTCTCCTCTTCTACGGACAATGGGCCTTTTAGAGAAATGAAAGCCCTGGCGAGGGAAAAGCGATGTCACTTTTATCTTTAAATTTAAGAGGGATAGGAGGCACCCTCAAAATTGTCTCAGTCCATCAACTTTTGGATCACACACATCCTGATGTCATCCTTCTCCAAGAGACGATGGTCGATGAGTAGAAAGCAAGGATTTTCATCCATTTTTTTCATCCGACATGGGTTTTGAGTTCAGTTAGTTCAGTGGGTACCTCTAGGGGCCTCTTAGCTGCGTGGGATCCTTTATTATTTGACTTGGATCGTTATCTGACAGTGGGTGGTATCTTATTAACATGAAAGAGCTTAATACACAACCGGGAACTAGCTATTTTAAATATTTATGGACCTTGTAAAGATAGGAAACTTTTCTGGAAGATGTCGGATGATAATGGTATTTTTTCAATTAAAAACCTAATAGTGGCTCGGGATCTAAATATCATTCTATCAACAGATGAGGCTTGGGGCGGGCACTATGGGTCAGAGATTTCTGAAGATTATTTCAAAGAGATTTTTACAACAAATAATTTGATTGGCATAAGGTCGACGAAAGTGGTGCCGACTTGGTGAAATGGGCGCATTGGTCCGGAAGCAGTTGCTAGGAGACTAGATCGGTTTATGGTCGTTGAAGAGTTATTAATTGAAACATGAATTTATAGGTTGTGGGTTGAATTCCTATACATCTCCGATCATGCGCCTGTGCTTCTTCAATTAGATTTATGTCCAGTTCACAAAATTTACCCTTTTAAATTCAATGGGCAGTGTTTGAATGATAAAGGTTTCATTGATTTAGTTTACAAAGTGTGGAATGAACCGCTGTTCCCGATAGAAAGTGGAAAACAAAGGATGTTTTCTTGGAAATTACAGGTGCTGAAAAAACAAACAAAACAATGGCTAAAAGACACTATGAAAGAAAAAAAAGTTGATGTCGCTGGAATCAGAAATAAAGGATACACTTAGCGTTTTGGAAGGAGAGCCATCCGATCACTCACTTGCCATTTATCTGCGGATTTTAGAAACAGAGCGAAATGCGTTATTAAAAGATGAAGAGCGAAAATGGAGGCTGTGGAGCAGAGCTCTTTGGCTTTCCAGTGGGGACAAAAATACCAGATATTTTCATAAACTAGCAAGCCACAACAGGGTGAGGAAACATATCTGGAAAATAAAAAAATGGACAAGGGGACATTATGACAGAACAAGAATCTATAAAGGATGCAGCTGTAAACTACTACAAATATTTTTATAAATCACCGACTGTCCTGAACTCATTGGAACAATTTAATGTAATGGAATTTTATCCCTAGATGATAAACGAGGAGGAGGCAAACACTCTGTTCACATCAGTTACTTTGGAGGAAGTGAAAGTTGTTATATTCTCTTTCAAGAAAGAAAAAAGCCTGGGTTCGGATGGATGGACGACCGAACTCTTTACTTTCTTCTTCGATCTTATAGGGGAAGATGTCCTTTCTATGGTCGAAGAGTCTAGAAGTCAGGGTGCGATCATCGGAGGCTTAAACTCTACATTTTTTACTCTGATTCCAAAGGACAATAACCCGTCTTCCTTCGACGATTTTAGGCCAACCTCTTTATGCAATCTATGCTACAAAATAATATCAAAAATAATTGCTAAACATTTAAAACCTTTTCTCTCGAGAGCTATCTCCATAAAAACTTATCACTCAGTCAACCACTTCAAAACATTACAAAACAAGCCACTACACAATCAATCAACCTGCAAAACTTATCAGTTAAGGCCTAAGGAGCTCAGTGGCCCAGATACATGTGGATGCTGTGAAACCTTGTTGAGCGTTGGGTTCCTCATCCTCTTTGATTATGAACACGTTAAAAAAAGTTCTTGGATGACACTGAGATACAAATATGTCTTCATTATACTCATCAATAACTTCAATTTGGATACCAAAATCCATCCTACAAACCACTTGGCTTTAAAAAGCATGAACCTTTCCAACAACTCCTCATACTTGGATCACTATTTCTCCAGTACCTGGGCAATGGGGCTCTTAGTGAGCCAGTAATGTCAGTGGCCTTAAATAATTTGGTTTTTCTTCTCTTAGAGAAACTAGAGTCAGAAAACCAGCCCTCAAAATCCCTTTCAATCTGTTCATTAACCACTAGCTTACTCTTCTTCCATATTGCTTCTTCTGGGACTCCAATTTCCTCTTTAATAGTTGTAGAGAACCTCACTTGATAGGGGTCTTCTCTTCCCTCTTGGATTCCCTTTTGAATCTAGTTACAACATGAGCAATGGATTTATTCTTAGCCCGCACATGCATCTTACGATGTAGTACCTCACGTCTCTTCAAGCTAGTCCTTAGGCCCTCCAAGTTAACAAGAATCTCCATGTCACCTAAGAGAGATGAGCATCGATGTGTGAGAACCCACGAAATACCATATTTCCCATAATACTATGACTCAACACCACAACAAGCGACCTAGACCACATCAAGGTGCCTCTGCTTGTTTTGTTTAATTGGTTGCAATAAGGTAAAGATATGTTCTCGAACCACCTTGTATGTTTTTTTAATTGCATTTGATCTGTTAAATAATTACATTGATTATTGAATTTTTTAGTTGCATTGAGCAACTTGCTTTATTATTGTATTAATTTTTTAGTTGCATTAGGAGTCTTGTTTTGTTGGTTGCACAATATTTGGGATTTAGTTTTTAAAACTTGTGGGTATAACATAACAAAGTGAATCTTTATCGATATTATTCATTATTCAAAACACTTAAGGAAAAACTATGTTGTCGATGGGGCCTTTGATTTTTTTATTTCTTATTTGTTATGATTTTTGTTGAATCACACGTGTTCTTCGGTGAAGGTTGTGTGAGCAATATGTAAGTTGCTTTCAAAATTATGGCAGTGGTCATTGGCAACTCTAGTGCACATCAGGATGCCATGCAATGCATTCTCCATAAATAAATGCCATGTAGCTTCAACCTCTTGTCACTTTTCTCTCGCATTGTCTGAAGGATGATTCAAGTAGTCTTCTCCCTGTTTATGCTTTGGTACCACTTCTTCTGGGAAAACTGTTGAGAATTGTTGGGTTTTTGCCTTCACTATGTAGTAGCAAGGGCAGTTGGGATACCGCCACGAGACTATGTAGTTACTATTCAATGAAGTTTCAACAAGCTTCCAGTGTATCTCGAGAGTGTGCTCACGCAGGACGGTGGAGGGATTCACAAGATTCACTCCTCGATTTGATAGATGCACGACCGCAGATGGAAATGCCATGTAGCCTTTTTTTTTGTTTTGATTAAAATATATGTTAGATTTCACTGTTAATAATTATGATGTAGACAAAGAATACTTATACAACCAATTAAAATTGTTTGTATAGATATATAAATTTTAATATTATTTATTTAGTGTTAAAAAAAAGAATAGTTTAAAAGTAGATGATACTTATAATAAAGATTATTGATTATGCAATTAATTTCAAATATTGAAATACGTGAAGGCAACAATAAGACTTGAAATATATTAGCCAATCAAAAATGAGAAAAACAAATATTTTTATTTATCAATATATATATATATATATATATATATATATATATTTGTTTTCATTAGTTAAACATTACACTTCACATACAAATTTAAAATAAAAAACAAATTAATGTCAAATCAATAACAAACTCATTGCTATAGTCCTAGGCTTTTGACAGGGACTAATAATACTATTTGAAGCACCTTGTGAGGTTAAGTGGTAATAATTTTGAAAGACCTAAAGGTGAAAGGTTATGGAACAAACATGTGGAGATATGGTTGTCGGTTGGTTACTCAACTATAATTTTCTTCTTTCTTGGAAAGAATATAGTCGAATATATTCATGTGAAATATATATATATATATATATATATATATATATATATATATATATATATATATATATATTTTTTTTTTTTTAAATATATAATGATGTGATATTTTTTATTTTTATTTTTTATAAATATATAATGATGTGATATTTTTTATTTTTATTTTTTATAAATATATAATGATGTGATAGTTTAGATAACTTGTTATTTCAATGTAGTTTGAGTGGTTAAAAGAGAATGTTGTTTTTTTCTTTACTCCGATTCAAATCTCGTTATTAGATATGCTTGTTTTTAGTGAGCCAATTATTATTAAGATGTTAACTTGGCCTTGAGCCATGAAGAATCTGGTTTGCTTTGTGTACCATCCTCATAATAAGGGGAAGTGTGAGCCAATTTTTGTTAAGATGTTGATTTAGTCTTGATCCCTAAAGAATTTGGTTTACTTTGAGTACCATCTTCATAATAATATACAAAACTAAAAAAACCTTTTAAAAAAATTATAGATATATTAATTGAGATAGAAGAAAGACAAAAATGAAAAGAAAAAGCAAATACATATTTATACGCAACTCGCTGTTAAGAGGTGTAAAACATTTGATCTACAAAACATGAAAGAAAATCGTGAACACATCCAAAAATAAAGTCCCATGTACCAAAGGTATTTGGAAAAGTGCAAACCCTAAGCCTAAAAAAAATTTAAAATAACTTAAAATTTATTGCTCAAATAATATGATACATTATGTATAGGTATACTTATTACTTTATATTCTAACAAATCCTGCCACTTATAAATATTCTCATTTAGAATGTCAAAGTTGTTTTAACAATGTTCCAATAAATGCAAAACATCTTAAGCATATTAAAAGGTAATTGTTTTAAATAGGATAAAATAATAAATAAATTAATAACATTTACTTAGAATATCTTAATTATTTTATTTTTTCAAGTACAATTTTTTTATAATATTTGGGATTATTGGTCTAGCTTTTATTAATACAATCTAAAGAGTTTGGCACGACGCTACATTATTATGTATTAACAAAATCTGGTCATTTGAAATAATTCACTGTTGGTCCTTAAGGAGGACAACTTTTGCTCTTGCCAAATGCCTCTGGTTTTTGGGTCGTTAACCTATTTTCTTACATCCGAGGAAAATGAACTCTTAACCAATCAAAAACAGTTTAAGATAATACTATAAAATCAAAAAGCAATTTCAACTTAACTAATATCGACACACAAATTCAGAGGAAAAAAATATCTAAAAAAAAAGCTATAAAAATTTTAATATAATTTGGTTGTACAAGATAGTGATTATGTGGGGGCTTATCGCTAAAAAATAATATAATGAAAAACCAATAAATTCTTTAAAAAAGAAAAAGCTCACATACACAGATGTTATGAAAAAACACAATATAATGAACAAACAATAAATTATTTAAAGAAGGAAATGTTTTAAAGCTTATAAACATAGGTATTATGTAAAAAAATAATATAATGAAAAAACAATAAATTCTTTAAAAAGGAAAAGTGTTAAAGCTAAAAAAACACACATGTTATGTACAATTTTTATTGATTACTAGAATTGTAAATAGTACCTAAATAGACCTAGTTGAGTAGGTAAAGGGTGGTTAACCATCGTTGTATTGGGTTGTATTTGATTCTATAATCAATTTGTAGTCTAGTCATTTTAGTTTTATAATTGGTTTGGGAGGAGGTTGATGTAACCATCATGTCATTGTAATGGAGAGAGAGAAGCAGAGCCTTTTGTAGATTGGCTTTGGTTTGTATGTGGCTTCCCAACATATGATACCTAAATAGACTGGTAGATAGTTGAGTAGATAAAGGGTTGTTAACCATCATTGTATTGGGTTGTACTTGGTTCTATAATTGGTTTGTATTCTAGCCATATTAGTTCTATAATTGGTTTGGGAGGAGCTTAGTGTAACCATCATGTTATTGTAATTGAGTGAGAGAAGAGGAGCCTTATGTAGATTGGCTTTGGTTTGTATGTGGCTTCCCAATATATGATACCTTAATAGACTAGTAGATAGTTGAGTAGATAAAGAGTTGTTAACCATCGTTGTATTAGGTTGTACTTGTCTTATAATTGGTTTCAACACTAGCCATCTTAGTCCTATAATTGGTTTGGGAGGAGGTTAATGTAATCATCATGTCATTGTAATGGAGAGAGATAGGAGGGACCCTATGTAGGTTGGCTTTGGTTTGTACGTGACTTACCAACATATGATACCTAAATAGACTCGTAGATAGTTGAGTGGATAAAGGGTCCTTAACCATCATTGTACTAGGTTTTACTTTGTCCTATAATTGGTTTGTACTCTAGCCATCTTAATCCTATAGTTGGTTTGGGAGGAGGTCAGTGTAACCATCATGCCATTGTAATGGAGAGAGAGAGAGAGGAGGGGCCTTGTGTAGGTTGACTTTGGTTTGTATGTGGCTTCACAACATATGATATTTAAATAGATTAGTAGATAGTTGAGTAAATAAATGATTGTTAACTATCATTATACTAAATTGTACTTGGTATTATAATTAGTTTGTACTATATCCATCTTAGTCTTATAATTAATTGTACTTAGTCCTATAATTGGTTTGTACTCAAGCCATATTGTTACTATAATGTAACTACTAGCACAATATTGACATAGGTTTGTTTTGACCAAGAGGAGGTCAGTGTCAGCATCACGTCATTATAATGTGGAGAGAGAGGAGGGGCACTCAATAGTTTGGCCATTATTGATTTTATTTTGGATGTGTCATCCCAACATATGTTATCCCTCAGATGTTATTCTAACGTGTTCATTTATACTCTCAACAATGCAATATCGATGAATGATGTCAACTTCAATAGATGGGTTAACTCAACTATGTATAATATGATAAAGTGTTATAGTTTAGAGAATGGTCTTCATGACTATGAGAAATGAGATGTATTCTAGACATTTTAAAAGTTATATTAAAGTATGCAAAACAATGTTAGAGATGTCAAACAATAATCCACATTAAAACATCTTTGTTTATACTTCAGTTAGAGCTTTAAAATCAACTTGTCTAATTTTTTTTTATTTATTTTTTGTTAGTTTGTTCGTGACCTATGGGACTAGTCTGTGGCTGGGGCATCTAGGCCATCAAAATTACCCGAGGATCGCACACGGCCTGAGCCACACCAACCCTTAACATGGCTAGATTTTTTGTCCCCATAGGTTTCGAATCGATGATTTTAACATCACAGAGTGCCTTAACAACACACTCCATCACCGACTGTCCTACACCTCGGGGACTAAAAAAATTTGAAGGACATAGGGGTGAGCTTTGATCCACTTATGTGTGTACGGGTCATGATATCATTTTTAATATAATATCTCTGGGTGCAACCACACGTTCGACCACTACCTCAAGGTTCCCCCATGGCTTTAGTTTAGACCCTCACGGTAAAATTGAACATTGCCCAACGATGAAAAACTCCTCACTTTCCACCATTGGATCCAACCCCTTTAGGAAACTTGTCTAAACTTTAATTAGAATTTTAAAATTGAATTTTTAAAATTTGTTCATCATAATTCGATGATTTTGATATAAATTTAAATAAAATTTAATAGCAAAAGAATAATATTTTAAATGATGTGCTGTAATGTCTTTTTATATAGTAATAAGCTTGAGTACAAGTATCATATTAATTATAAATTATAAGATTCTTTTTACTTGTTATATGAATGAAGTATCATTAAAGTCATCTTTTAATTATCATATTAATCAATAATTATTAAAAAAATTCATTAATAATGATGGTAACGTTGATGGTGATTGTTGTCCTTTGATTTATTAAATACAAAAAATGACAAGGAATTAATTAGTTTACTTTAACATTATATTTTTTTATTCAAAAAAATTCAAAATAAACCTTCTTAAATCTCTATAATTTTGATAAGTTGATATATTAGGAAAATGAGTAGTGTGACTAATATTTTGAAACCCGAATTTAATGTGGGCATACATAAGACATTCTAAGAAAGTGTTTTTCATTCTTCACTTTCTTAATATCATAGAGAGGACAAATTCTTACATTAAATACACATAATTAAATATTAACATAATTTGCTCTTTTATAGATAATTATCTAATTATAATTGTAATATAAAGAATAATAGTCAATTGGATATAGCTCAAGTGGTTGTGAGGAAAATTGTTACCCTCTCCACAATTCAAATCCCACTTTGTGACACATTTCCTCACAGGGAGCCAATTATTGATAAGTTATATATATGCTATATTCATGAGTTGTAAACCTGGCCTTTTGTCATGAAGAATCTAGGGTTTACACTAGGTACCATCCTTAGAATAAGGGGAAGTGCTTGGGAGGTTTGCTTTATTAGAACAAGGGTTGCATGGCAACACAGTCCCTGCCGAATTAGTTGGGAAATACTCACTATTATCAACATTTGAGTACAGTTGAGTAAGTAATGCGCATGAGCAAAACAATTTAGATAACTATGTGGTATTAATGGCTTGCTGCGTTGCATTCAAGTCAAATCTCTTATATCCTTTGGAATCTTTGTCTCTAATCGCTTTAGCTTTTTTGTTACAAAAACATCAGAAAAGAAAACTTTGAAGATTTGTCAGACGAGCCTTAAAGGAAACCTTCTTGAAAAAATTTCCAAGGCATTAGAATGTTGAATTTCCTTTCTGCAGGTGACTCATCATTGATTAAATCCAGAATCCAAATTTCAGGGCAAAGACGATGATTCAATTCAGAATCCAAATCTCAGGGAAAATATGATGATTCAATTCAGAATCCAAATCTCAGGGCAAATATTTTGTAACAAAAAATAAAATAGCAATACCAATACCACAAAAGACCTTTAAAACAAAAGGACTTTGTTCATTGTAAGGAGGAAAAAATATCTTTTCACTGGCAGGAGCAAGATACAAATGCTCCATTGATATTATCACTGAAAAGACGACAATGCATAAGACTATTCATAAAGAGTCTGGTAAGACTATTCATAAATTTGTAGTTAAAATCTTGATACGGTTGATAGATTAATGGAAACAATTCAGTTTTCTGTGAATGATT
>ML778715.1:1394770-1406026 GCA_009831015.1 Picea engelmannii
GTACCAATCTTTTGCAACACCTTATAAGGGCCATAGTACTTTGGTGATAATTTATTATCCTTCTTGGCTTGCTTGAGGGACATTTGTTTGTATGGTTGTAGTCTTAAAAACATCCAATCCCCTACTTCAAAACTTCTTTCACTGTGATGTTGATCTGCTTGTTGTTTCATGCAATTCTGTGCCATGGTCAGGTTGTCCTTTAAGATTTGGAGAACTTGTTGTCGATTCTCGATGTGATATTCCACTGCTTGAGCCTTAGATTTTTGTTTTAGAGAAGAAGTGATGGAAGGAGGGTGGTATCCATAAAGTGCCATAAATGGTGTCATTTTTGTTGCAGTATGAAGGAAGTGTTATACCACCATTCTGCCAAGGGTAACCACTTGAACCATTGTGTTTGTTTATCAGAGACAAAGCAAAAAAGGTAGTCTTCCAGACATTTGTTCACTATCTCGGTTTGTCCATCAGATTGAGGATGAAAGGATGAGCTATGAGCCAATTGAGTACCCAAACAAGAAAATAATTCTGTCCAAAAATGTCTAGTGAAGATGGGATCTCTGTCACTTACAATAATCTTTGGGATGCCATGTAGCTTTTGAACTTTCTCCATGAATGCGGTGGCTACTGTACTAGCTTTGAAGGGATGAGAGAGTGCACAAAAATGTGCGTACTTGGTCAGTCTATCAACAATCACCATAATGACACTCTTTCCTTTAGACTTTGGTAACCCTGTGATGAAATCCATGGAAACCTCCTCCCAACGCTGACTTGGGATGGATAATGGTTGTAAAAGACTTGCGGTCTTAATTGTTTCCACCTTATTTTGTTGGCAAACCAAACATTCTGCCACAAACCTTTGAACATCAGTTTTAAGGCCATCCCCAAAAAACCGTTCTTGACTCTATGGTAGGTTTTCAAAAATCCCGAGTGCCCTCCACTGGAGAGGTGTGCAATTCCATTAGTACCTTTTGTTTGATTTTGGAGTTCTTACATAAATATAAGCGATCTTTGTACCATAGTGAATCATTTTTCCATGTAAATGTATCTGATGCACTGGAATCCTGCTGCAGCCTTTGAATGAGAGTCCACAGGTCTGATCAAAATTGGATGTGCCAAGTGGAATTTACGGTAACTTCCCCACAACTTGTCGATTTTTGGCCTTTCCAGGAGCTCCCACTTGTATAGCGTACCCCGCACAAAATAATTGATATAAAATTATGAAATTCGTACCAAAAATACTATCGACTGTCCACGATCCAATGAAACCAATCCCACTCAATTTGGATACTCTAGGAAGAAGTTATGATTGTTTTACCTGGAACACCTTCTTGAGACTAGTCAATATGACTAGTCAGATACCCTATCTTACACAGGGTATATGTACAAATTTAAGATGACTTAGAAGCTGAACATTTTACCACAGATAGCCTTCGAAGTTCAGTGTTTGAAACGTTACAGAAAATTTTTTATAGCGAAAATTCCGCAATGACTCATTTTAGAATGATTCTAGAACCCTATCTTGTATAGGCTATATTTCCGAAAGTATAAGGCCTCAGGAGCCACAATTTTAACCCAATGTACCTTGATCCATCTACTAAATATTCTCCAAGTTGTTCCTTCTGAAACGTTTTAGAAAAAAAGTTATAGCGAAAATTCCAAGGTGTCTCAGATGTAGTAGCGAAACTCCAAGACCTTGAGCTCTGATACCATATGTTAAGAACCAAATATCAATATAGCATAGAAAAACCTCAGAAAAAGTACTCAGCACCCTGAAAAAGAGATAATTTCAGATAATAATCCTCTTCGAGGGGGAAACCTCATTTTACCCCACTTAAATGTTCAAGTACAAGATGATTCGAAATGAAAATGTCTCCTTGGTATATATAGGAGACTAGGAGGTATAATTACAACTAATGGAATAAATCCGACATAAATAAAATAACATTACTAATGTAATATGCCCCAATTAAGGGGTAATGAGCAAATATTAGGGCTTAACAAAGCAGTAAATCTTGATGATAGACAAAGGTTTACTCACATATTTTCACAACAGATTGGGGTTAGAAAGAAGGTGTGGAATGCAAACAAATGTGTTCGAAAGATGGTGCTGGGGGCAAATGTTGGGCTAGAAGAGTCGTGTAGACTGGCTCTTTCTGTACTAGTTGGGAGACTCTCATATTCATATTTGACGTCGAGCCTAGTTGTTGAGTGGATGGAGATCAGTTGGAAACCTCTCCTGGGTTATATTTCGAAGATCCGCTATCTTACTAAAGGTTGGATGGGATTCATTTGCAAGTCACTGGAGGATGTTTCACTGCTTTTGAACAGTTTCAGGGTTTTGGGAGGTAGTAGCCTGATGTTGAAGAGATGGAGAATGGATTTTGACCCTCAGACAAAGTATTTCCATCAAAGACATTTTTGGGTCCTTCTCCCTGGCCTCCCATTACATTTTTGGAATGAGGGAGCACTGGAGGCTATTTGATATTCTTTGGGTTGGTTTATCTCCTTGGATGAGCAGGCTCTAAAAAAAGCAGATAGGAAAGTTGGGAGGATTCTAGTGGAGATTGACATTCATGCTGGGCTCCCTAAACTATTAGATATCAAATGGTGGGGAAGTCACCTAAAACAAAAGATAGACTACCAAGGCATACCCTTTAGATGTAGTAGGTTTCACTGCACTGGTCATTTGCATCGAGACTGCGGTGGAAAGATTGAGGAGATTTTTTTGAAGAAACTCTACTATAAGAAGACCTGCTGGAGTATATGAAGGAAATAGACTCTTCAAAGGACACTCTTTTTCACTACGAAGATGGGAAAATTTCTTCATTGGAAGAGGTGACTACTCTTACTGGAAAGTTGAAGTTATTTTGTCCCTCACTGTTCTGCTCTTTATCACTCTGGGAAAGGGATACTATAGATAGCTCTGGGTGGCTATTATCTTCTACATCCAATGATTTTGTTGGTACTGCCGGGAGTCTAGTTTCAAATGAGCCAGGGAAGGGAACCACAAAAAAACTTTCTAGTCGTATTGAGCCTCCCTTAGTTAAATTTTCCCCAATAAAGGACCCCATTATTATACCAATCAACCTTCAATCCGGGATGGCCTTCTCACCTTCACCGCAGGGTCAAAACGCTCAGGTTTTGGGTGTTACCAGCTCCACCACCCATCCTTATCGGTCTGACTCAGTTGTAGAAACGAGCTTTACAGAGGCCGAGGAGGGATTTTCCTCACACAACATTGCACTCGATTCCTCCATCCCTTTTATTAAAGACAATAAGGATGCTATTAAGCTTCCTACTTTCCGAGGTAAGGCACCCATTGCTGCTTCTACTTCTTTGGAGGCTACATCTTCCAATCCTCCTTCAACTAGGGATGGAAAAGACTTCGCCTGGTCCAGGGGACTAGGTATTGAGCTTCCCCCCTTAAAAACTCGAAGCAGCTAGAAAAAATTGGCACAAGATTCTTCAGAGATAATTGAGTTTGTCCCCTCTCCTATTGACAATGGGCCTTTAAGAGCAATGAAAGCCTTTGTGAGGGAAAAGCGATCTTACTTTTACCTTTAAATTTAAGAGGGATAGGAGGCACCCTCAAAATTGTCTCATTCCATCAACTTTTGGAACGCACACGTGATGATGTCATCCTTCTCCAAGAGACGATGGTCGATGAGTAGAAAGCAAGGATTTTCATCCATTTTTTTCGTCTCACATGGGTTTTGAGTTCAGTTAGTTCAGGGGGTACCTCTGGGGGCCTCTTAGCTGCATTGGATCCTTTATTATTTGACTTGGATCCTTATCTGACAGTGGGTGGTATCTTATTAACATGAAAGAGCTTAATACACAACCGAGAACTAGCGATTTTAAATATTTATGGACCTTATAAAGATAGGAAACTTTTCTGGAAGATGCCGGATGATAGTGGTATTTTTTCAATTAAAAACCTGATAGTGGCTTGGGATCTAAATATCATTCTATCAGTAGATGAGGCTTGGGGCACTATGGGTCAGATATTTCTGAAGATTATTTCAGAGAGATTTTTACAACAAATAATTTGATTGACATAAGGTTGGTGAAAGTGGTGCCGACTTGCCGAAATGGGCGCATTGGTTCGGAAGCGGTTGCTAGGAGACTAGATCGGTTTATGGTCACCAAAGAGTTATTAATTGAAACATGACTTTATAGGTCATGGGTTGAATTCCTATACATATTTGATCATGCGCCTGTGCTTCTTCAATTAGATTTACCTCCAGTTCACAAAATTTACCCTTTTAAAATCAATGGACAATGTTTGAATGATAAAGGTTTCATTGATTTAGTTTACAAAGTGTGGAATGACCCGCTGTTCCTGACAGAAAGTGGAAAACAAAGGATGTTCTCTTGGAAATTACAGGTGCTGAAAAAACAAACAAAATTATGGCTAAAAGACACTTTGAAAAAAAAAGCTGATGTCGCTGGAATAAAAAATAAAGGATACAATTAGAGTTTTGGAAGGAGAGCCATCTGATCACTCACTTGCCATTTCTCTGCGGATTTTAGAAACATAACGAAATGCGTTATTAAAAGATGAAGAGGAAAAATGGAGGCTGCGGAGCAGGCTCTTTGGCTTTCCAGCGAGGACAAAAATACCAGATATTTTCATAAACTAGCAAGCCACAACAGGGTGAGGAAACATATCTGGAAAATAAAAAATGGACAAGGGGACATTGTGATAGAACAAGAATCTATAAAGGACGTAGCTATAAACTACTACAAATATTTTTATAAATCACCGACTGTCCTGAGCTCATTGGAACAATTTAATGTAATGGAATTTTATCCCCAGATGATAAAGGAAGAGGAGGCAAACACTCTGTTCACATTGGTTACTTTGGAGGAAGTGAAAGTTGTTATATTCTCTTTCAAGAAAGAAAAAAGCCTGAGCCCGGATGGCTGGAGGACCGAACTCTTTACTTTCTTCTTCGATCTTGTAGGGGAATATGTCCTTGCTATGGTTGAAGAGTCTAGAAGTCAGGGTGCTATCATCAGAGGCTTAAACTCTACATTTTTTACTCTGATTCCAAAGGACAATAACCTGTCTTCCTTCGACGATTTCAGGCCAATCTCTTTATGCAATCTATTCTACAAAATAATATCAAAAATAATTTCTAAATGTTTAAAAACTTTTCTCTCGAGAGATATCTCCATAAAAACTTATCATTCAGTCAACCACTACAAAACATTACAAAAGAAGTCACTACACAATCAATCAACATGAAAAACTTATCAGTTAAGGCCTAAGGAGCTCAATGGCCTAGATACATGTGGATCCTGCGAAACCTTGTTGAGTGTTGGGTTCCTCATCCTCTTCAATTATGAACATGTTGAAAAAGGTTCTTGGATGACAGTGAGATAGAAATAAGTCTCCATTATACTCATCACTAACTTCAATTTGGATACCAAAATCCATCCTACAAACCACTTGGCTTTAAAAATCATGAACCTTTCCAACAACTCCTCATACTTGGATCCCTATTTCTCCAATACCTGGGCAATGGGGCTCTTAGTGAGACAATAATGTTAGTGGCCTTAAATAATTTGGTGTATAAATTAGAGTCAGAAAACCAACCCTCAAAATCCCTTTTAATCTGTTCATTAAACATTAGCTTACTCTTCTTCCATATTACTTCTTCTGGGACTCCAATTTCCTCTTTAATAGTTGTAGAGAACCTCACATGATAGGGGTCTTCTCTTCCCTCTTGGATTCCCTTTTGAATCTAGTTACAACATGAGCAATGGCTTTACTCTTAGCTCGCACATGCATATTACGATGTAGTACCTCACGTCTCTTCAAGCTAGTCCTCAGGCCCTCCAAGTTAACAAGAATCTCCATGTCACCTAAGAGAGATGAGCATCGATGTGTGAGAACCCACGAAATACCATATTTCCCATAACGCTATGACTCAACACCACAACAAGCGACTTAGACCACATCAAGGTGCCTCTGCTTGTTTTGTTTAATTGGTTGCAATAAGGTAAATATATGTTCTCAAACCACCTTGTATGTTTTTTTAATTGCATTTGATCTGTTAAATAATTACATTGATTATTGAATTTTTTAGTTGCATTGAGCAGCTTGCTTTATTATTGTATTAATTTTTTAATTGCATTAGGAGGCTTGTTTTGTTGGTTGCACAATATTTGGGATTTAGTTTTTAAAACTTGTGGGTATAACATAACAAAGTGAATCTTTATCGATATTATTCATTATTCAAAACAATTAAGGAAAAACTATGTTGTTGATGGGGCCTTTGATTTTTTTATTTCTTATTTGTTATGATTTTTGTTGAATCACACGTGTTCTTCAGTGAAGGTTGTGTGAGCAATATGTAAGTTGCTTTCAAAATTATGGCAGTGGTCATTGGCAACTCTAGTGCACATCGGGATGCCATGCAATGCATTCTCCATAAATAAATGCCATGTAGCTTCAACCTCTTGTCACTCTTCTCTCTCATTGTCTGAAGGATGATTTAAGTAGTCTTCTCCCTGTTTATGCTTTGGTACCACTTCTTCTGGGAAAACTGTTGAGAAGTGTTGGGTTTTTGTCTTCACTATGTAGTAGCAGGGGTAGTTGGGATACCGCCACGATACTATCCATATTCAATAAAGGGATGAGAAAATCAATTAGGTTTTTCTATGGGTGCTTACTAGATCAACTGATCAAGCTACTAAGTAATCTGACACTAGAACCAACTCTCTTCCTACGGGGAAAGGATCCGTCTTTCAAACCGGTAAGACTTGTATTACACTGAGAAAACTAAAATGATCATAAAATAGATGAGCCTCAGGCTCAGTGGTAATATAATTACTTCCAAGAGTAAAAACATTTCATGGTTTCCCTTGCTTGTTTACCTTTCTCTTCAACAAATTCCGAGTATTATTGCAAACTAGAAGGAAACTACACTCTAATTGATTGTTGTAAAGAAAAGAGAAATTAAAAGCTAAAGGCAACCCGTTAATGGGCTTGGGAGGCATTGAATGCAATGAAAAACAATATCATTTAGAATTTATTTATTTTTTTGTCTTTTTAATTGTTGTTAAAGCTTAATTCCTACAAATTTTTCATCAAAATCCAAACTCCTAGCTTAAGGACTGTACTAAAACTGATCAGCTAGTTCATACCTTTAGTCGTTTTCACAACAATTTCTTCACTTCATAGTTATGAGCCTGCACCCGCACGTTCCTCTCTTCTATAAACAAATAACTGATTACCCACGGTGGAACCAACTAGGTTAAGAGATAAATAAACCTGAGTCAAGAATGACATCTTTCATCATAGATAGGCTTTGAAATCATTTTGAATTTCATCATCATTTCAAAGGGCATGGATATATATATATATATATTGTTTCCGTTTTTCAAGAGTAGGGCAAGAAGAATGACACAATAAAAAGGTAATCCTAATGAAATTAATAACGCCTAATTCATTAAGCACTTAAGTGACTTAGCTAGACTTACTTTCCCATTAGCAAGTTAGTTTTTAATTAAGGTAGGAAAGATGTTTCCCATTAAGATTAAGTTGGCCAACAATAGAATAGGATATGCACAGAAGGATCATCAGTTCCCTACATCCCATCAAGCAAGGTCTATCCATGGTTGAATGAATAGCACCACGAGTTGAGTTTGTTCTATCTAAGTGCCCAATAACACGATTTTCTTGTCTGAGAAGCGCCCCAGGTGACCTAATAAGTAATAAAAAAGACTTCAACTAGAAACATAAACGTTGATTGAAAATTGCACAAAGGAGGTACCTGCATGCATTGCAACATTGCAAGAAGAGAACCAATGCTGACAGAAAACAACATTTTCAACCTCTAACTCAATGCTAAACTGCTTCCATTTACATGGATGTTGTTTAAATAAATGTTAGCACCATAAAGTAAGTGCCCTCAATACTTCTAACCACCATTAATGACAAGAATATCCATAAATAATAGACAGTCTCAACCCAACCGCAACCCATTTAACATTTTCAAACAATAATATTCAGTTCACCAATATGTGAATTTCAACCCTTTAAAAAAGTAGTTTCAAAGGCAGTTTTCAAGACCAGTTACATAAAAAACCAATGCCCTCACATCACAACTTTTTGAGGATGTAAAAAAAATAGTTCACAATTGTAAAATTAAATTACTTGACAAAATTTAGGTGAGTTCTAACATTAATTCACTTCACAAGATGTAATGTAAATATATCTTCCATTTCCTAACTTTGAAACCAAGGAAATTGCCCTTCGCCTCGATATGAGGCCAAATACGAGGTAAAAGTTTTGTATTGGAGGATATGAAGTGTCTAAGTTTAATATTGGAAAATTTAAAGTGCTTTAACTCCGTAACTTAAGATAAAAAGGTGAAAAACGTCTTAAAGTGTACATGGAACTAATATAAAAACTAAAAACCATTTACTATAATCCCTGACCTAACGATAAAGACATGGGCTAATAAAATGAAACTCTACATCGATTTTTTTTTAACAAGTTATATTCCTTATCAAATAAATTGAAATTCCACATCCACCTAATAAAGACATGTTTTAAACCTACAACACATAATATATTCAACAATATGAAAAAACCTAACATCAAAACACATAGTAGATTCAACAATATGAAAAAACCTAACATCAAAAGGAATTACTTGATTCCTACAACTACTTGGGTAGTTGCAACAATTTCAATCCCAACATGACCAATTACACTTCCTTTGAAAACTTCAGTCCAAGTCCACTTTCTCATATTAGTGACATCATATGTAATAACAAACACACTATTATGGGTTATAATTCCAAAGAATTATCTATAGTGGTACGTGTTTTAATTCCAAAGAATCAACTTTCACTATTGTCATCGAACTGTTATAGCTTCAACAAAATCTTCGAAAGCTACTCATAACTCTCTCACTTACAAATATGTTAACATAGGTGGCCATGAGACGACCACGTCTCTATGTAACATTGTTACTAAGGAGTCGTAATGATATATTATTTGAACTATTAAATTGTGAATAATCTTCACATAGACCTTTGAATAAACAAGGGTTGCATGGCAACGTAGTCCATGCCGAGTTACTTGGTAGTTGGGAAATACATGTTGAACAATAAAATTTACTATAAATAAATGCACAAATAATGAATATTTTTTTTCAAAAGATAATAATTGAGGGTTGTTTGTTATTCAAAATGTATAATGAACCGAATGGAACTATAATATTCATAAATATAATAATAAATAATATATTAGATAATAAATATAATATAAATATAATAATAAATAATATATTAGATAATAAATATAATATAAATATAATAAATACATAATATAATTTTTTATTCTATAGAAATATAAATATATTTAGATGTGGTGATTGGTGAAATTCATTGATTATGTAATTAATTCTACATATTGAAATACTCGAAGGGAACAATAACACTTCAATTCTATCAACCAATTAGAAATGAGAAACACAAATATTTTTACTTTGAATATTTGATTTAGTTTTAATCCCTAAAAAAATTGGTTTACTTTGAATACCATCTTCATAATAATATACAAAAACTTAAAAAACCTTTGAAAAAAATTATAAATATATTAGTTGAGATAAAAAAAAGAACAAAATAAAAAGGGAAAGCAAATACATATTTATACACAACTCGCTCTTAGAAGGTGTAAAACATTTACCAAAAATAAAGTCCCATGTACCAAAGGTATTTGGAAAAGTGCAAACCCTAAAGCCTAAAAAAAAACTTTAAAATAACTTAAAATTTATTGCTCAAATAATATTATACATTATGTATAGGTATACTTATTACTTGAATATATTGTAACAAATCCTGCCACTTAAGAATATTCTCATTTAGAATGTCCATTTAGAATGTCAAAGTTGTTTTAACAATGTTCTAATAAATGCAAAACATCTTAAGCATATTAAAAGGTAATTGTTTTAAATAGGATAAAATAATAAATAAATTAATAACATTTACTTAGAATATCTTAGTATTTTATTTTTTTAAGTACATTTTTTTTTATAATATTTGGGATTATTGGTCTAGTTTTTATTAATATAATCTCAAGAGTTTAGCATGACACTATATCATTATGTATTAACAAAATCTGGTCATTTGAAATAATTCACTATTGGTCCTTAAGGAGGCAAACTTTCGCTCTTGCTAAATGTCTATGGTTTTTGGGTCATTAACTTATTTCCATACATCCGAGGAAAGTGAATTCTTGACCAATAAAAAACAATTTAAGATAATACTATAAAATCAAAAAGCAATTTCAACTTAATTAATATCGACACACAAATTCAGAGGAAAAAAATATCTAAAAAAAAAGCTATAAAATTTTTAATATAATTTGGTTGTACAAGATAGTGATTATGTGGGGGCTTATCGCTAAAAAATAATATAATGAAAAACCAATAAATTCTTTAAAAAAGAAAAAGCTCACATACACAGATGTTATGAAAAAACACAATATAATGAACAAACAATAAATTATTTAAAAAAGGAAAGGTTTTAAAGCTTATAAACATAGGTATTATGTAAAAAAATAATATAATGAAAAAACAATAAATTCTTTAAAAAGGAAAAGTGTTAAAGCTTAAAAAACACACATGTTATGTACAATTTTTATTGATTACTAGAATTGTAAATAATACCTAAATAGACCAGTAGATAGTTGAGTAGATAAAGGGTGGTTAACCATTGTTGTATTGGGTTGTACTTGATTCTATAATCAATTTGTAGCCTAGTCATTTTAGTTTTATAATTGGTTTGGGAGGAGGTTGGTGTAACCATCATGTCATTGTAATGGAGAGAGAGAAGCAGAGCCTTATGTAGATTGGCTTTGGTTTGTATGTGGCTTCCCAACATATGATACCTAAATAGACTAGTAGATAGTTGAGTAGATAAAGGGTTGTTAACCATCGTTGTATTGGGTTGTACTTGGTTCTATAATTGGTTTGTATTCTAGCCATATTAGTTCTATAATTGGTTTGGGAGGAGCTTAGTGTAACCATCATGTCATTGTAATTGAGTGAGAGAAGAGGAGCCTTATGTAGATTGGCTTTGGTTTATATGTGGCTTCCCAGTATATGATACCTTAATAGACTAGTAGATAGTTGAGTAGATAAAGAGTTGTTAACCATCGTTGTATTAGGTTGTACTTGTCTTATAATTGGTTTCAACACTAGCCATCTTAGTCCTATAATTGGTTTGGGAGGAGGT
>ML778715.1:1435223-1449954 GCA_009831015.1 Picea engelmannii
TGGGTTCTAAATATAAAGAAGCAATTCGTACCTTTTGTGTATGTGGCACATTATGTAGATCAAAGAATTGCTCCATCTAAAGTATCCATGTGATTGGGTCCTTGCCATCAAACTTCCTCATATCGATCTTAGGAACATGGTTGCTCTTCAACCCAAAGTTGGAGTTTCTCCATTCTTGATCCACCTTCCTTGTGTCCTCATCATGAATTTCATGGGATACATTTTCACTTTCAGGTGTCTTCTCTGTTACGAAATTTTTCAATACTTCCATGATCTCCTCTTTTAAACCATCCATCTTTACCTCCAACTTAGCTTCCATCTCTTGTAGTTCATCTTTTGTTACTATCTTTTTTGTAAATATTTTATGTCCCTATGCATTTCTTCACCTTCATCAAGAGTCCAAGTAGGATTGTTTGGAGGCTTATTTGGTGTAGAATTTCCCTTTTTGGGTGGAATGTTGGCCAAGTATCACTTTTGAACCTTGATTTTGAGGTGGTTCTGCTAGACAATCTTTCTTCTGTTGTATCTCCCAAGTTTAATGCCTTCTAGGTATGAAACTTTCTTTTATGTAGTTATTTGATATTTATTCTATGCAATGCCACAGGTATGATCAAAATTTGATGTGCCAAGTGGAATTTACGGTAACTTCCCCACAACTTGCTGATTTTTGGCCTTGCTAGGATACCTCACCTGTATAGCATGCTCCACACAAAATAATTGATATAAAATTCTGAAACTTGTAGCAGAAATACTACAGACTGTCCATTATCCAATGAAACCAGTCCCACTCAATTTGGATACTCTAGGAAGAAGTTATGATTGTTTTATCTGGAACACCTTCTTCAGACTAGTCAATAGGACTAGTCAGATACCCTATCTTCCAAAGGGTGTATCTACAAATATATGATGACCCAGAAGATGAATTTTTTACCAAAGATACCTTACTAATTTCTGTGAATATCCTCTAGAGTTTAGGGTCTGAAACATTACAGAAAAAGTTTTATAGCGGAAATTCTGCAATGACTCAGTTCAGGATGATTCTAGAACCCTATCTTGTAAAGGTTGTATCTCCGAAAGTATAAGGCCTCAAGAGATGAAATTTTAACCCAACATACCTTGATCCGTCTACTAAATATCCTCCAAGGCATTCCTTCTGAAACGTTTTAGAAAACTAGTTATAGCGAAAAGGCCAAGGTATCTCAGATGTAGCAACGAAACCCCAAGACCTTGAGCTCTGATACCATATGTTAAGAACCAAATATCACTATAGCATAGAAAAACCTCAAAATAAGTACTAAACGCCTTGAAAAAGAGATAATTTCAGATAATAAGACTCTTCGAGGGGGAAACCTAGTTTTACCCCACATAAATGTTCAAGTACAAGATGATTCCAAATGAAAATGTCTCCTTGGTATATATAGGAGACTAGGAGGTATAATTACAACTAATGGAATAAAGTCGACATAAATAAAATAACATTACTAATATAATATGCCCCAATTAAGGGGTAATGAGCCAATATTAGGGCTTAACAGGGGCGTAACACATGAGTGATTGGAATTGGTTAATTTCAAAATTACTAAAGAAAGTGGGTCTATGGTGTAATCGAAGTTTGTTGTTGGGAGGCAGATCCATCCTGGTAAAGTCAGTTCTTGAAGCACAACCAGTCTTTTGGATGTCTTTGGAAGCATTGCCTCGGTCGGTTTTAAATAGAATCAGACAGGTGATGTTTCAGTTCCTATGGAATGGCCAGTCGGAGACCCATCATTACCATTTGTGCAGATGGGAAGTCATGTCTAGACCAAAAAGATTGGGGGATGGGGACTGTAGAATATTTTTATTTTCAATACTGCCTTAAATACAACAACACTCTGGAGGCTTCTAAATCATGATAGTATTTGGCACAGGGTGGTTCTTGATAAATATTTACAGAATACTCCTTTGGAGACCTGGCTTAGGAAGCGTTCTCAGCAGTTTTGTTCAATCTCTAGGATTTGGTCAAGTCTTCTTCACTCTCTTCCTTATATCCTACACTGGCTCAGTTGGCGTCCATGGACATGTATTCAAATTGAGACCGGGAGAGATATGATACTCGATTTGGGGGAAAAATATCTTCTACAAACAGACACTGTAATGCATTTAAATAAAAATTCGATTTTTGTTTTAGCACAAGATTTAACGACAAAGAATCCGATTACGGAGGAGAAGGTTTGGAAAAGTAGCGTGAAAATGGGATTGACAAGGTATCTCTCTGTTGATTGGTTAAACTTTGTAACTGAAATAAATGGTGCTGGTATAACTCTGCGCTCAAATGAGGAAGACGTCTTGGTCTGGATGGACAGAGACAAAAAAGGAGTATTGACAGTTAAAAATAGTTATGAGGCTATCTTATCTCTTCAGGAATTACCGACATTGAGTGGATGGTAGAGTCAATTTTGGATGTGGCATTTACCACTGAAGGTAATTTTATTTTTCTGGCTGACAATTAATAATAAAATTCTGACATGGGATATTTTACAGAAGAAGGGTTGGGTATGCCTGAGTTACTGCGTTTTATGTGGTCAACAAGCGAAAGACATCAATCACCTCTTCATCAAATGTATCTTCACAAAATCAGTTTCAAACAAATGTGCACATCTCCTACAGTTTAATCACCAGTGGGTAGGATACACTCTACAAAATTGTATGGATCTTTGGGTATCAGACACACTTGTTTCGAATATATTACTTCTCTTGTTGTGCTGGTTCCTTTGAAAGGAACAAAATATCTGTTTACTTGAAGGACAAACTCCCTCGGCCTGGGCGGTGGTTAAAAAAATCATGGGATCTTTCAGTTTAAACAAGGACGAGCAGAACACTCAATGTTTGCACCAGAACCCGATCTTGAGGATGGAGGGTTACTCCATGGCCACTTTTGATGGAGCCTTGGTGGCTAGAGGCACAAATTGTGGTGCAGGGAGAAGAATAAAAACCATAAATGTACAAGTTTTTCATTGGTTTTTCAACTGTGGAGCAGGAACAAATACCAAGTCCGAATCATTAGGACCATGCGCCACGCTTACCATCACAAAGTTGTTGAACCTCTGGTACATGCATGTTATAGGGGATTCAAATGTGATAATCGATTGGCTAGATCAGAAAGGAAAGCTTTAAGCCATCAATGTTGAATCCTAGAAATAGAGAACAAAGGATCTGGTTCAGTCTTTCAATGGTATTTCTTTTCATCACATCTTCAGAGAAGAAAATCCAAAGGCCGATAAACTGTCAAAGCTGACCCTCTCGGCGTCAAAAGGAAGGATTACCTATTATAATTGGGATGGAGAGAATGCAGGGCCAAACATCCATGTGGATATCTTCTAATTCCATTTTTGTATTTTTCTTTCCATTTTCTTCTCCTGTTTATGCTATTACTAGCAGTATAGGGTAGATCTATATCTTATTATGTTCCTTTTTGTGTCCCTGTGTTATGGATGTTACTATAATTTTGTTATTTCCTTTTGATCAGATAGTATGGGCAGAATCTCTTTAACTCTTTGTTTCTTAGATAGGTATTGAAAAGTTAACAAGTTTTTGGATCCTTTGTGGTTGGAATAGGAGTGAGCAAAACCTTTGCGGATGTAAAACAAATCAAATTATATTGATATAATTTTTGTGCGAATTTTCATTTTGGAAAAACTTTAGTTGGAGTTTTAAAATTATTTTTTTATACCTTTAAAATTAAAGACGTGCTTCATAGTTTGATCGTAATTTGTACTTTTTGGAGTTTTAAATTTTTCTTTCGCAAGTTTAAAATTAAAGGTGTGATTCTTACTTGGATGGTCTTTATTTATCTTCAAATAAACTAAGGAATGCTATTTTAAATAATGTGGTATAAATGACATTAAGTTATCTTCTAATTTGTTTAATTATTACAATAGTTAGAGTTTGTTATAAATTTATATATATGATAATAATGATGATGGTGATTGTTATATTAATAAAATATATTAAAGTCATATTCTAATTATTATATTAACTAAAATTTATTACAAATTCATATATATATTAATGTTGGTGGTGGTTATTGTTATCATCTATCGAGATCAGCTTTGGTTTTTTAGGCCTTAAGATAAATGATAAGATTATATTATGACTGTAAATTATCTTTGTTGTGGGTTCCAAATTTTGTAGGATTTTACCCCATTTCTATACCTAATGAAGATACACTTCCCTACCATAACGTCTACCTTATTGATCTGAATTTTATGAGCGGAATGAAATGAATACAAATTATTATTATTCTTAACACAGAAACACAAGAATAACAAAGATACAATAAAAATGGTTTCTATTCAATAAGAAAATGTGCTGAAACTGTAAAATGCAACGGATAAAAAGCTTGTTAGAATGATGGTGGCTTATCTCTGAGAAGAGATGTGATGGTTGCGCTCATTCGCAAGAAGATGGTTACAATGAGGCTTTCCAAACCCTTTTACAATAAACAAGAATTCCAAAACCCTAGACATCCAAAAACCTAACCCTAGGTGATGAAGTGCCAAACGTCATCTGGGCCTCATTGGGGTAAGTTAGTACATCAACTTCCTGGGGTCGTAACTTTTGCATACGATCTTCGTTTTAGGCACACGATAGCTCATTGGAAATGTCTACCCGAGGAATACACATGTTGTCTTTAGACTTTGAATTGATTTACGATTTGACTATGGCGAGCCCTAAAAATGTTGTTTAAGGCCTTAAAACGACCCCGGAAGTCGGGTACCCGAAAATTAGAAAAAAACTGCCAAACTAGAAAACTGCCAAAATGAGCTAGCTGGAATAGGTGGGAGACCACCAATATCCATCTGGATCAATCTTGCCCCCTTAGGAATCAATGGTCTCCATTGCGTTGAGTTCCCCCATTAGATGAGGAAATTTCTGTTGAATTTTCCCCCGGGTGAGCCACATGCCTTGGTGCAGGAGCTGCCCTGCTTTGACAACTCGATAGAGTTGGATCCTTTGATGGCGAGTGTCATTGACCTGTGTGTCCACAATCTGATCATTCGATGCCTGTTGCATCCAGTCAGGGTTGATATCTTTGAGCGTCAACTGTTCTGTTATCTCCAAGGTGTCCAATAATGGTGGGAAATATGGCCGAAGGAGATCCATGTTGAACATTGGGTGCAGGCCAAGGAATGGGGGAATGTTGAGCTCAAAATAATTGTCACCCATAGCCTTGGTGATGGTCTAAGGTCCATAACAAAGGGGGTGAATCTTTCAATGGGGCCTTGTAAGGCGTTCTTTTTGCAAGTGCAATCACACTTTGTGTCCCACCTGAAACTTATGTGGCACCCGATGTTGATCATGGCGCTTCTTGTACTTGGAATTGGAATTCTATAAAATATTCTGAACCTGTTGGTAGATGTGCTTGATCCATGCAATGAACAAAGAAGCTTTGTCAACTTCAGTTGGAGTAGGATATGAGTTGGTCGGGGTGGATGCAAGAGGTAGTGCAACATCCATGTGACCCAATGGTTGGAATCCCAACCCGACCTGAAAGGGGTTGTGTTCAGTTGAGATATATAGGGATCTGTTGTAGCTATGATGAACATAGGGAAGACTCTCATCCCATGAGTGGGGGTGCTTGGAATTGTACATGCACAAGATATGCACGATCATTTGATTAAGGACCTCAGTTTGGCCATCTGTTTGGGGGTGGAAGGCAGTGGAATTGGTGAGCTTGGTGTCCAACAGTGACCAGAGGCTTGACTAGAATGTGTTGAGGAACCGACTGTCTCGATTTGAGACAATGGGTTGTGAGATTCCAAAATGTACCCATACTTGTTCAAAGAAGATCTTGGCAGTGGCCTCTGCTGTGATGCTCTTCTTGTAGGTGGCCAGGATCACCATCATGGAAAAGCGATCAACAACCATAAAAACACAATCATTTCCCATATTGGTGGATGAAAGGCCCGACATGTAGTCCATTGAGATGGATTCCCATGGCCTATTAGGAGTAGGTAGGGGGGTGTACATGCCCTGTTTCTTAGTGGTCAGTTTGGCAATAGCGCAACATTGCAAGACCTGATAAACTTGATGACATCCTGTCGAAGTTTCAGCTAGTAGAAATGTTTCTGTAGCACTGCCACTGCTTTTTTGATGCCGAAGTGTCCTACCACCCTACTATAGTGGGATTCCCAAATCAAATTTGATCACTTTCTTGATGGAATGTAGAGATGGCCCAGTTAGCATGCCCGTCCTAAAGATGCAAATTAGCGACAACTGAGTTTGCACCCAATATTTGGTATGTGGTGGAGAATTCAAGTTCTGTCTCATAGAGGTTGGGCCATCCGAAGGTCTTGTGGCTGCAAGAGTCTAGCACTGTGGTGAGTGCCACGACTGGAGGTCGACTAAGGAAATCAATGACTCCGTTGGTACTGCCTTTTTTATACTTGATGTTGAGGTGGAACTGCTGCAAGTATGTGGACCACTTCTGATGGCGGTCATTCTGCAAATTGCCTTATGTCTGCATGAACTACAATGGCTTATGATCTGTGTGGATGATTTTCTCCTTCCCGAGAATGTAATGTCTCCACTAGCGACAGGCTTGCACAATGGAGTACATTTATTTGTCGTAAGTAGGGTATTTATAGACAACATATGATAGTGTCTCACTATGATAGGCCACGGGGTGTGCGTGTTGAGTGAGAACTGCGCCCACAACATAGTTCGCAGCATCTGTCTCAATCTCAAAGGGTTAATGCCAGTCCGATAATGAAAGTACTGGGTTTGAGCACAAGCGTTGTTTTAAATCATTGAACACGTGTTGTTGGGACATTCCCTACACAAATTTTTCCTTACCACCACCCCTGGTTACTTGGCTGAGGGCCCATGCAATATGGGAGAATCCCAACACGAACCTGCGATAGAAATTGGTAAGACCTAAGAAACTCTGAAGCTCAGTGAGTGTGGTTGGGGCTGGCCAGTCTCGGATGACCTGGATCTTGGCTGGATCCACATGCACACCATGTTGATCCATGATGTAGCCTAGGTACTGGACCTTGTCCATGCCAAAGGACAATTTTTCCAAGTTGGCATATAGATTGTGTTGCCTCAGGGTGTGCAAAACCTGTTGAATATGTTGCAAGTGTTCCGCCCAAGTCTTGTTGTAGATGAGGATTTCATCCAGATACACCACTAAAAAATTATTGGTGAAAGGTTGCAGGATATCGTTGTTGGTCACTATAATTGCTTAATTGAATTAAACAATCAAGTGATACATAAATTATCAACCCAGGGAAGTCTTTTATTTCAAAGATAGCCACGCACTGTATATGCTCAATTCCAAAAGCAACTTAGTGTTGTAGTAAATAAATTCATACTATTTATACTTGCTTGAATGAACCGAAGCTCTGAATTAAATCACAGGAAAGTAATCCCCCTATTGCAATTCTTTAAAGTTCAATCTAAGAATCATTAAAATAACACTGCAATGGGAAAGAACAACTATTCTGCAATCAGAGAACAAGACCCTTACTCTCAAACAGAGACTCAGTACTAACACTCTTTCATGAAAACAGTAATGCAAAAAACAATTAACTCTATCTAACAGAGAACAAAGCCACCTAGTTCCTTTCTTTCTAAGCAGGAGCCTTAAGCCTTATTTCTGTTTTAGCACACTTGTGAGGTTGAGGTTTACAGAGAACAGGGCAGTCTGATCCCTTCCTTTCTAAGCAGGAATCCCTAACCCAGTTTCTGACTAGCATCAATAAAAGTCTACAGAGAACAGGGTGTTTTTGGTTTCTTTCCTTTCTGAGCAGGAACCCTTAACCCAATCCCTAGCTAACACACTTGCAGAGGTAAATGAAATCTACAGGAGACAAGGTGTTGTGATTCCTTCCTGTCTGAGCAGGAACCCCTTAACCAAATCTCAGGCTAGCACTCTTGCAGCAGTAAATGAAATCTACAGAAGTCGAGGTATTTGGATTCCTTCCTGTCTGAGCAGGAACCTTTTAACCAGACCTCTGGCTAGCACACTTGCAGTAGTAATTGAATTCTACAGAGGGTATGATATTCTGATCCCTTTCTGTCTGAGCAGGAACCTTTAACCAAATCTCTGCTAGCCTCATAAAATCATCACACGATATTTCTAATAAAAAGAATTATAAATTCCATTCAATTAAACTAAGACAGAGTTAGTAGTGTTTCAGCAAAGCAGAATCCATTAAAAATAGTGTTTCAACAAACGACAGTTAAACAAAGCATGAACAAAAATTATACTAACACACTCTAACTAATGGGTGAATCTTGTGAAGAAGGTGGGCCCTCCCTTCTCACAAGATTCCCCTGAACGAAAAGATAGAGAAGGGTACTCAAAGTAGTCTTATATTCATTTGTCAAAATATCACGATACAATTTGAAGGAATAGAATATGTCCCGCTTCTCTGGAGTTGCTTTAGTACATCAAAACTTGGATATCTCGAATGGTGATTTCCTCTGATTTAAAGAGAAAATACCTTCGATACAATCATTACAATGCACATCTGAATCCTATCCTAAATCGGATCTTCTTTCTAAATCAACATAGGATGTCCTATTCTCACGCAACTAAATGCTATTACAAGAACTGAACGAGGTATTGTTGTTACGGCTGGTGTAACAGCTTATTCTCATCGTTGCTGATGTTGTTTCAGCATCGCAATTCACGGGCTGTTTCAGCCACATGGATTGCGCTCTTGACTGTGTCGGTCTTGACCGCTAACTGTAACGGCTTGTGTTTCAGCATCGTTGGTTCTGGCGGTCTCCTTTGTGTTTCAGCATCTGCAGCTCTAAACTTTGTAGCAGCTCTGTGTCTCAGCCTCTATGACTCCGGACTGTATGACAGTTCTGTGTTGCAGCACCAGGGGCCTCGGACTGTGTTTCAGCAACAAGGACCTCAGACTGTGTTTCAGCAACAGGGGCTTCGGTCTGTGTAACAGCTCCGCGTTTCAGCATCTGCGTCCTGGACTGTGTTTTAGCAGCAGGGACTTCAAACTGTGTAACGACTCCGTGTTTCAACATCTGCGTCCTGGACTGTGTTTCAACAACAGGCTTTGAATGCTAGTCTGCAGTCTAATCAATGGTTAAGTACAAAAGTGATGTAAAATATTATGCAAAACAGATTAAGCATATAATAATGAGAGAGGACATTGTATACCTTTGAATGATCAGATGAAGTGATAGTATGAGTCTAAATACAGGTGATCAAAGGTATAATAATGGCAAAAAGTATGGGCAAAAAGGTACATTGTGAGGTCCTAACATCCCCCCCAGCTCAAGGTGTTGCATGTCCTCAGGCAACTCACTCTGAATCAGAGTCTTGATACCTACTCTGATCATGTAAGTTACTCAAGCTGTAACTCTGGGAGGTACTGTCTGTCAACGTTCTGAACCCTTGCATTTCCTGCAATCTTTGCCATGCTGCTGTTTCTGCCTTCTTAGGCAGCTTATAACTGATTTGATATCTTTCTATTGGCAACCAGAGAATGGGAAAATAGAACCTGTACCCTATCCAATTCTCAGCACAATGTCTAACACACTGGATATAACTGGGTACCCTGGAAATTGCTGCTTCTAAGTTGGCAGGACCAAAAGGATTATGCTGTTGCCTCTTTTCTGTGGATTGCTGCCAAAACATGTTATTGGCCTGTAGGGCAGGAATCTCTATGGCACTAATGCTGTGCTGACACTCTTGGAGCACTACTGACTGTAGCTGTTGAACATGCTCAGTCACCCCTGGTTTCTTTAAGACCTCATAATATTCTGAAATGAATCTGGTTTCCCTCTGTGGTTCTGGTCTAATCCAGAGGAGTTTATTGTCCTCATTGTGCTTGGCAGCCAAAAAGTCATTCTGCCACAAAATTTGATTATAAAGAAAAGAAGTGAATGCTCGAAGTTGAACATCTCCAACAAGAGGATTTATATTGAGCAGCTTGTTTTTGGGAAGAGCCTCATTATGGAAGTATGCTTCACATAAGAGGTGCTGATCCCTGGTAGAGGCTGCGAGAAAAGTCTTGACAAAATCTGTTGGTTGTATTACTTCGTGAGATTTACCTTTTATAATTGATTTAATCTGGAACCATGTGAGTCTCTCTATGAGAAATAAAGAATAGTTACATGATGTTTTCCTTGTGGCCATTAGTGTCTGCATCAAATCAAAGATCAGGACCAATCTACCTTTTAAATCTTTGTTCTTCTTCTTGAGTTCACGAGCTTCCTAGCGTGTTTGGTCCAATGCTTCCCAATTTGAGAAGGTGTGATTTATCTAGGTTTGCATGTGCACTTGTAGATGTTTGGTCTGTGTCTCAGCATACTCCTTCTTCCACTTTTGTATCTCTGCCTGCTCATCCCATACCTGGGAAGTCTGAGTTTCAGCGTGGGAAGTAATGGGATTAGGCAGGGTTTGAGTAGACTGTTCCCTGGAAGTGGAGAGATTGATTTGACTGGGAGGTGTAACTTCCTTTATGGGCACTGTTTGCACAGCCTTGTTGACAATAGTAGGGACTTCATTCTTGATCCTGGAAGGGCCTGCTGGTTCTTGTGTTGCATCAGGTTCAGTCTTGATTTTGCTAGGGCATGTTGGTTCTTGTGTTGCAGCAAGTTTGGTTTTGAGCTTGGTGGAACCTGCTAGTTCTTGTGTTGCAGCAGGTTTGGTTTTGACTTCAAAAGGGGAAGGAGTAGGTGTTGCTCCTGGTAGTGGCACTTGAACCACCTTATACCCCACCTGATAATAAATATCTCCGCATTGGCAGCACATATATTCCTTGCATATGCTTTCTGTAGTTTGTTCTACCAGGGTTTCTATACGACTTGAGGTGTACGAACTAAGTTCCTTTTCAAATGCTTCCTTGGCTCTGGCTAATTCTTGCTGATATGCTTCCAATTGAGACTTTAAAAAGTTGTTTTCTTCCAAGACATCAGCCATTGTTTGTTTGGATTGAGAGGTGACTGGTTCTTGTGTGACAGTCATAGCCTCATGAACTTATGCTTGTGGAGCGGCTACAGGTATGGCAACTGATGCTTGTGTTTCAGCCTCCTGGTGTAAGGAGAGTAGTGTTTCAGCACCCTCAACCTCTGATTCCTGAATCTCAATGTCAATATTAGTGGCTGGTTCTTGTGTTTCATCCACTGGGTGTTGTGTTACGGCATTCAGGGTCTCAATTTCCTCAATTTCAAAATCAGTGGCTGGTTCTTGTGTTTCAGCCACTGGATGTTGTGTTGCAGCATCCGGGGTCTCAGATTCCTGTAATTCAACTTCAATGTCAGTGGATGGTTCTTGTGTTTTAGCCACTGGATGGGTAGCTGGTTGTGTTTGAGCTACTTCAAAAACAAATGATGTCTGGGCATCTAATTCCTGCAACTCACTATCGGTGGCTGGTTCTTGTGTTGCAGCCACCGAGGTTGGAATAGGAAAAGATCCCGGGGTTTGGGAAGATGTACGGCGTATCAGTCGAATAGGTGGGGGATCTAGGGTAGTGGTCATCCAGGGTGGCCTCATTGAGGCTCTCGTTCACTTTTTGCGCAAGAAAGGTGGAAAGGGGGCAATCTGTTTTCGTTTTCGTGGAGGTGTTTCCTGAATGATAGGGAAGGGGACATTTTCTGGTTCAGAGTCATCACTAAGAATATGAAGGGAGGGGGTGGATGACTCTGGTAGGGTATGTGGTGGATTAAGTGGGGTAGGGGAAATGAATGGACTGGTTGGTTCTGTGGGCGGAATATGGGGTACTTCAAGGACATCTGGGGGGTTTTGCTGCTGCTGTTCCTGGGGAATTTCAACAGCTAGTTGAGGGTTTATGGGCGGGTTATTTAGTGGATGGTTTTGTTGTTCAAAACCCCTGTTGATGAGTAATTGAACAAGATGGTGGTGGGTAAGTGATTGGGTTGGATCTTCTGCCTTTCGACAGTAATGTGCCATATTCTTTAAACAACCCAACAAATAGTAGGGAAGATTGACCCGCCTGTTATGCCTTAAATGAGAAAGCAAAAGGAAGTCGTGATGATAGACTACCTGATAGCGACCTTCGCAGGTCAGGTAGTGCTTGATGAATCTGGCGACCTCCGGCCACGGGGGTGGTAGTGAACTGAGCTGAATGCCTCTGCCCTTTAATACAATTCTTTCCTCAGCCAGGAAGAAGCTCTGCTGGACATCCCCGATGATATGCTTCTGGCTGAACTGTCGAGTGCCATCAATGGGGAGGCCTGAGACCTCTGATATGTCTTGCTCTGTCACAGAGATTCGGATGCCTGCGACAACAGAATGGTTCTCTTGAAGATTTCGGGCGAACTGTAGTACTTGCTGTTCATTATATCCTTGAAGCCTGCGGAAGTAATTAAGCTAGCCTTCTTGCTCGAAGATTTGATATGCTGCTGGATAGTGTTCGAGCAGCGCTGTCGTGGCAGGTTCTTTGCGGACAATAGCTCCTCCCATGGCTACTAGCTTAGTAAGGTACAACGTCGAGAGTTTGTGTATCAGCTCTGGCACAGAGTAAGTTTTTCGAGGGGTTATATGCAGGAATAGTGGTAAAATGTGCAAAAAGGTGATGAAATGGGGATGGCGGCGATAAAGTCGAGGAAATGATGGTAGCGCGGATTTGACGTGTACGTCCCCTCCCGTTGAGTGAGATTAGTAATAATTGCACTTAAATGGTCTTAATGGCTTAAAAACTTCCTCATTAACTATAGTCTAATCTGAATTACACAAACTTTACATACCTTGCCTTACCGTTTGATTCGTGCTGCAAACCACGTATCATCCCTGTCAGTGGTAGTCCTGTTGTGGCGACGACTTTTGAATTGTATCGAGAATTTAGAGGGCCGAACTATAATCCGAGGTCGCAAAATCTTGCTGACAGACGATGGTGAAGGACGGGTGTTTCAGCAACAGAGAAGAACGAAACAATTGTTGTAGATGAAGAACTGCTGATGACTGGTGTTTAAGTATCGGAAGAAAATCAAAAAGTGTTGAACGATGGTGTTTCAACATCGAAGAAAGTCGAAAGTGTTTAACAATGGTGTTTCAACATCGGGAAGAAGTCGAACATGTTGAACAGTGGTGTTTCAGCATCGTAAAAAAATGATGAAGGGTTGCTGACAATGGTGTTTCAGCAACGAAAAACGAAAAGGCGAAACAATTGCTGGACGGATTTGTTTCATCAATGAAGTATGGTGAGGAAATGGTGGACTGTAGTGTTCTGGGAGTGGGAAGAAAAAGTGTTGAACAGTGGTGTTTCAACATCGGGGGAAAAGGTCAACAGTGTTGAGCAATGGTGTTGCAGCATCGGAAGGGGAAAGGCGAAACAATTGCTGGACGGAGTTGTTTCGTTGGTGAGGAATGGTGAGGAAATGAAAAAGGTAGTGTGAGTTTGGTGTTTCAGTAATGGAGAAGAAGGGAGGATTTATGAAAGTGGTGTTGCGGCAACAGAGAAAAGTAGAAAGTGGAGAATGGTGGTTGTTCGGCCTCAGAAGCAAGTCAAGAGGGTCGACCAGTGGTGTTTCAGCAGCATGAAGGTCATCAGTGCTGAACAGCAGTGTTTCAGCATCGTGAAAGTGAACAGTGCTGAACAGCGGTGTTTTAGCATCGTGAAGGCTTGTCTCTTTGAAGTGGGATCGTCCTCTTCTGGTGGCTGTGCTTCGATCGGGAATCTGCAAAAAAAGCTGTAGCATGGTATTTCTTGACAGGGATTATTAGAAAATGAAATCTAATCTAATCTAACACTGAAGAAAATCAATCTTTGAAAGAATTAATTGCTATTGGGGGTAGAGACCCCCTCAACGAAGAGAAAATGAGCATCTGCCATGCATGTGGCCTTAAAATCATCTTTAGAAATAGGTTTCTGGTACAGACGGAGTCGATGACCATTTACAAGTAACGGAGTTCTAGAGTCATCGATTGTGAGGAGCCTTACTGTTCCATTGGGGAAAACTGTGTCCACTTCGTAAGGTCCTAACCATCTTGTACGCAGTTTCCCTTGAAATTCTTTGAACCGGGAATCATACAGTAGAGCCCAATTACCTTTTTGGAACTTCTTGTTCTTGATATTTTTGTCATGCCATTGTGATCTTTGCTGTTGAATTATGGTTGTTTGTTGAATGGCATCTAGTCTTTTCTCCTCTAGTTCATTAAGCTGCTGCAGCCTGGCTGTCTGTGCATCAGTTAGATCAAGGTTGGCAGCTAAAGAAGTCCTTAAGGTGTTTATCTCAAATTCCACAGGAAAGACAACACTTTTTCCATAGACTAATTCATAGGGAGAAAATCCTGTAGTATTTCTCCAGGTAGTTCTGTAGGCCCATAGTGCTTCAAGGATCCTGTAGGACCAATCCTTTCTACTTTCCTTGACTGTTTTTGTGAGAATGGCTTCTATTACTTTGTTTGTGATTTCCACCTGTCCATTGGCTTGGGGGTGGTATGCTGTAGTCATTCTCTACTGAATATGATATTTCTGAAGGGTGGCTTTGAACCCATGAGAAGAGAAAGGAGGTCCTCCATCTGTAACTAATTCTTTTGGCATTCCAAATCTGGTGAAGATGTCTATGAATAAGAATTTTATAACTGCTTCTTCAGTCGCTCTGTGGAGTGTCTTGGCTTCCACCCATTTAGTCATGTAGTCTGTGCAGACCAGTATATAAACTTTTTGATTGGATGGAGGGTTGATGGGTCCTATGAAATCTAAGGCCCATCTTTCAAATGGTTCAAGTACTACCTGGGGGTTTAATGGCATTT
>ML778715.1:1454398-1515907 GCA_009831015.1 Picea engelmannii
CAATGAAAGTCTTTCTTCCTCCTTTTCCTTTTCCCTTGCCACCTGTAGGGTTAGTGTCTTTGGGGTCTTTCATGCATTCTTTTTATCTAAAGAAAAGAAATCACAAGTGCTTTTGAAATCTATAACTATCTTCCCCGGCAACGACACCAAAATGTTGGTCACTATAATTGCTTAATTGAATTAAACAATCAAGTGATACATAAATTATCAACCTAGGGAAGTCTTTTATTTCAAAGATAGCCACACACTGTATATGCTCAATTCCAAAAGCAACTTAGTGTTGTAGTAAAGAAATTCATACTATTTATACTTGCTTGAATGAACCGAAGCTCTGAATTAAATCACAGGAAAGTAATCCCCCTATTGCAATTCTTTAAAGTTCAATCTAAGAATCATTAAAATAACACTGCAATGGGAAAGAACAACTATTTTGCAATCAGAGAACAGGACCCTTACTCTCAAACAGAGACTAGTACTAACACTCTTTCATGAAAACAGTAATGCAGAAAACAATTAACTCTATCTAACAGAGAACAAAGCCACCTAGTTCCTTTCTTTCTAAGCAGGAGCCTTGAGCCTTATTTCTATTTTAGCACACTTGTGAGGTTGAGGTTTACAGAGAACAGGGCAGTCAGATCCCTTCCTTTCTGAGCAGGAATCCCTAACCCAGTTTCTGACTAACATCAATAAAAGTCTACAGAGAACAGGGTGTTTTTGGTTTCTTTCCTTTCTGAGCAGGAACCCTTAACCCAATCCCTAGCTAAAACACTTGCAGAGGTAAATGAAATCTACAGGAGACAAGGTGTTGTGATTCCTTCCTGTCTGAGCAGGAGCCCTTTAACCAAATCTTTGGCTAGCACACTTGCAACAGTAAATGAAATCTACAGAAGACAAGGTGTTGTGATTCCTTCCTGTCTGAGCAGGAACCCCTTAACCAAATCTCAGGCTAGCACTCTTGCAGCAGTAAATGAAATCTACAGAAGTCGAGGTATTTGGATTCCTTCCTGTCTGAGCAGGAACCTTTTAACCGGACCTCTGGCTAGCACACTTGTAGTAGTAATTGAATTCTACAGAGGGTATGATATTCCGATCCCTTTCTGTCTGAGCAGGAACCTTTAACCAAATCTCTACTAGCCTCATAAAATCATCACACGAGATTGCTAATAAAAATAATTATAAATTCCATTCAATTAAACTAAGACAGAGTTAGTAGTGTTTCAGCAAAGCGAAATCCATTAAAAACAATGTTTCAACAAACAACAGTTAAACAAAGCATGAACAAAAATTATACTAACACACTCTAACTAATGGGTGAATCTTGTGAAGAAGGTGGGCCCTCCCTTCTCACAAGATTCCCCTGAACGAAAAGCTAGAGAAGGGTACTCAAAGCAGTCTTATATTCATCTGTCGAAATATCACAATACAATTTGAAGGAATAGAATACGTCCCGCTTCTCTAGAGTTGCTTTAGTACATCAAAACTTGGATATCTCGAATGGTGATTTCCTCTGATTTAAAGAGAAAATCCCTTTGGTACAATCGTTACAATGCATATCTGAATCCTATCCTAAATCGGATCTTCTTTCTAAATCAACATAGGATGTCCTATTCTCACGCAACTGAATGCTATTACAGGAACTGAACGAGGTATTGCTGTTACAGCTGGTGTAACAGCTTCTTCTCATCGTTGCTGATGTTGTTTCAGCATCGCAATTCACGGGCTATTTCAGCCACGTGGATTGCGCTCTTGACTGTGTTGGCCTTGACCGCTAACTGTAACGACTTGTGTTTCAACATCGTTGGTTCTGGCGGTCTCCTCTGTGTTTCAGCATCTGCAGCTCTAAACTTTGTAGCATCTCTGTGTCTCAGCCTCTGCGACTCCTGACTGTATGATAGTTCTTTGTTGCAGCACCAGGGGCCTCGGACTGTGTTTCAGCAACAGGGACCTCGGACTGTGTTTCAGCAACAGGGGCTTCGGTCTGTGTAACAGCTCCGCGTTTCAGCATCTGCATCCTGGACTGTGTTTCAGCAGCAGGGACTTCAGACTGTGTAACGGCTCCATGTTTCATCATCTGTGTCCTGGACTGTGTTTCAGCAACATGCTTTGAATGCTAGTCTGCAGTCTAATCAATGGTTAAGTACAAAAGTGATGTAAAATATTATGCAAAACAGATTAAGCATATAATAATGAGAGAGGACGTTGTATACCTTTGAATGATCAGATGAAGTGATAGTATGAGTCGAAATACAGGTGATCAAAGGTATAATAATGGCAAAAAGTATGGGCAAAAAGGTACATTGGTAGGTCCTAACAATCATCCATCATCCTCATGAAAGGTGTTGGAGCATTTGTCAACCTAAAGGGCATGAACAACCATTTAAAAAGACCTTCTTTTGACTTGGAGGCGGTCTTCCATACATCTGTCTGTTCTATGGGGACCTGGTGTTAGCCAGACTTCAGATCAATTTACTGAAGTATTTTCCCCCCTTGAATTGATCAAGGAGATTGTCGATTTGGGGAATCGGGTACCGGTTCCTGACTGTGATTTTATTTTGGTCTCGGTAACTAATGCAGAGTCTCCATGTCCCGTATTTCTTCTACACCAACACGATTGGGCTCCCATAAGGTGATGATCTTGGATGGATGTGCCCCTTTTGGAGTAGTTCTTGGATCTGTTGCTTGATCTCCTCATTCTGTAACAGAGAGCGGCAATAGACTGGCCCATTGGGAAACGATGCATCGAGGGTCATATCGATGGGATGATTGTTGGTTGTGGAGCCTGATTATCTTCCTGATTTATAGGTCTTTTACTTTCAGTCGTGTTTATACCCCATGAAGTATTTACACCCCAGAAGCATGTACACTCTTCCACGCGGGGGAGTGTAGAGGGGGGGTACCCCCTCTGCGGGGTCCAGGGGGCCTATCCCCCCGGCTGGGGGCAAGTGGGCCCCCAGCGGGGGTTCGGGGGCGAAGCCCCCAAAGAAAAAATTGCCTTGTAAAAGTATATTGTAATTTCATTGTAAATCTGGATCGTTCATTATAAGGTCGCAGATCTAATGGTAGAGATTATGTTAGGGTTTTTTTCCCTAGAAGGCAACCCTCTTTTATGAGGGAAATGTATTACGGCTATGGATGATGGTGAATATTGTATTCTGAGAGAGGAGACTGTGAGAGAAAGAAGAGGAAGTTACAAGAGGTTTTGCTGTAGGTTGTATCCCTTCATTTGATGGATAATAATAAAGGAAGGACCTGGCAATTTCTCTGGTGGACGTAGCCCACACTGGTTGAACCACGTAAATCTGTGTCTCTCTTATATTGTGTGTCTTCTATGTTTTGTTTCTGCATTTGTTTTATTTTATTTCTCCACTGTCCTATTTTTCTAACAATGATTGACCTAACAGTGAAAAGGTACCCCGATATGTGAGGAGAAGATATCTTTGTATTCTCCCACGACCTTGTCCACTTGCTTCTGCTGTGTGGAGAGGTCAACCACGAAGGCCTTGAATGTGGTTGCAATATTTCACTCAGTCTGAGAGTGAATCATGAAGAAGACAAACTTCCTAGTATGAGAGATGACCTTCCTGCATTTCTTGGCAGAGATCAAGGAAATATCACTAGGTGGGGCTGCTTCGGGTATCCTTTACAATTTCCTGTTCAAAGTAATAATAACACTGCAATGCCTAGACTCATATACAACATGACGTTTCCATAAATAAATTTGGCCCCAAATAACATTACAAACTTTGAGAGGAGAAACATCACACAATACCTCATCTTTGAAGGGCTTGATTCCCTACGACAGGAGACACTGTTGACTGACGTAGAGATCGCTTCCTTTGTGGAGCCATACAATGGTGTATGGCTACAAGTGTGGAATTGTCGGCAGGGCTAGCCGTTTGACGACCTATTTTGAGATGATGTTCTTTTGGATACTTCTATCAATGATAAATTGCAGTGGGGTACCTGTTACCCACATCCGTGAATGAAAGAGGTGCTCACCTTCTTCTGGCTCGTCTGGTTCACTGGGCTGGACCTTGGTGGTAGCAACGATGGCACTGGATTTCGTGTCAATGAACCATCTCACCCTTTCTGGTTCTAACTCAGAGTCAGAACCCGTATCTGATTCAGAGGCTTTCACCTCAACCACGAGTGATTTCTTTTAGAGACAATCAACAGTGTTATGCCAGGGGCTCTTATGGAAGTCACACCACTTCTCGGTATATTTCTTTGTCTTTTCGGTGTCCTTCTTTGCTTGCAGCCTAAAATGATTGTCCAGAGGTTGTTTGTCTTTGCTCTATCCTTTGTTCTGCGAGTTGGGGCTTCTCTTTACTTGCTTTTGATGTGAGGGGTTCCTAGGCCCAAATTTCTGCATCTTTTGTTTAAGCTTTTGCTTGATTTTGATGGAATATTGATAGACCGCACCAAAGGACGAGATGTCCAAAAAATCCATTTCAGCCTAGATGTATCTATGCATACCACCGTGATACTTGAGCACCAGATGTCACTCAAAATCTTTGATACCCAACTTGGTGTACAAGGTATGAAAGATATTTGTGAACTTTGGCACTGCTTGGTCTTTTTCCTGCCACAATGTGGTCCATTTTGTATACAGGTCGTCATAACTTCGGACGAGGTAGCATTGTTCCTTGATAGCATCCCCAAAGGACTCCCAGGTGACCACGATTGTAAATAATGAGGCTTGCTCTATTTCCTTTTACTCACAAAAATTCTCCCACTAATCTTTGACATGGGGAACGACTTTGAGGAGTGAAAATGTAATCTTTTCTCTGTTCGAAAAGTTATGGACAGAAAAACACCCTTTTAGCAGATTCAACCATTTGTCTACAACATCTATGTCTATCTGACCTTCAAATATGAGAATATCAAAGTTTATTTGTACCTTGAAGGGGGCGACGCCTCTGCTCTAGGAAGATGCATCACCTATTGGTAGCCACTGAAGGATTTGTGTAAAACTATCCATAATTTCGTTCCTTTGTTGCATGAGGGATTCCTCAAGCAACATTTTGAAAGGATGTCTTGTCCCGTTGTATTTATTTTCTCCCACCATGAGAGGTCTCTTGGGCATGCGAGATATTTTTTCCTCAAGAGAATCAATCTCGAGACCCAATTCTTTGTACCCTCACCTCGTCGGGGACATGCATTAAGAACGACAAGGAGCAGACCACTATGATACCACTGATCAGAATTTTATGAGAAGAACGAAATGAATATAGATTATTATTATTCTTAACACAGAAACACAAGAATAACAAAGATACAGTAAAACTAGTTTCTATTCAATAAGAAAAAGTGTTGAAACTGTAAAATGCAGCGAAAAACAAGCTTGCTAGAATGGTGGTGGCTTATCTCTGAGAAGAGATGTGATAGATGCGCTCATTTGCAATAAGATGGTTACAATGAGGCTCTCCAAGCCTTTTTACAATAAACAGGAATTCCAAAACCCTATACATCCACAAACCTAAACCTAGGAGATGAAGCGCCAAAAGTGATGTGGGCCCTGTTGGGGTAAGTTAGTACATCAACTTCCCGGGGTCGTAACTTTTGCATACAATATCTGTTTTAGGCGCACGATAGCCCGTTGGAAAGGTCTATCCGAGGAATACACATTTTGTCTTCAAAATCTAACTTCACTTCCATTTTGACTATGGAGAGCCCTAAAAACTTTGTTTAGGGCCTCAAAACGACCCTAGAAGTCGGGGACCTGAAAACTAGAAAAAAACTGCCAAACTGGAAAACTGCCAAAATGAGCTAGTTGGAATACATGGGAGGCCACCGATATCCATATATATCACTTATTTATTTTCCACTTTGAAACATGCAAATAAGCACACAGGTTGATAGCTTAGTGGTAGATCTCCCTAACCGATATTTGGGAGGTGTTGGGTTCAAGTCATAGCTGGTGCATCTTTTCTCCTTGACACCAAACATGTTAGTCACACAATTGCGTATATATATATATATATATATATATATATATATATATATATATATTTGACAATCAAAATGCACATCCTAATTTGCGTCAACAAGACCTTGTACATCCATTATTATGTTTGGTTAAGGTTTTCCTTGGTAGCGGTTTGCATAATCTGAAGTGCCACATAAATATCTAAAAACCCTCTTTACAACAATCCAATGTTCCTTCCTAAGGTTTGACATATATTTTCTTCTAACTCCCATTGCATGGCCAATGTCTAGTCTAGTACAAACCATGGCATACATAAAATTTATGAAAACATATGCATAATGAACTAGCAACATGCCTTCAACATATTCTTCTATTCTAGGAGAATTTTCTACAAATAACCTTAGGCTTACAGGAATAGGAGTATTGGTAAGTTCACATTCCTACATTCTGAACCTCAACAATATTGTTTGAACATATTTCCTCTAATTTAACTAGATTTTCTTGTTTAAATGATCTCGTTTGATTTCCATGCTCAAAATAAAATTTATAGCACCAAGATACTTTATATCAAATTGAGATGATATGTGAGCCTCAACCTTCTTAAGGATTTCCTTGTAATTGTTTCCAAGTAAACATATCATTGACATATAATGCCACAATAAAAAAATGATTACCAACATGTTTGGGAAACACATAATGATCAACTTTATTTTTTGAAAATCCAAGTCCCAGTATAAAAATCATGATACCACATCCTTGAAAATATCTTCAGGCCATAGACGTAATTCTTCAACCTACAAACCATGTCCTCCATTCCCTTCACTTTAAAATCTTCTAGCTATGACATATAGATTTCTTCTTTGAGATCTCGGTGTAGGAATGTGTCTTAATCTCCATTTTCACTATGGAAGCAAAAAAACAACAATGGTAGAAAAAATAAGTCTAATGAAATGTAACTTGGTAATAATAGGGAAAATATCACTAAATTTAAATCCCTCCAATTGGGAATACCTCTTTGTTACCAGGTGATATTTGTACTTCTCCACCTTACCTTATGCATTAAACTTCTTCTTGAACATCAAATTGTTATCCACCGAGTCTTCTTCTAGCAAGAAACTTGACCAAATTCAATGTCAGAATTTTGTCCAAGCCCTCCTTTTCTTTAGTCGCGACCTTCTTCCAAAATTTAATTTTCTTTATATTAATATCCTCCCTAATAGTTCTAGTATCATCATCATAACAAGATAACATAAAATTAGAATGAAAATCAAGTAAAATATAACTTTCAGTTTGCCTCTTTCTCAAATCAATCTCCTCAAGGATGGGGTCAAGGTCCTTCCTTATCTAGTCATATTCACCAAATTCCAACTCAAGTTGAATCTTTCTTGTTCTTCCTATTTTGGTTGTTCTTCCTACTTTGTAGGATTTAAACCTATCTAAAGATTACATTATCAGTATACATAATCTTCTTTTCTTTTGGGTTCCAAATCTTGTAGGATTTTACCACACTTATATACCCAATGAAGATACACTTCTCTACATTAATGTCTAGCTTACTTATTTTTACCTTTGGAACATGCATATAAGCATCACAACCAAAAAATATAATAGGTTCAAACGTTTCTTACTAGTCCATGCCTCATACAATGTTTTGTCAACAAGAGCTTATGTGGGTTATTGGTTGATCAAGTAACATGTAGCCCTTATTGCCTCTATACAAGATTCCTACTCCAAGCCTACAAAACTGAGCATACACCTCAATGGCGTAGAGTTGTAGAGAGAATAAATAGAATATTTATGGAGTCCTCTTTTTCCATGCTATTCCACACTCCTTACAAAATTAATCAAATTCCGTTGAGCAAAAATCTCCACCATTACTAGTTCTCAACACCTTTATCTTCTTCTCTATCTAGTTTTCTAAAAGACCTTAAACTCTTTGAATTTATAGAAAACCTATGATTTTTTTTGAATGAAATACATCCATGTTTTCCTTGAGAAATTATTTATAGAGGAAACATAGTACAAAGTATTTCCCGATGATAGAATAAGCATAGCTCTAAAGACATCGCTTTTTAATAGCTACAAAATCCCATTTGCTCTTGTATACCAGTGGATAACTTTAGTTGATAATGTTTACCATATGCACAATGTTCTAAGAAATCAAAATCTAGAGAGTAATTAGAAATCCCTTTAACAATAAATTTATTGTGCAAATCTTGAATCCCTTTCCCTCCAATATGCCCCAATCTTTGATGCGAAATCATTAACTTCTGTTTAGGAAACACAAGGGGTTCTCTTGTTACATTTCTCACCTCATGACCAATATAAATATTATGTTCATTCATAGTGCCTGCCTCATGCTTGCACAATTTTCCAATGTCAACTCCTCTTGCCACCACCACTACTCCTCAAACCATCTTGCAACTATCTTTTTCAAATATTGCTTGCATAACTACATCAGTCATTTAATTTACATGTATGATATTTCAAGCCAAATTAGGGATATGTAGAGCCCTGAGGAGGTTTTGACCCTTCCCTCTTTAAGCATCATCCTAACCCTTCCACGTTTTATGATCTTATTGCTCGAATCATGTCCTAGGAAGACATAAGGTTCCCTATCTTTATCAACATTTTTAGATATATAATATTTATTGAAATTCCTAACTTAATCACACTTCCAACATTTCCTTATAAAATGTTCTAGAGATTTAGATATACCTCTAGAATTTAAGTGTGTGTCCCTTGCATTATTTTTTCTTCTATCTTCAGGACAACCTCCTATTAAAAAATAAACCTTAGTAGAACTCTACATGGATTTTCATCACAATTATTCTAATAGAAGAGATGCAACTACATCCTCAAGGCCACAACTAACTTATCCCATGAATTTGGCAAAGAACATAACAACATAATACAATTTTATTTTGTAGGTATTAATATCAACACATGCTAACCAAAATACCACAATGTTAAAGGCATTGAGATGCATTATCATAGAGTCACCGTCATTCATCCTAAGAAGGTACAACTTCTTTTGAATCTTTTGAAGAAATTTTTTCTTTACCAGAGACTTTAACAGATACATAGTCCCTAACTTATCCCATAGATCCTTAGCATTGGCTTATCCCGAGACATTCAACAACCCTGTATCTCAAAGGTAGAGACAAATCATACTCTATGCCTTCTTATGCATATTATTACAATCTTCTTTTGACACACTCATTGGTTGGTTACCTGACATAAAAACCCACTTATATATATCCACAAGAAGGTGTATCATCTTAAGATTCCATAAATGAAAGTTTTGTACATTAATTTTATCTCTCTATATCCTTGAAGTGCTCCCCATTTTATTTCACATACAAGAATCATTGGCATAGATCTCCCACTCAAGATTGTGTTGATCACAAAACCAAGATTCCATTTCTCTTCATAGAATGAGCCAAACCTTGGCAACAAAGGCATCTCCTTGAAGTCAATAACCTTTGATACCAAATGTAGAAAATAATGACTAATAAGCCTATGAAAGAGAAGCAATACTAACAAATTATTAAGAAAAACATGAGGTAAACAATGACGTGGTTACATAATAGAAAAGAGATTTATCCCAAAAACCACGAATAAAGACAACCAACAAACTTAAAGCTACACCTCTTTCTCAATACATTAACAAAATAATTTATAATACAATATTTAGGTATTCATGTCTACAAAGAATACAACATATATAAAAGGCCCTATCCCTCTATATGTTGGTTGTAGAGGACCTCGACTACCTCCTCCATCATGACACTACTCAATGACACACCAAATATATTTCCCTCACAAGGCCTAATGCCAATCATATGGTTGATGGACATTTTGTTGATGATTATTTTCTTAGTGTATTGGAGGAAAAGGATTCAATGCATGACACTGTGGATTGTATTTGAATATCCAATGAAGCCTTGTCCTCCAAGCTGTAAATGGTAAAGATATAATGTTACAGGTTGGCTTGAGAAGACGTCCTTGGATGTTTATCTAGTCAAGGGTGGTTGTGTATATAACAAAGATAAGTGTTATTGTTTATGGGGTCCCCTTTGCCTTTCAAGCTTTAGTTTAATCCCTTTGGGAGGTAGTGGTGCAATAAATAAATAATAAAGTAATCCCTTCGGGAGGTAGTGGTGCAATAAATAAATAATAAAGTTGACAATATGATTTCATGGCTTCTATACTTAGTGGCTAGATTCCAAATTTTCTTTAAGTTGTTGGTTGCTACCCATGTGCATTACTCATCTTGTTGGGTTTCGTATCTTGCGGCCCATTAACTGTTGGAGAAACCTTTAAGATTTTTCTCTAGTTTATCCCGTAGTGGGAAAAAGATTCCATTGGGTTAACTTTGGGATTTTCTATAACCTTAATAATTGGGTCATTTTTTTCAGGCTTAGGCCTTGTGTGCAAAAGGGGTGATTCTAGACATTAATATTAATGTCAATGAAAATCCAAATCTAGGGCTCGTTTGTGTCTCAAAGTATATACGGGGCATGTGAAGTGATTAAGTATTGCCTTTCTTGGAAGGGTCGTTGCCTACGTAGAGGCCTATCATTCAATGGTCATTCCATTTGGTGGTCTCCTCTAGCACAATATGAGGGAGATATATGGCAGGAATTGCTTGTTCTAAGTAAAGTGTCTATTAAAGAAACATTTAATGAAAGTAGGGGATCTCTTTAACCACTACCATAGATGGTTTCATGACTTGCCTATCCTCCAATGGGTGGGACATGAAACTAGATGACTATGACCCTTTTCTAGATATGGGATTTGTCATTGTTGCTCAGTCTTAATGTTTATCTTTATAGTGGTTAGATATCCACCATGTGTGTTTTCTACTCTTTGTTTTCCACCATGTGTCCATACATTTTTATTTTTATTTTGCACTTATAAATCCTCAAGGATAAAGTCTTCTATATTTTTTATAGTCCTATGGGTATATGCTAGTTGATAGGTTTTTCTTGTGGTGGTTGCTTTTACATAACACATTTATTTTGTATAAAATGTATGTACATATCATTTCTTTTTGTAAGCAAGTTCTATTCATATTAATATCATACAAAAACATATTACAAGAATAACTTTTTTTGGCTTTCCAAAAATAAGAAACCCAGTTATAGAGAACGTTCAAATATAAGAATTATTGATATTAGAGTTTGCAAGTTTTAAAACCAAACATATGTTAGAAGTCTAGTGTAACATCCCCACTACAATCCCTAGTTTAATTAATGCTTATGTAGATATAATGTGTGGCTACGACCAAAGCGATGTGTATGTGAAATGTATTTCTATGTTTTAATAAAATGTGATGCCAGCTGCTAAGTGGACATGGACAGAGATGGGGGCTGAATTAATGCACAAGAGAGTGGATGGTCTAGGAGAATGCCTAAGAGGGGTCCAAGGGGGAATTACCCATGTATATTAATTCAACCCATTTTCCTAAAGTTGTTATTGATATATGAACCTTCTAATTTCTAATTGGGTGTTCCCAAAGCCAATCATTGAATACATGTAAGAGGGTGGGTCTGAGTGGTCACATCTCATAGTTATTGGGCATATGGTGGGTTGCGTACAATCAACCTGGGGAGGTGTGTGAGTCAAGAAAAGCAACCAAAGGAGAGAAATTTGTATGGGTAGCTACAACAATTTTTACACATTTAGTTTTGGGGCATGAACAAGAGGCATAGAGAAAGAAAGAGAGATTGGAGCTGGAGCATCCATGGAGGGAAACTTCTAGATCATTTTGGAGCGTTTTTGGAGTGTATTGGAGATGAAGGATGAAGAGACAAGTTTCCAGGCCTTAAGAGTGAACTCCTATGTGAGTTGCACTGAATCAAAAAGTGTTTTTTGTTGTTTGCTCGTAGTTTTCTTTGTAGCAAGTTCCCTTGAGTTCCCAGCTAAGAGATTCTTGGTTACCTATGCCAGAGAGTTCCTAATAAAAGGATGAGACACCTGAGGAATTGAGATCAATGAAGGGGTACATTCATTGGGTTGGGCAGGTCAAGAGGAAGAGCGTTGGTGTAAAATCGAGATAACTATATGAGAATACTAGTGGTTTGTGAGTTTTCTGAGCTGTGAGTAGATAGTGAGAGACCAACCTCTTTTGTGGATTACTATCCTCAGCTCGGGAGTGGCTTGTTGTTGAGATTTGGAACAAAAATTGTATGGTTGGGTGGAACATTCGTCCCAAGTAGCTAGTTGCACAACTATTTATAAAATATAAGTGTTTTATCTCGTTGTTGTGTTATTTTATGAGTCAAATTGTTATTCGTAAACTCTATATATGAGATTGATTTATATGCTTTTGTAATTTAGTTTATTAGATTCATTTTAGGTATATTTTAACGTGTTGTAGGTGCATGTAAATAATGGTAACAATTAACAGTTAAATTTGGTTGTAATTCATTGCTGGAAGCTACAGGAAATTAATTAGTTAGCTATAAAATTTTAATTCGTATGAGTATTTTGCACTGTAATGTTCCTCAGTTGGGTTGGGGGACGTTATATCTAGGACCTCAAAAAACTTAAAACCACATCCAAATTTTAGACAAACCTACAAAAATACATCATAAGGAAACATAACTAAAGAACATCACAAAAGAAGCCACTACATAATCAATCAGCTTGAAAATCTTATCAGTTAAGGCTTGAGGAGCTCGATGGCATGGAAACATGTGGATTTTGGGAAACCTTGTTGAATGTTGGTTCCTCATCCTCTTCAATTATGACCAGGTTGAAAAAAGTGTCTGGATGACACTGAGCTCCAACTCTATCTTCATTCTACTCATCAATAACTTGAATTTGGATACCAAAAGCCATCCTATATACCACTTGGCTTTGAAAAGCATGAACCTATCCAACAATTCCTCATACATGGATCCCTATTTCTCCAGTACATGGGAAATGAGGGTGTCAATGAGCTAGTAATGCTCAATGGCCTTAAATATTTTGGTGTTTTTGTTCCCAGAGAAACTAGAGTTAGAAAATCGACCCTCAAAATCCTTGTTAATATGTTGATTAACCGCTATCTTCCTCTTCTTCAAGATTGCTTCTTCTAGGACTCCAATTTCCTCTTTAACAGCTGCAACGCACCTCACATGGTATCTCTTCTCTTCCCTCTTGGATTCCATTTTGATTATGGTTGCAACAGGAGAAATGACTTTCTTCTCAGGATGCACAAGTATCTTACGATGTCCTCCCCCATGTCTCTTCGGGCTAGTTCATGAGCCCTCCAAGTTAGCAAAAACCTCCATGTCACCCAAGAGAGACGAGCATCGATGTGTGAGAACCCATGAAGTAACACAAATCCCATAACATCATGCCTCAACATTGGAACAAGCAACCTAGACCATGTCAAGGACCCCATCAAAAACTTTAACTTTCTCACACCCTAAGGAACATGCCACTCATGAATTCGATTGGAGAATCGAACAACCCACCACCCTATCCAACTTGACATAAGTGAGACCTCTAAACATCCATTCCAAATGAAATGATATGCAGAACCATGGTTGAAGGGGTCGTCCAACTCCACAGGAATGCAACAAACTCCCTTGGTTGAAAATTTTCAGTGAAGAGAAACTCCAATGAGAAGACCTCACCCTCTACTAGTCTCACCAATCACACCCCCAAAAGCTAGTGAGATAGTCACAAAACTAGAAATTCACATGAGCTAATGCAACCACCCTTTGAATCCAATTGAGCCTGAATGAAATTGGACTTTCCCCTTGTCAAGTCAATTTGCCTATGTTTCATGGAAATCACTTAAGGCCCCTTCCATTTCCATGATGGAATGAGTGCTCATCAAACCCAATGCATTACTTGGATTGAACTCCTCTGGACACACCATAAACTGCACCCTTAGACCATCCTCCTCCCACTATCCAACACTCTTCCTCCACACCAGGTGCAATGAAAACCCGCAACACCCGTGTACTACAATAATCATGTCAATCATATACATGGATAGCGATTGGACTCCCATGTGTCACCCCTCCCCGGAATGTACATATAATTTATTAATAGATTTTGAAGGAAGCATTTTTTTCAAAACTATGCATCTTACTAGGGTTTTATTTAAGCGAAAAGCGTATATCATGAGGGGAGATTTCAACCAATAAAAGGGTGCATTTTAGTGCAATAAGGGTGTATGTTTAAAGGGGGTTTTGAATTCCTATAATGGTAGGTTCATGGGAATTTCATATTTACATTTTGTATCTACATCCATCGATGCTTGGCTTTATATTTGGATCATTGTGCTCCACTTTGGCCTCCGAGAACTTCCATTCACTTTGGACTAAAGTCATAAAATCAATCACATATTCATTAAATTTGATCAATCAATATTAAACAATTATGAAAATTAGTAAATAAACCACAACTTTTTTTTGTTTTCTAGTTTGTCCTTGACTTGTGGGACTAGCCTGTGGCTTGAGAAACCATGACTCAAGGGCATCTAAGTTTTCAAAATCACTCGGGGATCGCACCTGGTGTAAGCCACACCAACCCTTAACATGGATGGATTTTTTGTGTCCCCAGAGGTTTTGAATCGATGACTTCACATCATAGAGTGCCTTAAAAAAACACTCCATCACCGACTATCCTACACCTCAGGGACAATAAACCACAAATTCCTATAATGACTTAAAAATATTAATTAATTACCAATTAACAATATTTTTTTGTCATAAAATAACATTTTTTTTTTGTCGGGAATATATCCCGAGGGAAACCTCCTGGGCACTTCCCCTCATTAGGAGGATGGTACCCAGGGTAAACCCTAGGTTTGTCAAGGCACAAGACTAGGAAAAAAACTCATGAATAGATCATTTATAGCTCATCAACAATCATCTCACTAAGACAAAACATGTCACAAAGTTGTATTTGAACCTGGGTGGGGAAGGTAGCAATTTTTCCTCACAACCACTTGAGCTACACCCAATTGTCTAATAAGTAATACTTTATTAATGATTTCATATATATTATTTGATATCTTTTATTCTTACTTTCTGTCCCTTTTGGACCACCAATGCTTCGTGCCAAATTTGGAGCATTGAAACCAAGATATTTGACACTCTATAAGATAGTTGGTGCTCTATTTTTTCCTTAGAGCGTTGATTCTCTTCTTTAGCCTTGGAGAATGGGTGATTGATTTTGGAGTTGGAGCATTGATGCTCCATTTTGGTCTTAGAGAATTAGGGCTTCATTTATATTTTAGAGCATCGTAGTACAATGTACCCCATTAATGGTGGTGAATCCATAGCGTTGTTGCAATGGTGCTCCATATTTGGATTGGCACAAAAACAAAAAACAAAAAAACTCCACAAAATACTCTATATGTGAACTAAAACCTCCACACAAAATATTTGGAAAATCCTTTGCTAAAACACGAGAAAAAAATATGCATCCAATTGTGGAGGTTTTAGTGGATGTTTTATTTATTTATTTTGTCCCATACATTAGCACTAAAAACCTCCACCCAAAGTTTGTTTGCTAGTAGTGGTTTGGACTTGGTGCAATACTCTAATAGGATGATAGTTCCATTAATTTCCTTTGGAAGTATAAAGTTAAATGAAAGAGTGACACATGTTCACGAAAACAAAGAAATGTTGATCATTCTTCATGTTGGCAAAGTGGCACTAATTCCTCGATAATGAGTTCTTTATAAAAATTGTAGAAAGAAAATAGCATGAAGAAAATACTACTCATGTGCAACATTAAGTGCCATAAGCTACTTATTCAATGCACCATTTTGATTTTTAAACCATATGCAAATATACAACACAATGGTGAGTAAATGGGTTAATACAATCATAGATCCATCTTAACCACATATTTATTAATAATTGAGAGGGATACAAAAATGGGACGAAAACCTATCAGCGCCTAACGTTGTTTTAACACACACATGAGTGGATGGGAATACACATTATAATGAGAAAGAGTGTATTCATTCATTAGATGATATAGTTTCTCATTACATAATATGAGGATAGGAGTACGTTATGTAACTCATAAATACCTAACTAATAACCAGTACATTAATTACTATATTAAATGTCTCATTATTACATAACTTTATTAGTGAGACTTAATTATTCATCTAAGTCCTAAAATTCCTAATATGTCTAAGATACAAAAATGATCATTAAATCTAACATCCTCACATATTGGTCATTTTACATGCTTGTTCAAAATATGTAAAGACAAAATCTTTGGACAATCAAGACGTTTGCATTCCACTCCAAGATAAGATTTTCAAACAACAAATGGAAGTGAACTATATCTGGCAAGGTTGATGAAGTATGATTTACATCACCATATTTCTATCTGACCATTGACTCACCAGTTATATGAGAGCCAATGTTGGCTAAACAACCAACCTTTCAATTTTCCACCATTGACATAGAACTTGCCTTGTTCATTGAACTCACCTCCTCCACATCTTGGCAATTAAACATATCAAGATTTCTAATGAACTACAACATATGATGCATGATATACCTATTGTTTTCCTTTTATTCTTTGTTGATTTTGTCTTTTTTCAATAGAAACATCATCTAGGGCTTCATTTCTTGAGCTTTGTCTCACCTAACACATTTTTGGTCTAGGCATCATGACTGAGTTTTTAGTGAAATGATAGCCATATTTCTACTAAACCAATCTTGCATTCTTAACTTCTATCATCTGGAACAAACCTTGTTTTTCCACACCCATAACAATCGCAGTTTTATTATTCTTATCAACAACAAAACACCTATTAATGCTATAATTTATATAGAAGTCTAGGCTATGATTCATTATACTACTTATCAAAAGTAGTTTTTTCTCCAAATAAGGAACAAAATAGACATATTTAATCATTACCTTCTTCGTTGAAGTAGGACATTTCCCTTTTCTCTAACCTTGTATTCTTCTTTTCCACTCAACAAAACATAATTAAATTGAAATATATGCTCTATAAAATTAGCGTGCCAATCAATACAGTTAACAAAATATCTTGATTCCCCTAAATTGATGTACTGATCATCCTCACCACTAGTTGAATCACTGCTTTTGGCTAGGAACACATAGAACTCTTCTCCTCATGTTTAGCCATATTCACATGGTTCTTTATGGATTAATCATCATAAGAATGCTTCATGCAAACTCTACTTATATGCCCTAACTTGCCACAATAAAATCATTTAATGGGTTTTCTACATTTACCTAACTCGAAAGAGTTACCATCATTATGTTCACTCTATTTACTACCCTTGTTGTTAAACTTAAAAAAAAGTGCTACCTTAGAAGGCTCAATCCCATTGCTATTCCCAAACTACTTTTTCCCTTTGTATTGTTGTAAGCGCTTTATGCTTAACTGCTCAAATGCTAGATCTTTATCAGTACTATTAATGTTCAATGTCTTAATAAAATTTGCATAGGAAGAAGACAAGCTTTTCAAAGTTACAAAAACTATAACTTTTTCGTCCATTGTCTTTTTAATTGATTTTAGTTGATCTCTAATATCGCTGATTTTTAACAAATGGTCCTACAAGGATTCCAACTCCTCCATTTTAATTCAAAATAACATACTTTTAAGGAAAAAATGCTATACCTTTGTCTAGGGTTTCATGCATCTCATGTAGATTTCTCCACATGACAAATGCATCATTACCATCTTGAACTTCAAGAAGTATCTCATTTATTAGCTAGAAATTTATTAACATCATAGCCATTTGATTCTTTGTAGCATTTGTATTCAAATATGACTAACATCTTGTGTTTCCATGATTTAAAATTTTGTCCATTAAACTTTTAATTTCTTCTCAACATTCTATGAAATAAACTAGCCATTTTTAAGGGATAAAGACTCCAAAGATATTATGAATAGGGCATATGCAAACCCTACTATAGATCTACCACTTTGTTTTCGAGAAATCTCAGATTTAGAATTAATGTTTAAAATAATTTTTTTTCAAGCATCCACAAATCTCACAATTTTAATTTTTTGTTCTAAAAATATTTTACAACAACACTCTTCTCGAATAATTCAAATAAAATTGTCTAATAATTAACAACAAACTTAGAAACTTATAGGATTTTGTCTGGAGTCTTCACCAAGTTGAACAAAATTCTCATATATGTTGCTTATCAAATTTGCATGGTGGCTAGCAACCGCTGCTACCAAATTCGTATGATGGTTATTAAAATAATAGCAACTACTTCTACCATATTCACATGATGATTATTAAAATCATGGTGGGTGCTATTAAAAAATGATGTCGGCCGATACAACAGATTGTCACATGTTTTTCATCACATATGATTCCTCACATTTGATTTTCATAATCTCCATACTCTAATAGGCCATCTCTTAAAAAAATAACGGTTAAAATGGATCTATGCTAGTTTAGTTTATTTTACTATTATGGTCTTAAAAAAAATCTTTTCTATTGTTTTTAATTTTTTTCAATTTAATTTATTAGAGTTATATTATGTGACACATCTCATCGATACTAGGTTGTAATGCACCTTACAACTCTAGGTGTAATAAAGCGAGATTATAGATCTACTATGAATGATGAAGGTAGTATTTTTTTGTTGTATATTCATATTCTAAATTGGATTAGGAAGAGATATGAGGTATATGTATAGGAAAGTGAAAGATCAAACACTCATCAGGGAGAGGATAGATTGATTATAGGTTTTGTTTTATTTACTCCTCACCATGGTAACTCCATCTTTCATTGTCCTATTTTACTCTTTTTTCCAGGAAAATGAGAAATAACCCATGGATGTGTGGTCTAGTGGTAAGAAATGTGGTGATCAAGACTTGGGTTAAAAACCTTCCAAGTGGGTGCAAATAAGTCCATGTGAAAGTCTTGGGTAATTTTGATGACATAGAAATCCTAGGGGAGGCAGGTGCAGGGGGGTGGGGTTCTCTACGAGCCCTGAGGAAAAAGAATTTTGGACTACGACTTAAATCTTTGGAATGACACCAACAATAAAGAAGAGGCATACACACTTCTTAAAGGACTCCAACTAGCAAAGCAACGAAAAATCCTCAGCCTAAATGTAGTAGACGACTCAAAGACAATCATAAGGATGATGATCCAGTGATCCGAGCCAAATAATTTGAGCCTAAAAAGGATTAGAATATGTGTAACCACGAGGACCTTAAAGACAAACTTCTTACATGCTTTGAGAGAAAATAATACAGAAGCAGACAAAATGGCGAACGTTGCCATAGGGAGACCTCCTGGAACCATAGGGGTGGAGGGTAAAGAAGGTCTAGCCCACCTTGTATAATGCTACCCCATATGATCAGGAGCCATCGCGCAATGGCCACGAGAGGGTACACTTGGAGCTCCAATGTGAGTCGTGATCGGTGGAGGCAACAACTGGCAGGTGAAAAGATAGGGTCTCCTCGGCCAAGTGCAAATCATTTTAATGAGATATGGTACGATGATCCCATCATGGGGTGGGGTGGTATGCTAATCCGCTTAGCTGAGTTTGTGGGTAAGCGAAGGTCAAAGGCTATGATGCAGACGGGTCGAGTGTGCAACATATCTAAAATGAAGTGGAACCATTAGGGTGACAATGGATCCAGTCCTGGATTCGAAGATTTGAAGGGTCAAAGTACAACGCCCTAGATAGAGGTTGTGATTCATTTGTTCGACATGATTCTGGATTTGAATGTCACATATGGTGAATGTTCTCAGCATTTTCGGGAAATGCTCTTGCTGGGGCAATTTTTCTTTAAGTATATGCCAAGCCATTTGCACCCTGTGCTCTCCCCAATTCACATTGTATGTTCAGAGTTGTTTTTGCCTCGGAGTGCCTCTCCTCAGAGTTTTTGGGAAACCCTGTTGTTCCCTTTGCCTCGTCCATCGCTTACTCTTTGCCTCGCTTGGATCCTCACTTCGCGGTCTGTGTTGGGACATGTTTCTTCCACTTCCAACCTCTCAAACCTCAAGAATCCCAGCTCTTTGAAGAATTGTGCCCCCCCCCCCAACAATATGGATAGTAGTCAGAAGAACCACATTGCGCCAAGGACCACAAATTTGCAGGGATCCAAGGGATTAATCGTTGGACTGGACCAGTTGGACCCTGAGATGGAGTGCACAGGGTATTAAAGGTTGTCAATCCACATGGGAGCACTCAGCTCTACATTAAGCTTAGAACTTGAGACCCTTTCTTAGCACATGCATCTAATTGAGATGCTACAAGACAAAATCTTTTCTCAAAGGATCCAAATAGAAGAGAAACACAATAGTTTGGAGATTATGCAAAGCAGAATGGACCAGATGGAAAGAAGCCATCAACAACCCAGTTCCCCAGCAAGCACCCAGGGAGCCTCTAAGAATGTACCTTCAGCTATAGTAAATCAAATCTCGGATCTCAATGAGCCCTTTCTAGATCCAATTTGGGAGTAGCAAGGGAAATCAAGGTTCAAAATGGAATTGGGTAGCTGAATTTTTAAAATTCAAGTATCATGTTTTGTTTTACGTTATATATAAATGGAGTCTTCTATACACTGTATTCTTTGAGATACATTAGTTATGTTATAGCTAGGGAAGGCAGAAACTCAATGGACACAAATTTTGTATTAGCAATTCCAATATTCAAAGCTTCTATCTCTCGAAGGTCATTCATGACCCCCTTTTTTGTACTATAGTGGATTTATCCACACTTTTTAATATAATTTTTCCCAGTTCTTGTTAAAAAATAAATAAATGATGACATAGAAATGCTCTTAATAACATAATAGTTTAGCTGAAAAACAATGGTAACTTACTATAAGCAGCATTTCCAAAAAAGAGGGAAATAACATAGGTTATTTTGAAAGAAATAAGATATATGGATATTCATTGATAGCAAACATTCAAGAAGTAAATGGAAGTCACAACATTATATGCTACCACTGTGGTAGATGTACACCTTAAAAAAGAGGAAGATATTATTAATGTCTAATATTTAATATATTTAATAATTAATTAGAGAATTGTTAACCTAAAAAAGGTTGATTATAGATAAATGAACTTTTCAATATCCATGTAAGGTTATTTAATAAAAAAATAATTTATTCTAATAATTTTAATGACAACAACCTCATTGTGAACTTCTCTTTATCTAATTCTAACATATTTTTTAAGTGAATTAAAATTTCATACAAAATATTGGACAAGAATAATGTCAAAATATACCAATGTGTTGTATCATTTAAACAAATACATTGTTGTATCATTTAAATAAATATACTAATTGATTACACCTCTATTCATTGTAACAATGTAAAGCATCCATATGTTTAATTAACAATGTAATATTTTATGACACTAGATAATTTAATAGAATAAAAAATGGATTTTTGTTATCTACAAATAAGAGACCCTTCATTATACAGAATGGGACAACATAAAGATACACGATATTCTAAATGTTAATAAATAATTGTTATACATATTTGTTATATGTCATCATCTAGTTAGAATGATATGTCCATATTAAACAACGTGTAAGATTTTGATTACAGAATAACATTCCAAAATAAGCAACTTGTAACATTTAATTTCGATGATCATCATTAATCAATCGAACACCTGTCATTGTTCGAGCTACTTTCATGCCTCATTTCTTCATCACATGCATGAGATATTGTACTTGAGTTTTTTCGAACAATTTTGTTGATTGACTTGATTTTAGCATTGCACCTCTTCATGTTCGATCTACAAATATAGAAATAAATTGTAATGATTATATCTACATTTAAAGAATAATATACATGATTGCGTAGATTGAAAAACACACCATAACAACAAGTGCTTTATAAACTATATACATTCTTTCAAAACCATGGTTCATGATCTCCCTTAAGATATCTTATGTTGGATCCACTCCATAATTCGTTTTCTACAAGTTTTATATGCCATGACAAATGATCCAAGAGGATTCGAGAATGCTCACAGAGGTCCAAGAGGATCCGAGAATGATCATAGAGGTCCAGGAGGATCTGAAACATCCACAGAGGTCCAGAATGGTTTAGAAATGCTCAAAATTCATCCATCGCAAATTCTCTCGAAAATGACATAAATGAGTAGAGCTCAACGATAGATTTTCAATGGTGCAAAATTCACCTCAAATAGAGTTTGTATACAAAAGTTATGGCTAGTCAAAGTTTAAGTCAAACCAGGGCAAAAGTCAAAGTCAACGGGATCAAAAGGGTGACACGTGTCACCACTACAAGGGTAACATGTGGAACGACCATGGAGCAAACTGGGCAGGTGATTTGACGTCCATATGGCCAAGTGGACTAATCATCGGTTGACATGTTGTAAGGTTAGACCAATGAGAGGTCGCCGCGTGGAGACCTCCCATTGGCCATTGGCCATTAATAGTCATAGTTATGTAAAATTATGGAGTCGATGGGGGCCGAACCCATGACCTCCATAAACCTTAACACAACCCTTCGTTACCATCGCGCCACACTGGTGTTACTTAACCATACATGTTGGTGATTATATTTTAGTTTGGATAAAGGTTTAATTGGTGGTAAAAAGGGTTGAGGGCCTAAGCCCTCGACCCATATTCCTTGATACATAGGACTTGTAATATAACCATGTGCCTATATCCGTGGGCAGTTGGAACGATATATCACCAACCTTTTGGATATATATATATATATATATATATACCCATATTCCTTGATACATATGACTTGTAATATAACCATGTGCCTATATCTGTGGGTAGTTGGAATGATATATCACCAACCTTTTGGATATATATATATATATATATATATATATATATATAACAAAAAGAAACTTACGGTCGTTGGGAATGGAACCCCGACCCGCTAACTATGCCAATGATTTAATATACCATCGCTAACCAACATGCCAAATATGGCATTTGTTATAACAAATTGCCTAATTTATATTTAATTCCATGCAATAGTTGAGGAGGGGTGGTTAAGGGGTGCACCCTATTTAATGGGTACATGGATCGAGAATTGGACACACAAACTCATAATTGTTATGCAGAGTTACGTCTCAAAGTGCATGCCCGAGGATACAAGGACTTTGAGGCTATACCGTAAAGCGTGTCGATAGGTCCCTCGACGAAATTTTAAGAAAGTTATACTCTTTTTTCATGATTTTTCACAAGGAATCTAACGATGCATTCCATTTCTACATTTGAGCAACATGTAAAAAGGTCATTGTAAAACACAAGCATTTGAGCATTAATAAAGAGTTCTCTATTGGAAGCGGACCGAGAGATGTAGCCCAAATTGGGTGAACTCCGTTATCAAACTTGTGTATGTGATTTCATCATTATTGTTCATTTTGAGCTTAGTTATTTGCAAGTTATTTATCATTAAAGTGTATATGGTGTATATGGCTAGATAAGTATTCCACATGTCAATTGTAAACAATCAAGTGATCATTATTATTTCAAAGATCAAGTAGATGTTTATATGTATTTAAATCAATCAACATCTAAGGATTTTTTGGATCAAGTTGGTATCGTAGCAGGTTTGACAAGTGTTTTCAAGTGAATGCTTACAAGAGCCAAACTCAAACTTGGTAAATTGGAGATCTTGCAAGTTATAAGTTTGAAATTGAAAGAAGACTTTGTAAGCATAAGATGGATTCCGAAGGAAAGGAAGGATAAGATCCTCCCATGAGTCTGGAAGAAATTATGGATACACTTCACTCGATGAGAGAGATAATAGATGATTTTCAACGAAGAATTCAAAAGCTCATAAGTGAAGAATCTTCAGTAAAAGGAGAAAGAGGAGGTGAAGGTGGTGGACCTTTAGAGCCCCCTTCACCATCCTCATCATTTTCTTCTTCTGAAGCAAGTGAACATTCTTCTCATTGAAAGAAGTCCTCTAAGAAGTCTGATCATAATATGTCTTTATTAAAGTTGGATGTCAAGTTCGAATTTCCAACCTATGATGGAGAATTGAATGATGAGAAACTGGAGAACTAGATCAAGCAAATAGAGGTATATTGTAGAGTTCAAAATATCGTGGGCGAGGCTGGAAAGATACAGTTAGTTTCTCTTCGACTAAGTGGCACAACCTTAATATGGTGGGAGAGTAAGATGCAAGTTGATATTGTTCAAAAGGGTAAAGTAATCTCTTCCTTGGATAAGTTTAATTAGGCTATAAGAAAAAAATTCTATCCACTGGCACATATGAAAATGACAATGATAGAATGGCACCATATAAGACAGGGTAAAGGCCAAAATATTCAGGCATACACACAAGAATTCAAAAATAAGGAATTATCCTTAGGGATTTTGTTGTATACCCATGAAACTCTTCTGAAGTATATTGGTGTCATGCACACATATCTTTTTCATACTATTTTAATGTTTAACTTTTCTAACATTGATAAGGTGTTCGTACAAACTACACATCTAGAGGCTAGTAAGGGTAAGCATGTGAGCGAAGATAAGAATCCATACAAGTTTGAAAAGAAACTGAAAGGTAAATGGAAAAGTAAGAAATCAACTGCAATAAAGAAAGATAAGGAAATACCTACATGTTCCCACTATAATAAAAAGGGACATGAGGAATCACAATGTTGGAAGTTGAATCCAGATTTACGACCGAAGAAGTTCAGGGAGAAAGGGAAGAAAAAGAATATTGCATCAACTCATCAAGTTCTAGGGTCATATTCTGGGGATGAATCTAAGATCGTGGCAATATGAAGCAAAGGTATATCAACTATCAATTCTATTTCTTTAGTTCAATCCACTAAATTGGAAAATGATACTGATCAAAAGAAGAGAAGTGATATTTTCCCTGTCAGAGTTATAGTCAAGCATACAAAGGTAGATACTTTATTTGACGGTGGATCTCAACTTAACCTAATATTTGAAGCAATTGTTAAGAAGTTGTGTTTGAAGGTGACACCTCATAAAAATCCTTATACCTTAGGTTTTGTGTGTGAAGATGAAAATTTGCAGGTGATGAAACAATGTAAGATCATATTTGCAATTACAACTAAGTTCTTTGACGAGGTTGAGTTAGATGTTGTGCCTCTTGACATTTGTGGAATTGTCTTGGGTAGTCCATATTTATTTGACAAGAAGGGTATGTTCTATCACAAAGAGAATAAATATCATATTTTCAAGGATGAGGTTGAATATATTGTCAGAGCTCATCGTATCAAGGCTAATGTTTCTTTAGTGAGCACAGGGAAAATGAAGAGACTCGTGAGTGCAAGTAAATATTTCGTTCTCATGATAGTGAAACAAAAAGAGGAAGATATAAAAGATGATTTATCAGGTTGTGATCCAGATCATAGGAAGGAATTGATCAAAATCATATCTAACTACGATGAGTTATTCTAGGAACCTACAAGGTTGCATCCTAAGAGGGGGGTTGAACATGAAATATATTTGCAACAGGATGCTCCTCGTCCGAATATTGGAATGTATAAGTCATCAATGATCGAGAATGCATAAATAAAGAAACAAGTTCAAGAGTTTCTCGATAAAGGAATCATCAGACCAAGATCCTCTCCATGTGGTTCTCCTATTGTATTAGTTCCGAAGAAAGATGGAACATGGAGGATGTGTATTGACTTTCGAGCCCTGAACAAGATTACGGTAAAAAGCCATTATCCTCTTCCCAGAATTGATGACATATTAGATCAGTTAAAGAATGTTGTTTATTTCACTAAGTTGGATTTGAGAAGTGGTTACCATCAGATCAGAATTGCAGAAGTTGACATATGGAAAATTTCTTTCAAGACCAAGCAAGGATTGTTCAAATGGTTAGTTATTCCATTTGGGTTATGCAATACACTAACAACATTTACGAGGGTAATGAATGTTGTGTTCAGACCCTACATAGATTATTTTTTTATCATCTATTTAGATGATATATTGACATTTATTCGAAGATTGGAAGATCATATAAAGCATGTCAAGACAGTATTTGAACTCTTGAAGAGGGAGAAGTTGTATATCAAGTTATCTAAATGTGAATTTGGAAAAACTTCTGTGGTGTATTTGGGTTACAATGTAGGGAATGATCAGCTAAAAATAGACCTTGCCAAAGTAGAAGTCATTGTGAAATGGCCCAAGCCAACTACTGCAACAGAAGTTAGGAGCTTCTTAGGAGAAGTACAATACTGGAGGAAATTCATTGCTTATTTATTATACATAGCAGCTCCTCTACATGCATTAACAAGTGTTAAACAATTTTTTCAATGGGGGAGGAAAGCAACATAAATCCTTCGAGACATTGAAGGAAAAGATAATCACTACACTAGTTTTGGATCTGCCAGATTTATAGCAACCATTTGAGATTCAAACTGATGCAAGCATATATGTCATGGTTGTAGTATTGATGCAATGAGGTAAACATATATGTTATCATTCTGAGACTTTCACTCAAGTTGTGATTAACAATCCAACATATGATAAGGAATTGTATGCATTGGCACAACGTGTGAATAAATGGAAGCATTACTTAATGGAAAAGGAGACAATTATTCATACAGATCATCAACCATTATAGTATTTGCAATCACAGACCAAGCTACAACAGTCATGACACTTCAAGTGGATGGGTTTCTTACAACAGTTTCATTTGGTAATCAAGTATAAGAAAGGTATTCATAACAAGGTTGCAGATATGTTGTCAAGACCAATGATTACTGCATCGACAATACTAAGGTATAATCCTCTAGCTCATGAAAGTTATGCAAATAATATGCTAAGGATGATGATTTTAAAGATGTATATGATGCATTAACTTGTGGCAATAACAAATCAGATTATTATATGCATGGAAATTTGTTATATCATCTTGGAATGGTTTGTATACCCAGGGATGAAAGAGTAAGTATAATAAGAGAAGCTCACACATCTCTAATTTCTGGTTATTTCGGGGTTGGTAAGACAATAACACAATTACAGAGATATTTTTATTGGCCTCGAATGAATGAAACAATTTCCAAGTATATCAAAGGGTGTGTTATGTGTGCCAAAAGTTAGTCTGACAACATAAAGTTGGGGTTATATATGTTAAATTTAGAGTTGTTATTAAGTTCTTTTCAAATTACTAGAACATAACAACATAAGTATGATCACTGAAAGAAACACAATCATAAGGTACACAACATTTTATCTTGGGAAACCCTCATGGGGGAGAAAACCCAGCAAAAACTTCCTCAATAATAGATTGCCAATAGAATGCCAAGACTAAAGACCAAACCACCAAGAATAACCTAGGACTGAGCATGCACCTCTCTCTCCTTCTTCTTACAACTACAACTACCTTCAAAAGATGCACACTAGAAGTGAGTGTGAGTGAGTGAACAAATGAGGCGTTCTCCTCACTTATAAATACTAGTTGAGGAGGCACTAGGGTTATGTCTCTTCATCAAGTAAGGTCGACTTCTGCCAATAGTGATTAAAACCACTTTATTAAATCCTAGGGGCCGACTTCTCAAATACCACCATATAAATATGGTTTGACAAATCCACAAAAGGGGATGTGGTCATACATAAATCTCGACATGATCAATCCACAAAATGGGATTTGATCTATAAGATAATAACTCAATTATAGTTAGAATATTCTTCAAAGTTACAATATTTCAACACTCCCTCTTAACGAGAAGGGTATTCTACTGACATAAACCAATACAACATCATCAAGAGAGTGAGAGGGAAACAACATCATCAACATTTGAAACATTGACTAGCATATCTACAAATCATCGGAATTTTTTCTCATCATCAATAACATCATCGTTCACAGCATGGAGCTAGAGTAGCATCATGATCATCATCTACATACACATCAATTATCATAACACTAAAGAAACAATATTACCAACTCGAGGTTGGTACACCAACATCAACAACATGAAGCTGATATAACAACATCATCAACAACACAAGGTTGAAGCAACAACATCATCATCATGAGGCTAAGACAACATCATCAACAACAACACGAGGCTGAAACAACAACATCATCAACATGAGGCTGAGACAACAACATCATCATCACGAGGCTGAGACAATAACATGAGGCTGAAACAACAACATCATTAGCATGAGGCTAAGATAACAACATCATCATCATATGGCAACATAATGAGGCAGGTGAAACAACAACATTTTTTGGTACTCTGATAGACCGTCCTTACCGAACCTTCGAGATATACCCAGGAATCATAAGATTCTCTAGGATGTAAAATCCTAATGGATCTACCACGTGGTACTCTGACAAACCATCCTTACCAAACCTTCGGGATATGCCCAGGAATCAAAATATTCCCTAGGATATAAAATCCTAACGAAGCTACCACTATTGACCACAACTGGCATATACATGCACAAGTACTCTAACAAACCGTCCTTACTGGACCTTCAAGATCTATCCAGGGAAGATCAATCCCCTAGGATATAAAATCCTAACGGAGCTACTCGATGTTGGTCAGGATACCATAGTATCATCAACATCACTCCCCCTTTCGAGGGAGTTCCTTTCAGAATATAGTAAGTTTGTCTCAAAAGTGTTCACAATTCACACAAGATAGAGGCTTGGTCAACACATCTGCAACTTGCTCATTTGTGCCAACATATTGGAGTTTTACAGCTCCTCTCTGCACCATATCACAAATGTAGTGATATTGGATCTCTATGTGCTTCAACTTGTCATGGAACATTGGGTTCTCCGTCATCTTTATGAAACTCTAGTTATCACATAGAATCACGGTTGCTTCCATCTCCAGATCAAATAGACCTGTCAACAACTTCTGAAGCCATATGGACTCATAACTGGTAGAAAATGTTGCAATGTATTTCGCTTCTGTCATGCTGAGAGCAATACTGGATTACTTCCTTCTCTGCCATGAAGTCATGGCTAACCCCAGACTAAAACAACATCTTGAAGTGATCTTTCTATCAGAAACACTTCCAGCCCAATCTGAATTAGTATAACCATACAGTCTGAATTCATGATCTCCAGTATAACAGAGAACATATTCCAACATACCCTTAAGGTATCTCATCACATGCTTTGCAGCTACAAGGTGAACACGTCTAGGCTCTACCAGATATTGACTCAAGGTGTCCACAACAAAGCATATATCTATCCTGGTATTCGTTAAATACATCAACAAAACAATAATCTGTCTATACAGAGTAACATCAACCAACTCTGGTGAAGTATCAACCAGGAGATTCAACTTTGTTTCCATGGGTGTGTTCATCGATTTACATTCTAGCATATCAAACCTCTTCAGTATTTCAACTGCATACTTCCCTTGGTTAAGGAATATATTCTTTGGGCTCTGCCAAGCTTCAAGACCTAGGAAATAAAGCATGAGGCCTAGGTCTTTCATCTCAAACTTTGCAGCGAGCTTCTTCTTACAATATGTAATGAGATTTTATCCTCATGTTAAGAATAAGTCATCCACATACAACAACAATATAATTGGCTCATCATTCATAATCTTAAAGGTTAGAATAAACTTTACTCTTGGTAAATCCCAAGCTCATCAGGAAACTGTCAATTCTGCCATACCAAGCTCTTAGAGCTTGCTTCAACTTGTAGACATGAGTCTTCTTGTCCCATACTTCAAAACCAAATTTTCAAATCACATTGCACCAATCTTGGTACTCTTTTTCAGCTACAACTTAATCTGCACAATCATGTGCTAGCTTTATGTGCTTTCTGCAAATCACTATTTGTCTCACTACTTGAGAGTATGTCCTCTTCTCTTTCTACAACTGTTCCTCTAGGACTAGGACACCCAACCTGCAGCTTCTCTGAAGCTGAGAATTACTGTAGATGCTAAACTCTGAGAATAACTCCTCTACTCTATCACGGAAACAACTTCATCTGAAACTGAGAGTGGCTCCATAACTGATACTGAAAGTAGCTCTTCTTCTTTCATGGAGGTAACTCTATTTTCTATTATAGTCATGTCTCCATGGCCTGACTAATGTATTGCACCAACTGGCACTAAATCTCAAATATAGGGATTTCTCCCCCTACATCTCATACTTGTATCTGAATCATGGTTGTTCTAGTTGTCTTCATGAATACTGGAACTATTTCTTTGATTACTAGAGCCATTGTCTTGTCATAGTCTTCTCCCTCTTGCTAGGAGAATCCTCTGGACACAAATCAATATTTGTACATGTTTATACTATTATCTGCAACATGCTTGATATGTTATATCAATATTGGAAGTCACTACTAACTTCCTTTCTCGTCTTAAGGAAAAATCCATATCCCAGTCCTTCTGACTAGCTTCCTTCTTTGTTACTGAAAAAAGGGAATCTTCCCAGGAGATTTCACATCTCCTAGAAGTTTCTGAATCTATGATCTAGTCTTCTCAACTCATGGTATCTGTCTCCCAGTCTTGGAAGATGTCTCATTTCCCCATCTGATCGTCTTTGAGATCAGGCTCACTCTGTTCTTGATTTCTTCTGAGTCTTCAAAGGCTTCATAGCCTCTACAAGATATACTTGGTGTTGAATACCAAGTCTTAATATGAAAAGTTGAGTCAGACTTCAAACAAATTTTTCTTCCTATCAAGGTGGCTTCATTATCCTTTGACCAAGTCTACTATGATTTATGTTCTAATGTTTAGTCATCTTTGAAGCCTTCTTCTCCTTACAATCAATCTCCATATGAGATACTTTGTATCCCAAAACTAGTTTATTCTTCATCTTCTTTGGTACATGAATGTATATGATCACGTATACAACTTGGATGGTCTACTCCATGTCTCATCTAGTATGTTTCCTCTTGCAACCGTCACTATATCTTCCTCAGGGTTATCACTTGTGACCTACCCGGAATAAGATCAACAAGGGAGAAACAACAAACAAGAATAATACTCTTTATAATAATGATAAAACAATAGCAAGAACAATTGCACAATAGCTCCTTTAAAGCTATTACTTGTGACCTTTCTGAAACAAGGGTCAAAATTAAGAAATACAATACAGAATGAGAGCAACACTCTTCTAGTGTTGTGATCAATCATTCCTCCATGGTAATATGGAACCAAAACAATAAGTTTCTCCCAGAGGAGATGTTAGTTGTATCTGGCAAGTGATTTCAATAAGCATTCATCTTAATAATGCTCACATTCTACCAAGTATAAAACCTTTTAAATATTTATTATCTCAACTATAGTGTTTACTTGTAATGAGTTAGTTATCAAACTTGACATGTGCAAGTTTGAATCTTATCAACTTAATCAATCAAACCTAGAACCTGGAGTCTTGTCCTCAAGAATGAGTGTTGTTGCTTTTCTTCCTAGACTTCTTCGCTCAAGATGACAAGTATTCTCTTCAACTTGTCCTCTGTACCGAGATAATATGCTTTCATGATAGAAATCTAAGTTAGAGAATAAAATCTATAATCCCAACTTTAATCAATCTAATACCTTGACTTTAATTTTGACCAATGGTTAGTATGATGGTCATAACTTCAACATACAACCTAGAAGTTCATAATGTCATAAAAAATAGATGCATATCAAACCTGGGGTGCATTTTATCTCTGAATGTGCTGGATCTGAGATCCTTCCGGATCTATGAAAAACTATCCCTTCTCCTGAAAATACCCTTTTTAAAAACTATCAGTTTAAACATATGTAAGTACATACCTATGATAGTATTGACAGGTAGTGGCACCATTTGGAATCAATGACATAATTAAAAAAAATTTAAAACTTCAAAGGTGTTGCAACTGATATCAATACTGCAACCGCAACTACAACTGGTACTTCAACTGCAACTGTGACTTAGGGTTTTATGAGGAAACCCTAATTTTTCAAACTTCAAATTTTGGAATTCTGATCTAGGGACTAGATGTGCTGGGTTGAGGCGAGTTGGATGGAGCTGTATGTTTACAAAAAATCCAAATTTTACCCCTTGAAACTGGACCTGCGCAAATCTGGACCGGTACCAGTTCTGGTTTCCTAGTTTTCTGGTACCAGTCAAAACTAGGGTTTGACTTTTCGGAGGCTCTGGCCACTGAAAAGGTGCACTCAAGGTGCCAATTGATGCGCTAGGCTAGGGCACACTTCCCACGATGGTTTTTAGTCAAAAATTCCTTTCCAATAAAAATCCCTAATTTTCTTGTACGACAACAATGACGTTTTTGGATACCTAGTGAAAGGTTAGAGTTGTTATTAAGTTCTTTTCAAATTACTAGAGAATAACAACACAAGTAGGATCATTGAAAGAAACACAATCACAAGGTACACAACATTTTATCCCAGGAAACACTCATGGGGGAGAAAACACAACAAAATCTTCCTTAATAATAGATTGTCAATACAATGCCAAGACTAAAGACCAAACCACCAAGAATAAACTAGGACTAAGCATGTGCCTCTCTCTCCTTCTTGAAACTACAACTACCTTCAAAATATGTGCACTATAAGTGAGTGGGAGTGAGTGAACAAATGAAGCGTCCTCCTCACTTATAAATACTAGTTGAGGAGGCACTAGGGTTATGTCTCTTCATTAAGTAGGGACGACTTCTTCCAATAGTGGTTAAAACCACTTTATTAAACCCTAGGGGCCGAGTTCTCAAATACCACCATATAAATATGGTTTGACCAATCCACAAAAGGGGATGTGGTCATACATAAGTCCCGACATGATCAATCCACAAAAGAGGATTTGATCTATAAGATAATAACTCAATTATAGTTAGAATGTTCTTCGAAGTTACAATATTTCAACAATATACACCACTTCCAGTACCTTCTTAGCAATGGGAAGGTATCTCCTTGGATTTTGTAGGAGGTTTTCTGATGTCCAGGACAGGTCATGATTATCTATATGTCGTCATGGATAGATTCAACAAGATGTGTATTTTGATGCCATGCAAGAAATAGGTCACAACTGAACATACAACGCATATGTTCTTTGCTAATGTATGGGTACATTTTGGACTTCCTACATCTATTATATCTGATCGAGACTCTCACTTTTTGGGAAAGTTTTGGTCTCATTTATGGGAGCTCATGGACACTAAGCTAAATAAGAGCACAACTTTTCATCCGGAAACAGATCGACGGACATAGGTGGAAAACAGAAAAATGGTACATCTACTTTGAGGGTACTACAACAAGCATCCTAAGTTATGTAATGAACAGTTACCTTATGTACAACATGCCTATAATCATGCTATTCATTCTTTTACTCGGAAAACTCCTTTTGAAGTATGTTTGGGGTACTTGCCTAAATCACCTATGGAATTTTCTTTTGGAGAAGCATGTAAAACAGACGAGCAAGATGAAACAAATAAAGCTAAAAGGTTCATTTAGAGAATTCAGTAGGTACATCAAGAAGTATAGGAACAGTTGGAGAAAATCCAAGCCAAATATAAGGCAAGGCATGACAAACATCAGGTTGATCATCAATTTGAATTTGATGATCAAGTATAGTTACATATCAACAAAGATAGAATGAAAGGTGAAGGTAAAAAGTGAAGGCCAATCCGATTTGGTCCATTCAAGATCTTGGAAAAGATTGGTACTAATGCCTTTATTTTATTTCTACTAGCCTACATGCAAATGTATTCAATGGTAAACGTTGAGAATTTGAAGCTTTATGAGCCTCCTATGATTATGGATGAAGATGAAAGTATTTAGATTCCATCAGTTGATGATTTTTCTCTAGAATATTTGGACGAGCTATAGGAAGATGTTATTCTCAACAGAAGAATCAAGACTTCACAGTGAGGTGATGTGGAATATCTTAGAGTTGGTCTTAAGGGAGTAAAAATCCAAGTAAGCAAAATGGATGGATATCAGAAGGCTGAGGGAAATCTACCCTCACCTAGTTGCTTAGTAATCAAATATTTCGATGGTCCAAAAGGCTTCCAAATGGGGATGAATGATCCATGAGGATTCAAGAGTTCTCACAGCGGTCCAGGAGGATCCAGAATGTCCATAGAGGTCTAGGAGGATCTGAAATGTCCACATAGGTCCATAATGGTTCAAAAATGCTCAAAATTTGATTATCCTAGATTCTCCCAAAAATAATATCAATGCGTAGATCTCAGTGATAGCTTTCCAATGATGCAAAAATTGCCTCAAATGGAGTTCGTATGAAAAAGTTATGGCTAGTCAAATTTTGAGTCAAACCAGGGCAAAAGTAAAAGGTCAAAGTCAACAGGGTCAAAAGGGTAACACATGTCACCACTACAAAGGTGACACATGGCACGACTATGCAGTAGACTGGGCAAGTGATTTGGAATCCATATAGCCGAGTGGACTAATCGTCGGATGACATGTGGCAAGGTTAGACCAATGAGAGGCTACCACGTGGCGACCTCCCATTGGCCATTAATAGTCATAGCTATATAAAATTATGGAGTCAATAGAGGTTGAACCCGCGACCTCCATAAACCTTATGTTACCATCACGCCTCACTAGTGTTACTTAACCATACATGTTGGCGATTATATTTAAGTTTGGATAAAGGTTTAATTGGTGGAAAAAAGGGACGAGGGCCTAAGCCCTCGACCCATATTCCTTGATACATGACTTGTAATATAACCATGCACCTATATTCGCGGGCGATTGGAACGATATACCACCAAAATTTGGGTGATATATATATTATAACAAAAAGCAACTTGCGGTCAGTGGGAATGGAACCTTGACCCGCCAACTATGTCAACAATTTAATATAACTCCACTAACCAACATGCCAAATATGGAATTTGTTATAATAAACAACCTAATTTGTATTTAATTCCATCCAATAGTTGCAAAGGGGTCGTTAAGGGGAACACCCTATTTCATGGGCACCCAGATCAAGAATTGGACACACAAACTCATAATTGTTATGCATAGTTATGTCTCGAAGTGCTTGCCTGAGGGTACAAGGACTTTGAGTCTACACTGTAAAGCATGCCAAGAGGTCCCTTGACGGAATTTTAAGAACTTATACTCATTTTTCACGATTTTTTCGCAAGAAATCCAACTGTGCATTCCACTTCTGCATTTGAGCAACATGTAAAAAGGTCATTGTAAAAAACAATCATTTGAGCATTAATAAAGAGGTGTCTATTGGAAGTGGACCTGTAGATGTAGCCCAAATTGGGTGAATTCCATTATCAAACTTGTGTATGTGATTTCGTCATTATTGCTCATTTTGAGCTCAGTTATTTGCAAGTTATTTATCATTAAAGTGTATATGGTTAGATAAGTATTTCACATGTCAATTGTAAACAAACAAGCGATCATTATTATTTCGAAGATCAAGTAGATGTTTATATGTATTTAAAGCAATCAACATCTAAGGAGTTTTTAGATCAACAAAGCATAGATATAATTAAAGGTTCATTTTTGTTCCATTAATTATAAAATAAGGGAAGTAAAACAAGATAGCTACTTAAAAATTGTTCAATTAACCCTTGACACTTCAAAATATACTCATAAACCATACTTAATCCAACGTCAATCAAATATTCAAATGGTTCTTCTTTGTATGTCAACACCTGTTAGAAAACATCCACGGATGATTGCAAATCAATTAAAATATATAAGACCTCTTGTAACTTTACAATATGTATCCAAGACCTCCAATAACTTTACAAGACTTCCATTCCTCTAACTTTACAATATATATCCAAGGCCTCCTTGAAAGTTTTCGTTTCCCTTCTTGAACCTTGACGAAATATCATAATATCATCTACGAATAGAAAATGTTAGATAACCACAAACTATAATATTTTGATTATGGGAGATAAGGGACATCCTTTGCTAAGACCCCTTGAGGAGGAGAACCGTTTATGAACATTGCATAATATACAGATGTCAAGCATCCCATAATCCAAATAATAGTCTGCAAATTCATCTAGTCTGAAGAGGAAGAATCTTTAGATATAACAAGTTCACTTTGTCATAAGCTTTGGACAAATCAATTTTCATCACAATTGTTGGATATTTTTGTGCTTTTATATTATGCATTCCTTCATGCTCAATTCCAACAACATCATGTATTTTTCAATTAAAGAGGAATCCATACTATTCATTTGAAATGGCATCAAACAAAATACCTTTAAGTGTGTTATCTATCATTTTTTAAAATGATCTTATAGACAAGATTGCATAAACAAATTGCCCTAAAATATTCAAAGGATGTTGAATATTTCTTCTTTCAGATAAGGGAAATAAATGTGGAATTTAAAGCTCCTAATGTGTCCCAGAAAGTATGAATTCTTCAACTATTCTCAGTAAACCTCCTTCCATCAAATAAAATCCAAGGAAAAATCCCCCCTGGCCCTGGACATTTTCCTTTTTGAAGCTAGATAATATTTCTTTCAATACTTCTTTTTCCACTTCTGCTTCCATGTATTTATTCATATATTCATTTATTAACATTGGCAAGAGACTTATGATTTTCATTATTTCTCCAATATTTTCAACTTAAAGATCTTTAAAAAGGTTTATAAAATATTGTTTCCCCTCCTCGACAATTTCTTTAAAGGATTTGACCCTAGAACCATCAAACTTAGAAATTTCCCAAATAGCATTTATATTCTTTCTGTAGTTTTCATAATTATGAAAAAAAATTGTATTATTGTCCCCTTCAGCCAACCAAATAGCTCCAATTTTAAGCCTCAATTCTATCTCTTCCTTATCAGATAACTACATCTTTTCACCTTCTAGATCCTTTAAATATTGGAATTATTCTTCAACGAAAACTCTTGTCTCATTATGTTCAAATAGAGCTTCTATTCCTTCTTCCACTTCCCTTAGGCACTTTTTGGATTTTATTGTCTGCTTTCCCCCCAATCCTCTACAACCCTTTTTAAGATATTTAAGTTATCTAAAAACTATTTCATAACAAAAGCATATGAACAACTATCATAGGTCTTCTAAGACCTAATTACAAGGGTATATAAAGTCCTCATCATCCATGAATAGTTAATGTTGAACTGTTCTAGAGGTTTCCTATCTTCAAGTTCAAATTATAAAATGATATGAAAATGGTCAGATAAACCCCCATAGCTTACCCATGATTTAATTTTTGTATTATATTCCATCAGACAATAAAAAATAAGGAATCTATCTAACGTATTAGAAATTTCGTCCCTACCTCTTCTAGCATTTCCCCAAGTAGGTACCATTTTTATAGGATCCACATCTATAAGGTTTCGATCCTCAAAAAAGTGAGAGAAATAATCAACCAGGGGATCAAATCTTTCTTCTCCCCCCCAAATCTCCCTTTGGTTGAGCATGATATTTAGGATTCTTCCTACTATGATGTTTTCCCCTTTCAATAAACCAAATTCATGTAGTCCTTCCCAAAGAGGTTTCCTATCCCCATAGGGGCCATACAAATTGATTATTTTATAAACCCTCCCCATGTATTTGGAATTTATTTTTATCAATATACATATAGGGATGACATTTGTAAATATTATGTCATATTTTTAATTCTATGCAGTGACTAAAACTCCTAACAATCCCTCAAAATCCATTGAACATATATCCAAATATTTTAAAAAAGGATGACACTAACTCTACATCTTTCGATCCAACTCACATTGGTTCTTGAACTAAAAAAAATAAAAAAACATCAAGATTATAACATAGCTATAAGTCTTTTTAGGGATTGTTGTTTGGGGGCACCCCTGACCCCTCTTGAATTTATAGATAAAATGACCATTTTGACACAAAATTAAGGGTCTTGCCTGCTCTAAGGAACCCACTCATAGTTAATTGATTTCCCTCCCTTATTTCCTTCTTAGCTTGATATTTTTCCAGAGACATGAAATATTTCCTCCATGTTGAGCTTGGAATATCATGATTCATTGCTAGCCCTCCTACCAAAACCCCATATTATTCCATTGATTCATTTTCTGACCTTAGCTAATATGATGAATTCACGATGAGCTTAAGGGTTTTCTTCCAGCCTCTTTTGTTTTGATTCTTTAATTGAATATCATCTTCAATCAAGGTTTCATCCTTATCCTTCAAGGGCTCACAAGGTTAACTTCCAGTTTACTTTTTGATTTCAAAGACTTAACCTCTTGCCCTAATCTAATAGTGTTTGTACTTAAGGCCTTGAGGAATTGTCATTAGGGACAACATTATCCTCAAACATCATAATAGGATTGGGGGGTTTGATATGGTCATAGGATCCATATATACAAATTCTTCAATGTTTAAATAATCAATACCTACCCACCCATTAGAACAAGAGGGGATTTATTGAAATTCCTTAAAACACAGAGAAGGGTCTATATAAGGTGTACCTTGACCTATGTCTGGTAGGCCTATATCAACAAGTGTTGAACATGGATGCTAAAGTTTCTTATTTCCCTCCATGCTTTTTGAATAATTATGACCAACTTATAGAGATGAAATTAATGAAGGATATAGAGTTGACATGTCTTCTAAGTACTACATTCTGATATATCTGCAAAGTCTTTCAAAGTTCTTAGAGAAGTTTCTTTTTTGATCCATATTTTCTTCTTCCTTATGAAAATCCTTTTAAGGTTTTTACAGTCTTCTCATAAATGACATATATGATGACAAGCACCACACCATAAATGAATTCTCCCAAAATCTAGTTTTTTTGTTTAAAACCAAGACCCTCATTCAATATCCATTTATGTTGGTAGTCCTTCTCTTAGGTCCATTTTCACCAAAAGTTTGAAAACCCCATAGTCTTCCTTGTTCCAATAATTATCTTCCAAAGTGACGAAGCACCCTAAAGAGCTCTTTATTCCTTCCATGATTTTTTTGCTCCATAATTCCATTGGAAATCCTAGTAGAAATAACACCCATATTTATTGCATATAAGATGGCTCCCTTTTAGGATCGAAGCTCAATTTCCATCCTCTAATACTTATATCATGAAAGCCCATATCTTATCTTTCCCGAGTAGAATTTATGCATCCTTGCCACTTTTTAGCATAAAACAGACCAACCATATACCAACAAATGGAAAACTAAAGTATATCCAATAATTGGCTTCCATACTTCTTCCATCAACAATTTCATAGTTTCTCCTCTAACGAATTTCCCCATAAATCTACCTACAAGTGACTCCTCCATCAGTATTTAGAACTTAAATATACCCACCTCTAAACTCACAACCATTTTAACTCTATGGAGCTTAAATTTTATGCACTTCTTTTCCTTTTGATTCCTCCTCCCTCTCATGATTTTCTCTTGAGTATGATTCCCCACTAGAATTCCTTTTGTAGTGTCTTTAGAACCCCTCCCTACTCCTCAAACGGTCTTAAGATTCCCAAATTCACCTAACACTAGATACAAACTCTAGATATCATTAGAAGAGAGTGGAAAGCCTCCTATCGAAGTGCCATAAACCACCAGATTTGAAGTAGGCTAGAGCAAAGGAGAAATCTTGGCCTCATATTGAATGGAAAACCCTAGTTTCTCTGAGTGAAGGAAACCTTGGTTAATTTAATTTTTCTCCTCTTCAATGTCATTTACTTGTCCCTGCCCACCTGAGCCATTCTTAAAATGGCATCACATACGACTACCCCCTAATATTAAACCACTCTAAGCCCTATCAGATGAAGCCCCACTTTCAATTATTGTAGTATGCCAAATATCTAGTACCGCTTGGTGGGTTATGAAAACCGATATGGGACTCGATGAGGCCCCATCCCTGTAATCCACTAACTTAATGTCCTCCTCCATTATGAGTTGTAGAGTTGTTGACTTTTGAATCTATTAAGACCGAAATGGAAACCTCACAAGGATAATAATCCCCCTGTGTTTTTATAGACTCAGTGGTACTCCTCTTTGGCTGAAAGATATATCTGTGATATCTTGGATTAGGAAGAATGTTAAAGAAAACCCTAGATATTTATTGCTTAGATTTATTCAATAAAATGGTTCTTAAATAACCTGATATAATCTTTATGTGCTACAAGAAATCTTTTAACCATAAAAAGAATGGAGGCTTTCAAAATAAGAATATCTTTTTGTTCAACATCAAATATACAATCTTCTTAATTACATAGAAATGATTCCATGTATTATTCATGAGAAATATGAGAGAATAATTTGATCATCTCAAAGAATTTTAAAAGAGTATTAATTATTAAGATCAAAAGAGAATTTGATAGGTGAATTTCAAATATCTCATACTCAAGACTCAAAGTTACAAGATACAATTGAAATTAACCCTAAATAATTCTTTGTGGAGTTTTATTCATGAAATATGTTCTTCATTACAAAATATCTGACAGTCATATACATGGCTGTAAATACTCCATGATCATATAATAAAAGTATTTTGAAGAATACAAGAAGAACATTGAAGACCCAACCCCATGATTGGTTCATAAATACAAACATGAAGCCATGATAAATCAATGTAGAAGAAGAAAAAGAGTGGAGAAGATGGATATTTATCTTTGTTGATCAAAAGCTTTGCTGCATATGATGTCTGTACTTTCTTCTTCTGATATTCTTCCCCTTCCCCTCTGATGATGGAATCCTTGATGAAGGCATTCTTCTCTTTTTTAAATTAGATATTCTAACTACTTGAGTAGTTAGGGTTTTTCCCTTCTTGAATTTCCCGTACAATATTCTTCTTGAAATATTCATTTTAATTATTACCTCATTAAATCCTCATTAACGAACTTACATAAATAATATCTTTCAAATGGGTGCCTTTCCGTTTTTAATAAAAGTTTTCATATAAACTTTTATTTTCAAAATTTAATTAATTGTCCTTTTAAAGAGGGGGATTGTGTTTTAATCTTTTGAAATTTAAAATCAAAATTTTCAACCATGAAAACCAATTTATATGTGATCTCCATCTTCTTAGCTTTCCAAAGGTATAAATTTTTTCCCCAAATCCGACTCCCGGATCTCAAGATATGACCTCGTGAAGTTAAGTTGTCAAATAGATCCATTAAAAATGAAGCTGACTGATATTTCAATTTTTGAGAAAATTGTGGCCACTTTCCACCTTTAAAAGCAATTTCAGAATCTTCTTCATCAAAATACCTTTCCAACGGTATAAAATTTGTGCAATTATGACACCCAAAGCTCAAGATATGGTCTTCAGAAGTTTGTGACTCAGGGACCATCGATCAGATGTCTTGGTGCAATCTCAGCCCTTGATTTGTGTCTGCCCTCCTTTATTGAGATTTCGACTTTTTGGTTTATAAAATTTTAATCCCACATGCATGGGACTCTTGGAATCTTAAATATATAAAATATTGAGTGTAATACACACTTAGTAAGGAAGAGAGAAGACTATGGAACTTAAGAGCTTGACTTCCCCTTAGGAAATTGATTAATAAAGTATAATTTTGCATGCCAATTCAAATTCCACCTATGTCTAGTTAGCATATAAGTCAGCAACTTAACTGTTGCCATGTGTCTTCATAACAAAATGTCACATGTTTCTAATAATCAAATGACATATGTCATAATCTCATTGGATGCCAAATATAACCAATAATACATCGTCATGTGTCACCACTAGTAAACAACCATGTGGCACCATTCACATACTGCCATGTGCCACAATTATGGGATGCCAAGTGTCACGATTTAAGTGGATTCCATATGGAGTGTTCTTTTTTGGTTGATGGCTCATGTAAGAAACTGAGGATAAGTGGTTAAATTCCTCCAAATATAACCAATAATCATGTGTCACCACTGGTAAACAACCATGTGGCATCATTCACATATTTCCATGTGCCACAATTGTGGGATGCCAAGTGTCACGAGTTAAGTGGATTCCATATGGAGTGTTCTTATTGGTTGATGGCCCATGTAAGAAACTTAGGATAAGTGGTTAAATTCCACCTATGTCCAGTTAGCCACTTAATTGTTGCCATCTGTCTTCATAATAACATGGCACAGTGTCTCTAATAATCAAATGACATATTTCATAATCTCATTGGATGTGAAATATAACCAATAATACGTTTCCATGTGTCACCGCTAGTAAGCTTCCATGTGGCACAATTGTGGGATGTCAATTGTCATGAGTTAAGTGGATTCCATATGGAGTGTTCTTCTTGGTTGATGGCTCATGTAAGAAACTTAGGATAAGTAGTTAAATAAATATGAACGAGAGAGTTGTCACCATTAATAATCAAATGACATATGTCATAATCTCATTGGATGCCAAATATAACCAACAATACATCACCATGTGTCACCACTGGTAAGCTGCCATGTGGCACCATTCACATACTTCCATGTGGAAAAATTGTGGGATGCCAAGTGTCATGAGTTAAGTGGATTCCATATGGAGTGTTCTTATTGGTTGATGAGTTAAGTGGATTCCATATGGAGTGTTCTTATTGGTTGATGATTCATGTAAGAAACTTAGGATAAGTGGTTAAATTCCACCTATGTCCAGTTAACCACTTAATTGTTTCCACGTGTCTTCATAATAAGATGTCATGTGTCTCTAATAATCAAATGACATATTTCAAAATCTCATTGGATGCCAAATATAACCAATAATATATTGTCATGTGTCACCACTAGTAAGCTTCCATGTGGCACCATTCACATACTACCATGTGGCACAATTATGGGATGCCAAGTGTCATGAGTTAAGTGGATTCCATACAGAGTGTTCTTATTGGTTGATGGCTCATGTAAGAAACTTAGGATAAGTGGTTAAATAAATATGAATGAGAGAGTTTAAGGAATGGGGGAGTAGTGGGTAGTTAGGGAGAGAGGAAGTTTGTAGGTGTTGGAGGTAGATGAGTGATGTAGGGTGAGATGGAGGGGGTAATATGAGTGTGGCGTGTGGGCGGAGTCGGGGTGTGGAGTTAGTGAGTTAAGGGGGAAGAATGAATGTTCAATTGCTGAAGAGTATGGAATGGAGAGGAGAATAAATTCAAGGGAGGTAAGGGGGGAATGAATGTTCAACCACTGAAGAGTATGGAATAAGAAGAGAATGGAATGGAGAGGAGAATAAACAAACTTAAGTATGGAAAGAGGGGAGAAATAAGTGGAGTGGGTGGAGTGTCGGGTTGGGGAGTGAGATATGTGAGAGGGTAGGGAATGAGGTGAGTTCGCCCCTACGAACCCGATGCATAACAAAAATACTCTAAGTGTTAAGTGAGTGAGGTGGGGGAAGGAGATGAGTGAAGTGTCGTTGAGTGAAAATTCTAATTATAGAGTATGATAGAAAAGAGGAAAGGTGAAGAGAAAAGTTGAAAAATAATTAAGTGTGGGAAGCAAGATAAGAGTATAGAAAAAATTGAAAATGAGACTAAGTATGGAAGAGGTATTATGGGAAAAGAGATGGAGAAGATTATAGAATTTTGGCAGGTGCCCGCGAGTGATATAGTAGAAGATTTTTATTGGTTTTGAACCCACAACAAGAATAAAATTATGGGTTTTGGGCCCGAAAATTAAAATGTGATTTCAATAAATTAACTTTGTTTGATATTGAAGACACACTTTTTGGGCGGTTAAACGAAAACCTGGATATATTGAGCATACGAACTCGGATTTTCGATCCGAAAAATGCGTGGCAAATATGAGACTAAGGGTTACACAATGATCCTATAATCAATCAAAAAAATATTCTTTTGATATCATTTTTTTTTATTCTAGGAGTGGGAAAATATATATAACCAATTTTTGGTCAACAACTGGCTCCAACTGCAGGACAATGACCCCTTGTGGGTTGCTGAGAACCCATAATCTGAAAACCAATTGCCTTCTTCATTGGAAAATGGAGTCATCTTCAAAGTAAAATCTTGTAAATTTTCTTCTTTTATGGAGTTATCTTCAAATATTATTTTCATATAGCGATTGTCTTATTGTACAAAACTTGAACTGAAGAAGCAAACTATGTACATACATGATCTACCTACCCTATTTTACTTGGAAGAAAGGGGCACTTTTAGGTGTAAGTAGATTTCCAATGGAGCCATTCAAGCATCCATTTGATCTTTGTAATAAGCTCCAGAGTTGTAGAACATATTGATACTTGTACCAATGAGTCAAGGGCACTCCTAATATGTACTAGAGAAAAAATGAACCAAGTGTGCTGAGAATCTAATTGCATTGCTTCACCAACGATGCTTTGGAACCATGATTCAATGAAATATGCTCTTGGTTGCTCAATAGTGTTGTTATCTTTGATTAGATGAGGAAGTTCCAATATGATAATACTTTCATGATTTTCCTCATTATTGACTGCATCCAATATTTTTGATTCATTGACAATGTTTTGAAAGAATTCTTCCTTCATGGAATGGAAATCTTGCTAATCATTGTTCTCAAGACTCATTTCTTCCACAAATTATTCTTGTTGCCAATGTTATTTAATCTTTTCATCATCTATTGCAAGTTTGAAATCTTCTTTTCCATTGGGTGGAGGCTCCTTGATTTCATTTTCAATTTTTTTGCTTGAAAGATCTTCATATGGAGTATATCGGAGGCTGGAATTTTCTTCTTGCAAATTGGAATTTTCATCTTCATCTTCAGTAATATGACTTGACTCAGAAAAGTCATCCAATCTTTGACTAGATTCTTCTTCAATATTAGTCACTTCATTATCTTGCGTCCATATGGGAGAGGGTGGGTTGGCAACAATATTGAATGCATCAACAAAAGCATATGAATGCACTCTCGGGATGAACTTTTTTGCAAATGAATTTTCTAACACATCCCAACTAGTAATGAAATTAGGCAGTAATGAACTATACCATTCAAGAGCATCCCCTCGTAGAGTTTGTAAAAATAATGTACATGTAACATTGTCCTCAATGAGTTTGAAATCATGACATATACTTTTGAAATTAAACATGTGGTGCTTTTCATCTTTTGAAATATTTCCAAAGAATGTAGAATTTTTTTTCATAGGAATATTAGGCATCTGAAAATCTACTTCTAGTAGATTTAAAGGAGTTCTATTAAATTGCCTTCTTCTTTGAAAAAATATTTGTTTTGCTGAGTCTTTTAAGGACATTGATGGGCTTGATGAAGAAGGTAAAGGATAATCATGACATGAATGAAATTCTTCAGAGGAATCTTAATATACATCTTCTTGAGATTTTTTATTCTTTCCAATGGAGTTTCCAGGGATTTCATTCTCCCAAATATTTTGTGCTTCTTGGATATTTTTGAGATCATTGCAACATCTTTCAATAATATTTTTATAAACCTCGTGCATTTAGAACAAGCAACAATTTTCTTGAATCTTCTTTTCAAAACTTTGAACCATGGAGACTCCAGTTCCTCAATCTTATCTGAAGCAAGGCCTCAAATATCTTGAAAATAAATGGCTCCCCAGTATGGTCGCCAAAATTGTTGATGTTTGAATCTGTTAAGACTGAAACGACGACCTCACAAGGATAATAATCCCCCTGTTCTTTTATAGAGGTGGTACTCCTCTTTGGCTAAAAGATATATCTGTGATATCTTGGATTAGGAAGAATGTTAAAGAAAACCCTAGATCTTTATTGATTAGATTTATTCAATAAAATGGTTCTTAAATAACCTAATATAATCTTTATGTGCAACAAGAAGTCTTTAACCATAAAAACATTGAAGGAGGGTTTCAAAATAAGAATATCTTTCTGCACAACATCAAATATACAATCTTCTTAATCACATACAAATGTTCCCATATCTTCTTCATGAGAAATATGAGAGAATAATTTGATCATCTCAAAGAATTTTAAAAGAGTATTACTTATCAATATCAAAAGACAATTTGATAGGTCAATTTCAAATATCTCATACTCAAGACTCAAAGTTACAAGATACAATCAAAATTAACCCTGAAATAATTCTTTGTGGAGTTTTATTCATGAAATATGTTTTTTTATTACAAAGTATATGGCAGACATATACATGGTTGTAAATACTCCATGATCATATAAGAAAAGTATTTTGAAGAATACAAGAATAACATTGAAGGCTCAACGCCATGATTGGTTCAAAAATACAAACATGAAGCCATGAGAAATCAGTGTAGAAGAAGAAAAAGAGTGGAGAAGATGGAGTTTTCTCTTCATTTATCAGAAGCTTCACTGCATATTATGTTTTTACTTTCTTCTTTTGATCTTCTTCCCTTGCCCCTCTGATGATGGAATCCTTGATGAAGCCCTTCTTCTCCTTTTAAAATTAGATCTTCAAACTACTTGAGTAGTTAGGGATTTTCCCTTTTTGAATTTCCCGTACAATCTTCTTCTTGAAATATTCACTTTAATTAATGCCTCACTAAATCCTCATAAATGAACTTACATCATTAATATCTGCATCTTTCAAATGGGTCCCTTTCCGTTTTTAATAAAAGTTTTCATATAAAATTTTATTTTCAAAATTTGATTAATTGTCCTTTTAAAGAGGGGGACTATGTTTTAATTTTATGGAAGTGAAAATCAACTTTTAAACCATGGAAACCAATTAATATGTGATATCCATCATCTTATATTTCCAACGATATAATTTTTTTCCAAATCCGACTCCCGTATCTCAAGATATGACCTCGTGAAGTTGAGTTGTCAAGCAGATTCATTAAAAATGACACTGACTGATATTTCAATTTTTGAGAAAAATGTGGCCACTTTCCACCTTCAAAACTTGTACCAACATCTTCTTCATTTAAATACATTTTCAACGGTATAAAATTTGCACGATTCTGACACCCATAGCTCAAGATACGGTCTTGAGAAGTTTGTGACTTGGGGATCGTCGATCAGATGTCTTGGTGCAATCTCAACCCTTGATTTGTGTCCGCTCTCTTTTATTGAGATTTCGACTTTTTGGTTTATAAAATTTTAATCCCACATGCATGGGACTCTTGGAATATTTAATATATATAATACTAAGTGTAATACACACTTAGTAAGAAACGTGAAGAGAAAAGACTATGGAGCTTAAGAGCTCGACCTTCCCTTAGGAAATTGATTAATAAAGTATAATTTTGCATGCCAAGTCAAACTCCACCTATGTCCACTCAACATATAAGTCAACCACTTAAATATAGGTGTCATAGGTAGATGAGTGACATAGGGTGAGGTGGAGGGGGTAATGTGAGTGTGGCGGGTGGGCAAGCGGAGTCGGGGTTGAGGAGTGAGGGAGGTAAGGGGGGGAAATGAATGTCCGGCCGTCGAAGAGTATGGAATAAGAAGATAATTGAATGGAGAGGAGAAGAAATAAATTTAAGTATGGAAAGAGGGGGAACATAAGTGGAGTGGGTGGAGTGTCTGGTTTGGGAGTGAGAGATGTGAGGGGGTAGGGAATGAGGTGAATTTGCCCCCACGAAACTGATACATAACAAAAATACTCTAAGTGTTAAGTGAGTGAGGTTGGGGAAGGAGATGAGTGAAGTGCCATTGAGTGAAAATTCTAAGTATAAAGTATGATAGAAGAGAGGAAAGGTGAAGAGAAAAGTTGAGAAATAATTAAGTGTGGGAAACACGAGAAGAGTATAGAAAAAATTGAAAATGAGATGGAAGAGGTAGTATGGGAAAAGAGATTGAGAAGAGTAGAGAATTATGGTGGGTGCCCGCGAGTGATATAATAGAAGATTTTTATGGGCTTTGAACCCACAACAAGAAGAAAATTATGGGTCTTGGTGATCCAGGAGGCTCCCCAAGCTCATAAAATGCTCAAAAATCAAAGTTCTCAGAATTGGATGAAACCAATTCCATTGCGATCATCTCGTCGCACTGATTTCAACAGTATATTTACTTTCTCAAACAGACATTGTATGCGAGAGTTATTATACTCTTACCGTTTTCTCAAATTGCTAAAAAGTCAAAAAACTGGCAAAAAGTCAATGCTAACATCAACATGACATCACCAACGACACCTCAGGATGCAGACTTGGACCAATGGCGGTGTGACATGTGGCAGTAGTTGACTGGGCATATGTGGATGGTAGATCCAATTAGAATTGGACACATGGAAATTTTTGGTCAAATGTGGTGGTGCCACGTGGCCCAGGCATGGGTAGCCACGTGGCACCTAGTCAGCAATTCGTATGGAAAGTTCAAAAATATTTGGAGGTCCATGGGTTTTGAACCCACGACCACCCACCATAGTCCAAGCCTTAAGAAATAGTCCAAACACCAACACGCCACAATTGTTACTTAGTATGGTATGCCATATTAAATTAATTTGAAAGGAAATGTAATGCCCAGCCCATAGTTATATTACGTATGCAATGAAACCAGGGGCTATCTCCTTCCAAAGCGCGCAGAGTATATTCTTTTAAACAAAGGTCCCATGGAACGTGCCCAAAGACCAAGGACTGGAGTTTATCCAAGGCCAACGCTTAGCCCTTTGGGCTAGCGCTTGGTCATATGGTCACCATATGACCGAATTAAAGGGGCACGTGTATAGCCCAAAGGGGCTACTTTGTGTATTTTTAATTAAAAGTGGTTTTTAAACTATACAGAATGGATTTTTGCCTGATTTTTGGACCAAAATTGTTTTTTTTTAGCATATCTTGGCCATTTGGAGGGGGATTTGATCCCAGAAAGAGGCCAGATCTTTAGGGGAAGTTGAGCTTCCTCATTTGAGCATGAAAACTATATAAACCAGGATTTTTGAAGCCTTGAGGAGACTTTTTGATGCAGGGTTTTGAAGGGGCAGTTTGTAAATTTTGGCCTTTTCTCATGTTTTGAGGGGCATTTTTGCCATGTTTTTGAGAGGAATTTGATGGAGCATGCTTGAATCTGAGCAAGGAGGTCTTGCACAACATATTTGAAGCACATTATGTAACAACAAAGAGCCTATGCAAGAGAACTTTGAGCATTTTAAAGAGCAATAAAGAGGTCTTCCACTTGGAAGCGGGCCCAGAGACGTAGCCAACGATTGGTGAACTACGTTATCAACCTCTTGTCTCTATTTCTCTTTCTGTTTTGTTGTTCTATTCTCTTCATTTGCAGCATGGATATTAATGTCTGATCTCTTTATTCATTAATAAGCATCAAGTAAAAGTCACATTTGATATTCTGCAACCAGATAATAAGCTTTAAGTATTTCGCATTCTTAACGATCTGATGCCTAAAATACATTAAACTAACTTGTGATTTATCAGTAATACCTTCATTTTTGGATCACTTGGGTCCAAAAATTAAAATGTAATTTCAAGGAATTAACTTTGTTCCATATTGAAGACACACTTTTTGGGCGATTAACTAGAAACATGGTTATCTTGAGCATACAAACTCAGAGTTTCGATCCGAAAAATGCGTGGAAAATATGAAACCGAGGGCTACACAATGAACTTATAATCGATCAAATTTTTTCTTCTTTAAATATCATTTTTTATTATTATTCCAGGAGCAAGAAAATATATATGACCAATTTTTGGTCAACAAGAGTATTTTTTACCTTACAACTAAACACCTGGGACTAGGACAAAGACCCGTGGAAACCCTAATGCAATCCACATCTTCACCATCCTAGAGAATTCAATTCATGTATATTACCATCATGAGTAGCTTAAGAAAAATGTTTATTTAAGATGTTTAGTGGTATCATTAGTCATTACAATCAGTTGGGCCTAGCCCAAGCGGTTGAGAAGAGTGGTATCCTCCCTACCCAAGTTCTTATTCCGATATTTGACATGTTGAGCTCTTAATGAGAATATTGTTGACAAAGCCTTGAGATTCTATAGAATTTGGTTTACCATGAGTACCATCCTCGAAATAAAGAGAACTCTCTAGTGGGTTTCCCCGAGAAGTGTATTTCACGTATTAAAAAAAAACATTAGTTAACTATGAAAAGGATCGTCTTAATATTTGTTATGAGGATGCATGAATTTTTCAAGGACATGTATTTTTGTTTTTATTAATACCTTTACTTTTAAGCCACAAAAACAACAACAATGGGTAATAAACAATCAACATCGATGTTGGACATAAAAAATTACAAAGCATGAACAAACTATTTGAGTCATCACCATAACAATAGAATGCTATACTAATATGCTTAGAAAAATTCTTCAAATAAAATATCAACTTTCTATATTTTTTGAACAAGTTATATTCCTTATCAAACAAGAGGGGTTGCAGAGCAGCAAGTCCCTGCCATTGCTTGACTACTCGAGTGTGCCTCTACTTGTTTTGTTTAATTGGTTGCATTAAGGTAAAGCTACGTTCTCGACCCACCTTGTATGCTTTTTTAATTGCATTTGACATGTTAAATAATTTCATTGATTATTGATTTTTTAGTTGCATTGGGTGGCTTTCTTTATTGTTGTATTAATTTTTTAATTGCATTGGGAGGCTTGTTTTTTTGGCTACACAATATTTAGGATTTAGTTTTTAAAAATTGTGGGTATAACATAATAGAGAAAAGCTTCGTTGATATTATTTATTATTCAAAACAATTAAGGAAAGACTATGTCGTCAATGGGGCCTTTGATTTTTTTATTTCTTATTTTCTATGATTGTCGTTGAATCACACATGTTCTTCCTTGAATGTCGCGCGAGAAATATGTAAGTTTCTTTCAAAATTATGGCAATGGTCGTTGGTAACTTTGGTGCACATCTGGATACTATGCAACACATTCTCCATAAATCGATGCCATGTAGCTTCAACCTCTTGTCACTCTTCTCTCACGGTTTCCTGAAGGACGACTCGAGTATCCTTCTCCCTGTTTATTCTTTGGTACCACTTCCTCTGGGCAAATTATTGAGAAACATTGGGTTTTTTCCTTCACTATGTAGTAGCAAGGGCGATTGGGATACCACCATGATACTATCCAGAGTCAATAAAGGAATGAGCAGAGACATAAGTGGTATCTGTTAGGTTTTTCTATGGGTGCTTACTAGATCAATTGTTCAAGCTACTAAGTAACTAGGCACTAAAGACAACTCTCTTCCTATGGGGCAAGGATCTGACTTTCAAAATGTTAAGACTTGTATTACACTGAGAAAACTAAAACAATCATAAACTAGATTAGCCCCAAGCTCAATGGTAATATAATTACTTCCAAAATTAAAAGTGTTCCATAGTTTCCCTTGCTTCATTGCCTCTCTCTTCAACATATTTTGAGTATTAATGCATACCAGAAGGAAAATATACTCTAATTGGTTGTTGTAAAGAAAAGATAAATCCAAAGCTAAAGGCATGCCCTTAATGGGCTTGAGAGGCATCGAATGCAACAAAAAACAATATCATTTAGAATTTCTTTATTTTTTTTGTCTTCTCAATTGTTTTTAAAGCTAGATTCCTACAAAATTTTCATCAAAATCCAAATTCCTAGCTTAAGAATTGTACTAAAACGAATCATATGGTTCATACCTTTAGTCGTTTTCACAACAATTTACCAGTTTCTAGTAATGAGCCTCCACCCACTCATTCCTCTCTTCAACAAACAAATAACTGATTACCCACTGCGGAACCACCCAAATTCAAAGAGAAAGAAAGCCGATAAAGAAAGGGGATATTCACAGAGGGATCACCATTTCTCTACATCCCATCAAGCAAGGTTTGTCCAAGGTTGAATGAATAGCACCACGAGTTGAGTTTGTTCTATCTGAGTGCCCAATAACATGGTTTTTTTGTCTGAGAAGCACCCCGAGTGACCTAATAAGTAATAAAAAAGGCCTTTAAATAGCAACATAAATGTTGATTGAAAATTGCACAAAAGAGGTACCTACATGCATTGCAACATTGCAAGAAGAGAATCTATGCTGACATAAAACAACATTTTCAACCTCTAACTCAATGCTAAACTGCTTCCATTTGCACGCATGTTGTTTAAATAACTTTTAGCACCATAAAGTAAGTGCCCTCAATACTTCCAACCACCATTAATGCTAGGCATCTGCAGAAATAATAAACAGTCTCAACCCAAAAGCATCCCATTTAACATATTCAAATGATAATATGCAATGCACCAATATGTGAATTTCAGCCCTTTAAAAAAGTAGTTTCAAAGGTAGTTTTCAAGACCAATTACATAAAAAACTAGTGCCCTCACATCACAACTCTTTGAGGATGTAAAAAAAATAGTTCACAATTCTCTTCCATTTCCTAACTTTGAAACCAAGAAAATTGCCTTTGCTTCAATATGAGGCCAAATAAGAGGTAAAAGTTTTGTATGGGAGGATATGAAAAATCTAAGTTTTTTATTGAAAGATATAAAGTGTTAGTTTTTTATTAGAAGATGTAAAGTGTTTTAACTCCATAACTTAGAATAGAAAAGTAACAAATGTCTTAAACTACATGTGAAACTAATGTAGAAATTGAAAACCGTTTACTATAATCCTTGACCTCAAAACATGAACTAATAAAGTGAAATTCCACATTAACATTTTTTTGATATTTTTAACAAATTATATTCCTTATCAAATAAATTAAAATTCCACATCCACCACCAAACAAAGACTTGAATTTTATTCCTTATCAAACTAATTAAAATTCCACATCCACAAATAAAAACAAATTTTAAATCTACAACAAAACATAGTAGATTCAACCATATGAAAAAAAACAACATCAAAAGGAATTACTTGATTCCTACAACTATTTGGGTAGTTGCAACAATTGCAACGCAACAATGACCAATTACACTTCTTTTGAAAACTTCAACAAGTCCACTTTCTCATATCAGTGACATCATATGTAATGACAAGCACACTATTATGGGTTATAATTCCAAAGAATCATCTCTAGTGTTACGTGTTATAATTCCCAAGAATCAACTTTCACAATTGTTACCAAAGTGTTATAACTTCAACAAAATCTTCGAAAGCTACTCATAACTCTATCAATTACAAATATGTCAACATAGGTGAGACGACCACATGTTTATGTAACATTGTTACTCAGGAGTCATAATGATATATTATTTGAACTATTAAATTGTGAATAATCTTCACATAGACCTTTGAATGTTTAAATAATACTAATGATTTATTATTTGAACTATTAAATTGTGAATAATCTTCACATAGACCTTTGAATGTTTAAATAATACTATTTGAAGCAGCTTGTAAGGTTAGGTGGTAATAATTTTGAAAGTAAAGGTTATGGAACAAACATGTGGAGATATGGTTGGTGGTTGGTTACTCAAGTATAACTTTTTTTTGGAAAGCATAAATGTGAGAATAAATTTTTTTTTGGAAAGCATAAATGTGAGAATAAATGAAATAAATGTAATGCATTTTTTATATTTTAGTTATTATTAATATTTTTATTTTTATTTTTTAAATGTATAAAGATTTGATAGTTTAGAGATAACTTGTTAATTGGATGTAGTTTGAGTGGTTAAAAGAGAATGTTGTTTCCTTTTTCACTTGAATTCAAATTTATGTTGTATGACATGTTTGTTTTTAGTGAATCAATTCTTGTTAAGATGTTGACTTGGCCTTGAGTCTATGGTTTGCTTTGTGTATCATCTTCATAATAAGGGAAAGTGTGAACCAATTTTTGTTGAGATGTTGACTTGACCTTAGAACCCTAATGAATTTGGTTTACTTTGGGGAATGATATACAAGAGCTAGAGGACTCTTTGAAAAAGATTGTAGATATGTTAGTTGAGACATAAGAGAGACCACAATGAAAAGGGGAAGCAACATATTTATACACAATTAGTTGTTAGGAGGTGTAAGACATTTAATCCACAAAACATGAGAGCATTGAGCCTCTTTTATTGGTCAAATCATGGGTTTTGACCCCAAACTATAGGGAATAGAGACCAAATCATGACCTAACCTGAAAGTAGGGCCCATGTACCAAAAGTATGTGGAAAAATGCAAACCCTAAAGCCTAAAAAAATTAAAAAAAAAATGGAAATTTATTGCTCAATTAATATTATACATTATATATTTAGGTATACTTATTAATTAAATATATTCTAACAAATCTGTGACTTAAGAATATGCTTATTTAGAATGTTAAAGTTCCTCTAACAATGCAATATTGTTCTAATAAATGTAGAAAATCTTAAGCATCTTAAAAGGTAATTTTTTTTGAAACAAATAGGATAAAATAATAAATTAATTATTATCATTCACTTAGAATACTATTCAAGTAGGAAAAAAATTATAATATTTGGGATTATTAGTCTAACCTTTATTAATACATTCTCAAGAGTTTGACATGTTATTGCATCATTGTGTATACACAAAATCTAGCTATTTAAAATAATATATTGGTGGTCCTTAAGGAGACAATCTTCTGCTCTTATCAAATGTCTTTGGGTTTGGATTGTTAATATATTTCCTTACATCCAAAGAAGACAAGCTCTTAGCCAATCAAATACAATTTAAGATAATACTATAAAACCAAAAAACAATTTTAACAAGTAAATTGGTATCCTTGTAAGTCATCATTAAAATTATTTCAATAGGTTCATGTACTTATAAGTCTCATTTAATCTTAATCCTATACATAAAACTAAATCTTAATTTTAATTGTAACTAATCTCATACCTAAAAAAATATAATATGTTTTAATCTTATAAAAACAATGATATATTTTTTAAAACCTTCAAAAATATAATATTAACCTTTTTATATAATTTTGTTGGTACAAAATAGTAATTATGTGGAAGCTTATCACTTAAAAAAAATATAATGAAAAAGCACTATATTCTTAAGAAAAGAAAAACTTTAAAGCTCACAAAGACGGATGTTATGTACACAAAGATAAAAATAAATTCTAAAAAAAAAAAGATTTAAAGCTCACAAAAATAGATGTTATGTAGACACAAATAATAATAAATTCTTAAAATAGGAAAAGATTTAAAGATCACAAACATAGATGTTATATACAACCTTTATTAACTAATAGAACTTTTATTAAGTAATAGAATTGTAAATAATATCCTAAATAATACCTAAATAACATAGATGTTATGTACAACTTTTATTAACTAATAGAATTGTAAATAATACCTTCAATATATGACTAAATATATTAGTAGATAGTTGAGTATATAAAGGATTGTTAACTATCATTGTATTGGATAATACCTAAATATATAACTAAATATATTAGTAGATAGTTGAGTAGATAAATGGTTGTTAACTATTATTGTATTGGATTGTATTTAATTTTATAATTGATTTGATTTGTATTTTAGTTATTTTAGTTTTATAATTGGTTTAAGAGGATGTTAGTGTAATCATCATGTCATTGTAATGTAGAGAAAGAAGAGGTGACTTATGTAGATTGATTTAGGTTTGTATGTGACTTCTCAATATATGATACTTAAATAGATTAGTAGATAGTTGAGTAGATAAAGGGTTTTTAATCATTATTGTACTTGGTCTTATAATTGGTTTGTACTCTGGCTATTTTAATCCTATAATTGGTTTGAGAGGAGGTTAGTGTAATCATGGAAGGAGGTTAGTGTAATGGAGAGAGAAATATAAGAGGGGCCTATGTAGGTTGACTTTGGTTTGTATGATGTTTCCCAACATATGATACCTAAATAGACTAGTAGATAGTTGAGTAGATAAAGGGTTGTTAACCACCATTGTAATAGGTTGTACTTAGTCCTATAATTGGTTTGTACTCTAGTCATTTAAGTCCTATAATTGGTTTGAGAGGAGGTCACTGTAACCATCATGTCATTGTAATGGAGAGAGAGAAGAGAAACCTTATATAGGTTGGATTTGATTTGTATGTGGCTTTCCAACATATGATACCTAAATAGATTGGTAAATAGTTGAGTAGATAAAGTGTTGTTAACCATCATTGTACTCGATTGTACTTAGTCCTATAATAAGTTTGTACTATAACTATTAGCATAGTCTTGGCTTAAGATTGTATTAAACAAGAGGAAGTCAGTATAGCCATGATGACATTGTAATGGGGAGAGAGAGGAGGGGCACTAAGTAATTTGGCCATACTTAGTTTTGCTTTAAATGTGGCATCCCAACTATGGTATCCCTTAGATGTTATTCTAACATGTCCATCTATACTCCAAGCAATGCAATAACGATGAAAGAGGACAATTTTAATAAATGGGTTAACTTAACTATATATAATTAACTCAACTATGTATAATATGATAAAATTGTATAATTAACTCAAGTATGTATAATATGATAAAGCTTTACAATTTAGACAATGGTCTTCATGACTCGAGAAAGGAGATGTATTCGAGTCATTTTAAAAGTTATATTAAAGTATGCAAAACAAAGTTAGAGATGCCAAACAATGTTCCACATTAAAACACCTTTGTCTATATTTAAGTTAGAGGTTTAAAATTAACTTGTTTAAATTTTAATTAGAGTTTTAAAATTGATTTTTAAAATTTGTGCTTCATAGTTTAGTCTGATTTGGATATAAATTCCAATAAAATTGAATAGCAAAAAAATGATATTTTAAATCATTTTGCTAATGTCTTTTTATATATTTTAGTTAGAGGTTTAAAATTAATTTGTTTAAACTTTAATTAGAGTTTTAAAATTGATTTTTAAAATTTGTGCTCCATAGTTTAGTCTGATGATTTGGATATAAATTCTTTTGATTTGGATATAAATTCCAATAAAATTGAATAGCAAAAGAATGATATTTTAAATCATTTTGCTAATGTCTTTTTATATGGTAATAAACTTTAGTACAACTATCAAATTAATTATAAATTATAATATTTTAACTATCAAATTAATTATAAATTATAATATTTTTTTAATTGTTATACCAATGAAGTATCATTAAAGTTATATTTTAATTATTATATTAATTAACAATTATTATAAATTTATATTGATAATGATGGTAATATTGATGGTGATTGTTGTTATTTACTGAGGTCAATTTTGATTTATTGAATAAAAAATGATAAGGAATTAATTACTTTACTTTAATATTATATTTTTCTATTCAAAAAAATTGAAAATAAGCTTTCTTAAATCTCCATAATTTTGATAAGTTGACATGTTAGGAAGATTAATAGTGTTACAAATATTTTGAAGCTCAGATTTGATGTGGGTATATGTAGGATATTCTAAGAAAGTTCTTTTTATCCTCCACCTTCTTAATATCACAAAAACAACAAATTCTTACAATAAATACACATAATTAAATATTAACATAATTTACTCTTTTATAGATAATTATCTAATTATAATTGTAATATAGAGAATAATAGTCAATTGGATATAGCTACAATGGTTGTGAGGAAACTTTTTACTCTCCCCACTTGAATTCAAATCCCACTTTGTGACATATTTTCTCTTAGGGAACCAATTATTGATAAGTTATATATGATATATTCATGAGTTGTAAACTTGACCTTCTGCCATGAAGAATCTAGGGTTTACAATCTGTACCATCCTTAGAATAAGGGAAAGCGCTTTGGAAGTTTCCCCTTAAATACATACAGAGAGAGAGAGAGAGAGAGAGAGAGAGAGAGAAATGCTAAAATTGTAGAGTAGTTTGGCCATGTCCAGGTTTCCAAAACATGGGTCTTACTAGCCAAAACAAAATATGACAAACAATACTAAAATCAAAGTAGAAATTTAGAGAAATGCTTGCCCTTGACGAGATTCAATTTGCATGTCCACCTGGGGCTCTACTCTTGCATCTGCTAAGTGCACCGATATGACAATGGCATTTGTGGTTATGAGGCGAGATTTTGTAGAAGCTTCCATTAGCTGCAAGTGTTGGGTGCGTTGAGTGATTGGGCTATCCTCTATAGCAAGAGAGAGACCACAAAGAGAGGAGTCCCCCAAAGATCTTGTGTTGCTTGAAGGGGGTGACAAAATGACCTCTTGAAGGAGGTTAAGGTGGGCCACTATGAAACTAACCAATAATTGTAGGGATTCTAACTAAGATGCCATATCCAAATGCTTCCCTCTATGCATCAACATGAAATAACTCACTTCCTCCTCCCATTCCCTTAGTTTTAGAATGTGCCTTGTTGTTCCCATTGCACATTGGTATCTAGCACAGTTTATTGCACGATTCCATTGCTCAAAACCTTCTTTCTTGATTCCACCACGTGGTCAAGTCCATGACAACACAATGGGCTTCAAGTACCTCTCCTTCACAACTCTTCAACCGTCACTACACTTCCTTAATCTTACACACCACACAACATTTTCTACAACAATGGTAGTGCACTAGCTTTGCCTTAGATTTGAATGGAAGCCCAACCATGCTAAATATATTTTCTGCCAAGAAGGAAATGCCCATAATTGGTGGAGGCCACCTTGCTCTCGATTGAATGTGGTGAGGGGATACCATAATTTAGGATCATCTTGAGAAATCCCACAAGAAGCTTACAAGTCTACCATCGTATATATCATAAGGGTTCACATGAGTAGGAGTTGTATACAAGAATCGGGGGATGGAAGAGCCTTAATTTCCTCTCCTTTCACACCTGCATGAAAAGCCACATGTTGAGGAGTGATGAGATTTCCATAGTATGCTTACACATTATGGACGGTGTACGATGGTACTTTGGTCTATCCGACTCCCCAATTATCCTATATATCCCTTCTTGCAATCATGCACCATGGTTGGCATGTGAATTACAACTCGCGTTTTTCCTTCTCATGATGCAAAAAAAGTTGATTTACTTAAATTATCTTATTAACAAGAAGATCCTTTGGCAAAGTTTGGAGAACTTGATGTCTTGAGGAGGGGTTTGATGATATAGGGATCATATAATTACCATCAATTCCCCAATCATTGTATCCTTTCTTACTCATTTTCCTCTAAGCATGACTAGACCTTGGAACCGTGCTAGCATTTATGCCTTATTGTTTATTGTGATTCCTAGACCCCAAGCAAACTCTATTTCCTAAACAAAGTGTAAGTAATTTAACTAATTTAATACAAAATGTTTCATTTCTCATTTATTCATATTTCTCTTAGTTGTATTATGCACATAAATATGGAAGATGAAGAGATGTAGAGAAAAAGACAATCTCTCATCACAATTGGGATTTCATGTGTGATAAACTATAAAATAGTCCACGGTACACCTTTAGACCTTGTTCATGACAAAAATCAATGTAGCAAATTAACACAATAATGTATTAGTATGACCAAACTTTAATACTACATAACCAATTCACAATGTTAACACTATACAACTGTAAATATTCACATATATGAAACCAAAACCATTTACCACTATAATTCATGTCACATTTATTCACTCCAATGTACATATCACATTGATAGTTATACACTATTATATTTTTTTTATATATTTTGCAAATGTATATACACATGCTTAACAAAAATTTAAATAAACTTCTTTTTAACATGACTCCATCCCTATGAACTTGATTAATCTCTTAAATATTCAATATTCCACCCTTAAATTTTTAACATGACTCCATCCCTACGAACTTAATTAATCTTTTAAATATTCAATACTCCACCCTTAAATATGATAATGGTAATCATACTACCATTCATTTAATCAACTTGCTGAACATTTTTTTGGGTTAATGATAATCATAAAAGCTATGATAGTCCACATGTAAAATGGCACAAGAGTTTTTATGACCATCATAAGATTTTTAAAGGTATTATCCTCAACATAAAACATAAGTAGTTATTTTGTCTTTTCATCGCTTTTAAAAAAGAAGTCGTGCAAAGAAAGATATTTTATTTTTTTGCTAACATAAGTAGTTATTTTGTCTTTTCATCGCTTTTAAAAAAGTTGTCATGCAAAGAAAGATATTTTATTTTTTTGCCATTTTTTTTTTAAATAATCATATATTGAGAGAGAACGGTGTCTAGTATTTGTGTGAAATTAAAATTATATTAAAAAAATATAATCTTTAAAAAGATATTTTATTTTAGAATGGTATCTAGTTTGTGAGATTAAAGTTATATTAAAAATTATTATAATTTTTTTTAAAGATAATTCAATGATCACTATAAAAGATATTGTTTTTTTTAAATATTATTTAGATTCAAACTATTTTTTAGTTATAAAGTGTAATCTAAAATTGTTTTTTATTAACTAGGAGTTTGTCTTTTTTGAATGTAAGGAAATAAATTAATAATCTAGGACCCACTTATTAAGTAAGAGTCAAAATTTGCTTCCTTGAAATAAACCAATAACTTTCAACATTGTAAACTTTCTTCTACTTTAAATTCACCAACATAAACACAAGTATGTTAAACATCTTTGATTTTTCATCATTTTTAAGAAAGTTGTCCCACAAAATAAAGAGTGTATATGGAGGTTCTACCTTTTTCTGAAAATATTGTAAGAGTATCTTTTAGTTTTCTTTTAGTTAATAATAAAAAAAAGATATATATGTAGATACAAGAGTAGTATCTAGTTTATATATGGGATGATAATTATATTAAAAAATATATAATCCTATTAAAGGTAGTCTCAATGATTATCATAAAGGATATTGGTTTTTTTGCAAATACTATTTATACTAAAATCATTTTTTAGTTATAAAGTATAACTGAAAACTATTTTAAATTGACTAAGAGTTTGTCTTCTTTAAATATATGAAAATTGATTAATGATCTCGGACCTAGAAATATTTGATAAGACTAAAAGTCTCTCTCCTTACAAATCATTAGTAAATTTTTTGAAATGAACAAATTTTATTTGCACATAATAATGCTATTACACATCAAAATTTTCAAATTATATCAATATAAACTAAATTGATAACTTTCAATATTATAATTTTTTTTATATTTAAGAAATAAATATAAATACTACATAGAACACCATTTACACCCTCTTTTAATTCACATGAAACTTTCAATATTATAAATTTTTTCTACTTAAAAAATAAATATAAATACTAACATAAGACACAATTTACACCCAAAACCTCATTTAATTCACATGTAACACAATTGGTATTTACAACTTAGATAATGCTCTTCATGACTCTAATCATTGAAGTATACAAAACAACGATAGAGATGCCAAACAATATTCCACATTAAAACATCTTTGTGTAAACTTCATTTGGAGTTTTAAAATTAATTTTTTATACCTTTAAAATTAAAGGAGTGCTTCATAGTTTGATAGTAATTTGTAATTTTTGGAGTTTTAATTTCTTTTTTCAAATTTTAAAATTAAAGGTGTGCTTCTTAGTTTGATGGTATTTATACATATTCAAATAAACTAAAGAGTGATATTTTAAATAATGTGGTGTAAAGTAATTAGTTTTAGTTTAAGCTATGAGATTTCTTGATTGTTGATTGTCATATTTAATTATTATGTTATTATATATATATATATATATATATATATATATATATATATATATATATATATATATATATATGATGATGATATTTTTAACCTTTAGACTCATCAAAATTACGAAGATTTAAGAAATCTTCTCTCCAATCTTTTCAAGCAAAGAAATAAGATGTTAACCAAACTAATTGATTTCTTATCATTTTTCTTAAAGTCTAATAAATCAAAATTGATCTCGATAGATGATAACAATCTCCACCACCATCATCATTATATATGTGAATTTGTAATATTTTAATTAATGTGATAATTATAAAATGACTTTAATATCTTTCATTAATATAACAATCATCATCAACACTATATATATATATATATATATATATATATATATATATATATATATATATATATATATATATATATATATA
>ML778715.1:1524990-1543357 GCA_009831015.1 Picea engelmannii
GCAGGGGCATTGGTTAACCCAAATGGCACTACCACAAACTCATAGTGACCATACCATGTCCGGAAAGCGGTTTTATGGATGTCTTCACCCTTGATTCGGACTTGATGGTATCTCGACCTCAAGTCAATCTTTGAGAAAATAGACGCACCTCCCAACTAATTGAATAGATCATCGATCCTAGGCAAGGGGTACTTGTTCTTTATGGTTACTTTATTGAGTTGTCTATAATCTATGCACAATCTAAGGGTTCCATCCTTCTTTTTCACAAATAGGACTGGGTCACATAATAATAATGACATTGATGATGAATCTCTAGTAACTGGGTCATGGAGTTGTTCAAGAAATTGATTTGGGTGTCTAACTTCTCAACCATGCAATTTGACTATGAAGGCCAACAATATAAGTTCCAAGGCATCATCGGTGGTTCCCCTGAGATCATTAGTTCCCATCGCATGGAAAAGATGCTCAAAAAAGATCATTCTGGCGTTATTTCCCAACTCCATGCCATACAAGCAACTGAGACACCCTTTGTGTCGCAGGACCTCCAATCCATCCTCTCTAAACATCATGTGGTTTTTTCCACTCCTCAGGGAATCCCTCCTTCCTGTGGTGTTCATGATCATTCCACTCCCCTTATCTCAGGAAGCCTTCCTCCCAATATTCGTCCCTATTGTCACCCCTTTTCCAAAAAAAATGAAATTGAGAAAATGGTTCAAGAACTGCTCAATGCAGGTGTTATCCTCCCTAGTACGAGCCCCTCCTCTTCTCATGTGGTCATGGTCCTTAATAAAGAATGTTCTTTGCGCATGTGTCCTGACCTCCACGCCCTCAACAAACTCACCATTAAAGACAAATTTCACATTTCTGTCATTGATGACCTCTTGGATGAATTGAGTGGTGCCCAGTTCTTTACTAAACTTGATCTTTTTTTTGGCTACCACCAGATCCATATGAAAGAGGCAGACATTCCTAAGACTGCCTTTAGAACTCATGAGGGTCACTATGATTTTTTGGTCATGCCCTTTGGCTTGTGTAATGCCCCCTCCACTTTCCAAAGCCTCATGAATCATGTCTTTCGTCCTTTTCTCCGCCATTTTGTCTTAGTTTTCTTTGATGATATACTCATCTATAGAAAAACCTGGACAAACCATCTTGCTCATGTGGATCGAGTTCTCCATCTACTCTCTCAGTACCAAATTTTCCTGAAACAATCTAAATGTGCTTTTGGCGCCTCGAAAGTCGAGTACTTGGGTCATCTCGTTGGCAAGGTCGACGTTAGGGTGGATCCTAAAAAGATTGAAGCTATGCAAGATTGGCCTCACCCAAAGACTCGCAAAATCTTGCATGGATTTCTGGGCTTAACAAGTTATTATCGCAAGTTTCTTAAGAATTATGGAAAGATTGTGGCACCTCTCACCGCACTCCTTAAAAAGGATTCTTTCACTTGGACTCCAACAACTGCTTAGGCTTTTCAAACCTTGAAGATGGCCATGTGAACCACTCTAGTCCTGGCCCTTCATGATTTCACAAATTTCTTTGTCCTAGAATTTGATGCTTCAAGGAAAGGAATTGGCATTGTCCTTATGCAAGAGGGTTAGCCTTTGGCCTTTACCAGCAAACAACTTTCTGAGCGAAGTTTGGGAAAATCAATCTATGAAAATGAAATGTTGGCTATTCTGCACGCTGTTGATTTTTGGTGCCCTTATCTATTGGGGCAACTCTTCCAAATTAAGAGAGATCATCAAATCCCCAATTATTTTCTGGAACAAAGCATTTCCTCCCCAAAGCAACAAAAATGGGTGACTAAGCTCTTTGGGTATGATTATGAGATCATTTACAAGAAAGGAAAAGACAATGTGGTTGTCGATGCACTTTCCCGAAAATATGAAGATGAAGGGTCCCTTTTTTCTCTCTCCTTCATTGTACCAGATTGGCTCCAAGTTGTTCGCTAGGAATGGCTACAAGATCCCAAAAGTTCGCATTTGATACAACAATTGCAGTCCAATTATCTAGTTTTCCCATGGTACTCTTGGCTCCATGAGGAGCTTCGATACAAAGGTCATTTGTATTTAAGTAAACAGTCAAAACTTAAAACCATGGTACTTTATGAGCTTCATGCTACACCCACAGCTGGGCACTCCAGGTTTACCAAAACCTATGACAGGTTCAAACTTTCCTTTTTTTGGGATGGTATGAAACAATACGTTTGTAATTTTGTGGTTGAATGTGATGTGTGTCAACGCAACAAGGGAGAAATAATCAAATCTCTTGGCACACTACAACCACTTCCGATTCCACCTGCTATTTGGAGGGATATCTCTATGGATTTTGTTGTAGGCTTACCTAAATCAGGAAATAAATCAATCATCATGGTCGTAATTGATCATCTCTCCAAGTATGCTCATTTTTGTGCTCTTCAACACCCATTTACAACATCCATTATGGCTCAACTTTTCATGGATCAGGTCTTCAAGCTTCATGGCATGCCACATTCTATTGTTTTTKATCGCGACCCAACTTTCACCGGTAATTTTTTGAAATAACTATTCAAGCTACAAGGCACCCAATTCCATCTTAGCACAGCTTATCATGCCTAGAATAATGGTCAAACTGAGGTTGTCAACAAGTGTTTGGAAACATATTTCAGGTGTTTTGCCTCGAAAAAGAAAAATCAATGGGCTCAATGGTTACCACTAAATGAATGGTGGAACAACACTTCATACCATACAACTACCTGCATGACTCCTTTTGAAGCGGTATATGGACAAAAGAAACCTTCAGTTTTCTCATATTTTCCAGGTGTATCGAAGGTCCAGACGGTTGACCAAACACTTATAGTTCGACAGGCTATTCTTCATACCCTCAAAGAGAATTTGGTCATGGCCCAGAATCTCATGAAGCAACAAGCAGATCAAGGTCGCTATGAACGTCAATTTGCAGAAGGGGATTAGGTGTTTCTTCGACTGCAACCTTACAAGAAAAATTCCCTCAAGGATGACCATTGTCAAAAACTGGCGCCCAAATTTTATGGTCCTTATACCATTCTCAATTGTGTGGGATAAGTGGCCTATCAGTTAGCTTTGCCCAGTCATTCTAAGCTCCATCTTGTTTTTCATGTTTCCCGCTTAAAGAAGGTGATTGTAACTAAGTGCCAAACTCAAACCAACCTTCCCAAGTTGGACGAAGAAGGCTCCATTTGGATACAACCACAAGCAGTTTTAGACTAGCGTGAGCGTCATCTGCGTCAGTGAACCATCAAGGAAGTGTTAGTCCAGTGGAAAGATACAACTCCAGCAGATGCCACTTGGGAACCAGCTACCATTTTGCAGCAATTTCCACATCTCAAGCCTTGAGGACAAGGTTGTTTTTAAGGGGGGGGACATGTTAGGGACCTAACCCCTCAAGTAGGTAGAATAATATATTTTGATGTAATAAAGGTCAATATTAATAAGACCTAGCAATAAGGAAAAATAAGTCCAATGTAAGAAGACCTAATAGAAGATTTTGGTTCTAGAAGGATCTTCCTCTAGATGGTTCTTTTGATAGACATATTTAGTATAAATAGGAGTCAAGGGTATGAGAACTTTTGTCTTGGATATTAATGTAATAGAGCTCTACTCGAATGGAGGTTTCCCCCTTGAAAAGGCAAGTGAACATTGCTCTCAGTAATCATAATAATGACATTGATGATGAATCTCCAATAACTGGGTCATGGAGTTGTTCAAGAAATTGATTTGGGTGTCTAACTTCTCAACCATGAAATTCGACCAGGAGGGCCAACAATATAAGTTCCAAGGCATCATCGGTGGTTCCCCCGAGATCATTAGTTTCCATCACATGGAAAAGATGCTCAAAAAAGGTCATTCTGGCGTTATTTCCCAACTCCATGCCATACAAGCAACTGAGACACCATTTGTGTCGCAGGACCTCCAATCCATCCTCTCTAAACATCATGTGGTTTTTTCCACTCCTCAGGGAATCCCTCCTTCCTGTGGTGTTCATGATCATTCCATTCCCCTTATCCCAGGAAGCCTTCCTCCCAATATTCGTCCCTATCGTCACCCCTTTTCCCAAAAAAATGAAATTGAGAAAATGGTTCAAGAACTGCTCAACGCAGGTGTTATCCTCCCTAGTACGAGCCCCTACTCTTCTCCTGTGGTCATGGTCCTTAATAAAGAAGGTTCTTTGCGCATGTGTCCTGACTTTCGCGCCCTCAACAAACTCACCATTAAAGACAAATTTCACATTTCTGTCATTGATGACCTCTTGGATGAATTGAGTGGTGCCCAGTTCTTTACTAAACTTGATCTTTTTTTTGGCTACCACCAGATCCGTATGAAAGAGGCAGACATTCCTAAGACTGCCTTTATAACTCATGAGGGTCACTATGATTTTTCGGTCATGCCCTTTGACTTGTGTAATGCTCCCTCAACTTTCCAAAGCCTCATGAATCACGTTTTTCGTCCTTTTCTCCACCATTTTGTCTTAGTTTTCTTTGATGATATACTCATCTATAGAAAAACCTAGACAAACCATCTTGCTCATGTGGATCGAGTTCTCCATCTACTCTCTCGGTACCAAATTTTCTTGAAACAATCTAAATGTGCTTTTGGTGCCTCGAAAGTCGAGTACTTGGGTCATCTCGTTGGCAAGGCCAACGTTAGGGTGGATCCTAAAAAGATTGAAGCTATGTAAGATTGGCCTCACCCAAAGACTCGCAAAATCTTGCGTGGATTTCTGGGCTTAACAGGTTATTATCGCAAGTTTCTTAAGAATTATGGAAAGATTGTGGCACCTCTCACCGCACTCCTTAAAAATGATTCTTTCACTTGGACTCCAACAATTGCATAGGCTTTTCAAACCTTGAAGATGGTTATGTGAACCACTCTAGTCCTGGCCCTTCATGATTTCACAAATACCTTTGTCCTAGAATGTGATGCTTCAAGGAAAGGAATTGGCATTGTCCTTATGCAAGAGGGTTAGCCTTTGGCCTTTACCAGCAAACAACTTTCTGAGCAAAGTTTGGGAAAATCAATCTATGAAAAGGAAATGTTGGCTATTTTGCATGCTGTTGATTTTTGGTGCCCTTATCTATTGGGGCAACGCTTCCAAATTAAGACAAATCATCAAATCCCCAATTATTTTCTGGAACAAAGCATTTCCTCCCCAAAGCAACAAAAATGGGTGACTAAGCTCTTTGGGTATGATTATGAGATCATTTACAAGAAAGGAAAAGACAGTGTGGTTGTCGGTGCACTTTCCTGAAAATATGAAGATGAAGGGTCCCTTTTTTCTCTCTCCTTCATTGTACCAGATTGGCTCCAAGTTGTTCGCTAGGAATGGCTACAAGATCCCAAAAGTTCACGTCTGATACAAAAATTGCAGTCCAATTATCTATTTTTTCCATGGTACTCTTGGCTCCATGAGGAGCTTCAATACAAAGTTCATTTGTATTTAAGTAAACAGTCAAAACTTAAAACCACGGTACTTTATGAGCTTCATGCTACACCCACAGCTGGGCAGTCCAGGTTTACCAAAACCTATGATAGGTTCAAACTTTCCTTTTTCTGGGATGGTATGAAACAGTACGTTTGTAATTTTTTGGTTGAATGTGATGTGTGTCAATGCAACAAGGGAGAAATAATCAAATCTCTTGGCACACTACAACTGCTTCTGATTCCACCTGCTATTTGGAGGGATATCTCTATGGATTTTGTTGTAGGCTTACCTAAATCAGGAAATAAATCAATCATCATGGTCGTAATTGATCGTCTTTCCAAGTACGCTCATTTTTGTGCTCTTCAACACCCATTTACAACATCCATTGTGGCTCAACTTTTCATGGATTAGGTCTTCAAGCTTCATGGCATGCCACATTCTATTGTTTATGATCGCGACCCAACTTTCACCAGCAATTTTTGGAAATAACTATTCAAGCTACAAGGTACCCAATTGCATCTTAGCACAGCTTATCATCCCCAGACTAATGGTCAAACTGAGGTTGTCAACAAGTGTTTGGAAACATATTTCAGGTGTTTTGCCTCGAAAAAGAAAAATCAATGGGCTCAATGGTTACCACTAAATGAATGGTGGAACAACACTTCATACCATACAACTACCTGCATGACTCCTTTTGAAGCGGTATATGGACAAAAGAAACCTTCATTTCTCTCATATTTTCCAGGTGTATCGAAGGCCCAGACGGTTGACCAAACACTTACAGTTCGAGAGACTATTCTTCATACCCTCAAAGAGAATTTGGTCATGGCCCAGAATCTCATGAAGCAACAAGCAGATCAAGGTCGCTATGAACGTCAATTTGCAGAAGGGGATTAGGTGTTTCTTAGACTACAACCTTACAAGAAAAATTCCCTCAAGGATGACCATTGTAAAAAACTGGCGCCCAAATTTTATGGTCCTTATACCATTCTCAAGTGTGTGGGACAAGTGGCCTATCAGTTAGCTTTGCCTAGTCATTCTAAGCTCCATCTTGTTTTTCATGTTTCCTGCTTAAAGAAGGTGATTGTAACTAAGTGCCAAACTCAAACCAACCTTCCCGAGTTGGATGAAGAAGGCTCCATTTGGATACAACCACAAGTAGTTTTAGACTAGCATGAGCATCATCTACGTTAGCGAACCATCAAGGAAGTGTTAGTCCAGTGGAAAGATACAACTCCAACAGATGCCACTTGGGAACCAACTACCATTCTGCAGCAATTTCCACATCTCAAGCCTTGAGGACAAGGTTGTTTTTAAGGGGGGGGACATGTTAGGGACCTAACCCCTCAAGTAGGTAGAATAATATATTTTGATGTAATAAAGGTCAATATTAATAAGGCCTAGCAATAAGGAAAAATAAGTCCAATGTAAGAAGACCTAATAGAAGATTTTGGTTCTAGAAGGATCTTCCTCTAGATGGTTCTTTTGATAGACATATTTAGTATAAATAGGAGTCAAGGGTATGAGAAATTTTGTCTTGGATGTTAATGTAATAGAGCTCTGCTCGAATGGAGGTTTCCCCCTTGAAAAGGCAAGTGAACATTGCTCTCAGTAATCATAATAATGACATTGATGATGAATCTCCAATAATTGGGTCATGGAGTTGTTCAAGAAATTGATTTGGGTGTCTAACTTCTCAACCATGCAATTTGACCAGGAGGGCCAACAATATAAGTTCCAAGGCATCATCGGTGGTTCCCCTGAGATCATTAGTTTCCATCACAAGGAAAAGATGCTCAAAAAAGGTCATTCTGGCGTTATTTCCCAACTCCATGCCATACAAGCAACTGAGACACCCTTTGTGTCACAGGACCTCCAATCCATCCTCTCTAAACATCATGTGGTTTTTTCCACTCCTCAGGGAATCCCTCCTTCCTGTGGTGTTCATGATCATTCCATTCCCCTTATCCCAGGAAGCCTTCCTCCCAATATTCATCCCTATCATCACCCCTTTTCCCAAAAAATGAAATTGAGAAAATGGTTCAAGAACTGCGCAACACAGGTGTTATCCGCCCTAGTACGAGCCCCTACTCTTCTCCTGTGGTCATGGTCCTTAATAAAGAAGGTTCTTTGTGCATGTGTCCTGACTTCCGCGCCCTCAACAAACTCACCATTAAAGACAAATTTCACATTTTTGTCATTGATGACCTCTTGGATGAATTGAGTGGTTCCCAGTTCTTTACTAAACTTGTTTTTTTCTGGCTACCACCAGATCTGTATGAAAGAGGCAGACATTCCTAAGACTTCCTTTAGAACTCATGAGGGTCACTATGATTTTTTGGTCATGCCCTTTGGCTTGTGTAATGTTCCCTCCACTTTCCAAAGCCTCGTGAATCATGTCTTTCGTCCTTTTCTCCGCCATTTTGTCTTAGTTTTCTTTGATGATATACTCATCTATAGCAAAACCTGGAGAAACCATCTTGTTCATGTGGATCGAGTTCTCCATCTACTCTCTCAGTACCAAATTTTCCTGAAACAATCTAAATGTGTTTTTGGCGCCTCGAAAGTCGAGTACTTGGGTCATCTCATTGGCAAGGCTGACGTTAGGGTGGATCCTAAAAAGATTGAAGCTATGCAAGATTGGCCTCACCCAAAGACTCGCAAAATCTTGCGTGGATTTCTGGGCTTAACAGGTTATTATCGCAAGTTTCTTAAGAATTATGGAAAGATTGTGGCACCTCTCACCGCACTCCTTAAAAAGGATTCTTTCACTTGGACTCCAACAACTGCTTAGGCTTTTCAAACCTTTAAGATGGCCATGTGAACCACTCTAGTCCTGGCCCTTTATGATTTCACAAAAACCTTTGTCCTAGAATGTGATGCTTCAAGGAAAGGAATTGGCATTGTCCTTACGCAAGAGGGTTAGCCTTTGGCCTTTACCAGCAAACAACTTTATGAGCGAAGTTTGGGAAAATCAATCTATGAAAAGGAAATGTTGGCTATTTTGCACGCTGTTGATTTTTGGTGCCCTTATCTATTGGGGCAACGCTTCCAAATTAAGACAGATCATCAAATCCCCAATTATTTTATGGAACAAAGCATTTCCTCCCCAAAGAAACAAAAATGGGTGACTAAGCTCTTTGGGTATGATTATGAGATCATTTACAAGAAAGAAAAAGACAATGTGGTTGTCGATGCACTTTCCCAAAAATATGAAGATGAAGGGTCCCTTTTTTCTCTCTCCTTCATTGTACCAGATTGGCTCCAAGTTGTTCGCCAGGAATGGCTACAAGATCCCAAAAGTTCTCATCTGATACAACAATTGTAGTCCAATTATCTAGTTTTTCCTTGGTACTCTTGGCTCCATGAGGAGCTTCGATACAAAGGTCATTTGTATTTAAGTAAACAGTCAAAACTTAAAACCACGGTACTTTATGAGCTTCATGCTACACCCACAACTGGGAACTCCAGGTTTACCAAAACCTATGACAGGTTCAAAATTTCATTTTTCTGGGATGGTATGAAACCGTACGTTTGTAATTTTGTGGTTGAATGTAATGTGTGTCAACGCAACAAGGTAGAAATAATCAAATCTCCTGGCACACTACAACCGCTTCCAATTCCACCTGCTATTTGGAGGGATATCTCTATGGATTTTGTTGTAGGCTTACCTAAATCAGGAAATAAATTAATGATCATGTTCATAATTGATTTTCTTTTCAAGTATGCTCATTTTTGTGCTCTTCAACACCCATTTACAACATCCATTGTGGCTCAACTTTTCATGGATCAGGTCTTCAAGCTTCATGGCATGCCACATTCTATTGTTTCTGATCACGACCCAACTTTCACCAACAATTTTTGGAAATAACTATTCAAGCTACAAGGCACCCAATTGCATCTTAGCATAGCTTATCATCCCCAGACTAATGGTCAAACTGAGGTTGTCAACAAGTGTTTGGAAACATATTTTAGGTGTTTTGCCTCGAAAAAGAAAAATCAATGGGCTCAATGGTTACCCCTAACTGAATGGTGGAACAACACTTCATACCATACAACTACCTTCATGACTCCTTTTGAAGCGGTATATGGACAAAAGAAACCTTCAGTTCTCTCATATTTTCCAGGTGTATCGAAGGTCCAGACGGTTGGCCAAACACTTACAGTTCGAGAGGCTATTCTTCATACCCTCAAAGAGAATTTGGTCATGGCCCAGAATCTCATGAAGCAACAAGAAGATCCAGGTCACTATGAACATCAATTTGAAGAAGGGGATTAGGTGTTTCTTTGACTGCAACCTTACAAGAAAAATTCCCTCAAGGATGACCATTGTAAAAAACTGGCGCCCAAATTTTATGGTCCTTATACCATTCTCAAGTGTGTGGGACAAGTGGCCTATCAGTTAGCTTTGCCCAGTCATTCTAATCTCCATCTTGTTTTTCATGTTTCCTGCTTAAAGAAGGTGATTGTAACTAAGTGCCAAACTCAAACCAACCTTCCTGAGTTGGACGAAGAAGGCTCCATTTGGATACAACCACAAGCAGTTTTAGACTAGTGTGAGTGTCATTTGCGTCAGTGAACCATCAAGGAAGTGTTAGTCCAGTGGAAAGATACAACTCAAGCAGATGCCACTTGGGAACCAACTACCATTCTGCAGCAATTTCCACATCTCAAGCCTTGAGGACAAGGTTGTTTTTAAGGGGGGGAACATGTTAGGGACCTAACCCCTCAAGTAGGTAGAATAATATATTCTGATGTAATAAAGGTCAATATTAATAAGGCCTAGCAATAAGGAAAAATAAGTCCAATGTAAGAAGACCTAATAGAAGATTTCGGTTCTAGAAGGATCTTACTCTAGATGGTTCTTTTGATAGACATATTTAGTATAAATAGGAGCCGAGGGTATGAGAACTTGTGTCTTAGATATTAATGTAATAGAGCTCTGCTCGAATGGAGGTTTCCCCCTCGAAAAGGCAAGTGAACATTGCTCTTAGTAATCAAAGTGCTCTTTCTGGTGTTATTATGGTATCATTTCAGTATTATTGTGGTGTTTTTCTGGTTATATTGTTGTTCATCTGCCATTTCTAGCATTTTTCCTATCTCTTATTATTCTCATACCAAGGATTTTCTTTGCAACACCCAAATCGTTCATCACAAATGAATTAGATAATTTCTTCTTGAGCACATTTATATCCTGCATATTAGACCCTGCAACAATCATATCATCTACATACAATAGCAAGATAATATAGCTTCCATTTTCTATATTTTTAAAATAAACACCGTGATCAGAATGACATATACTATAACCTTGTTTTGTCATAAACCTGTCAAACTTCAAATACCACTTCCTTGGATCTTTCTTTAGGCCATACAAGCTCTTCTTCAACCTGCATACCAAATTTTCCTTCCCTTTGACCTCATACCCCTGTGGTTGCTGCATATAAATATCTTCCTCCAAATCCCCATGGGGAAAAGTTTTCTTTTGTGCAAACCCCTTTACAACAAGTCTATCCTTGTACCGCTTTTTGTCTCCATCTTCTTCCTTCAACTTGTAAACCCATTTATTCTGCAATGCTCTTTTTCCTGCAGGCAACTGAACCAAATCTCAAGTCTCATTATTTACCAGGGAATCCATTTCTTCTTTCATGCCTTGCTCCCACTTATTTTTAGTGTCTACCTGCATTGCCTCTTCAGAACATTCTAGTTCACCAGAATCAGTCAACAATAAATAATACAAAGAAGGAAAGTATCATTTGGGGGGTCTACTTAACCTGGTAGATTTTCTAACAACACTTGCAAGAGTTTGAGGTGCATGTTGCTCATGTTGTTGTACATTTTGATTTTCTGGTACCTTTGGAATTTATTTTTCAGTGATCTCATCAAGCACTGTGTATTATGGTTTTTATTTTTCCTGTTTCTTTCCCTGTAACTGATCTTTGTACATGACCTTCTCATTGAATATGACATTTCTACTCCTAATGATTTTGTGATTTTCATAATCCCATAAGCGATAACAAAAATCATCAACACCATATCCAATAAAGGTACACTTCTTGGATTTTGCCTCAAGCTTTGTTCTATTTTTTTTTATCAATATGGACAAATGCTTCACAACTGAAAGTATTCAAAAAAGAATAGTTTACCTTTTTACATGTTCATGCCTCCTCTGGAATTCTACCATCCAAAGAGCTTGAAGGTCCTTTGTTTATTAAGTAAATAATGAAATCTACAACATCTGCCCATAACTGTAAGGGAAAACCATCATGGAATCTCATACTCCTTGCATGCTCCATGATTGTCCTGTTCATCCTTTTTGACACACCATTTTCTTGTGGTGTTTCTGGAACAATCTTCTCTCTACGAATCCCATGGTATGAACAGTAATCATCAAACTCCTTACTTCAATATTCACCTCCATTTTCTGATCTAAGACACTTCAACCTTTTTCCTGTCTCATTCTCAACCTAAGTTTTCCATTTCTTAAAAGTATCAAAAACATCATATTTTTTTCGAATGCAATAAACCCAAGTTTTTCTAATTGCATCATCAATAAAAGTAACATAATAACTAGAGCCACCAAGAGATAATACCTGAGCTGGTCCCCATACATCTGTATGCACAAGCTCTAACCTTTCACTCTTATTTTCTTTTTTGACTCTGAGAAATCTGACTCTCTTCTTTTTTCCATAAACACAATGCTCACAGAAATCCAAATCAATTTGTTTAAGATCTGGCAACAAATTTCTTTTGTGAAGTATCTGCATCCCATTCTCACTCACGTGTCCAATCCTATGATGCCACAGTGTTGTACCCACTCTTGTAGAAACTAAAGAGATAGAAGAGTCAATATTACCAGTACATAAATATAATGTACCTACCTTCTCTCCTTTTGCTATCACCAGTGATCCTTTGGTGACCTTCCAAACCTTATATGTAAATATGGATATACAACCTTCACTTTCCAACTACCCTGTTGAAATTAGATTTTTCCTTAGATCTGGAACATGTCTTATCTCTTTCAACAACCATTGGTTTCCATTCTTTTGCTTTATTTTTGACTTTCCCATTCCAACATTTTTGCATGGTGCATCATCACCCAAATGAATCTGTCCAAAATCACCTTGAACATAATCTAGAAAATGTTTCCTATGGGGTGTGGCATGAAATGAAGCCCCTGAATCTACTACCCAAGACTCATAAATATTATCTACAAAAAGAATCAAAGCATCTTGTAACACATCTTCTGTTACATTTGATACCTGATTTTTCTCCTGTTATCCATCTCTTTGTTTCTGTGGATCTCTGTAGTCTTTCTTCAGATGTCCTTTCTTCTACACAATTCCAACACTCTATCTTTCCCAGTCTAGATTTGGATCTGCCCTTCCTAGAATTTTTGCGGTTCCTTGATCCATTTCCTTTATCCTTTTGTATTCCCTTATTCGCCATGTTTAACGCATTACCTGATGTCTCACCTTTGCTTTTCCATTGCATTTCCTCACTAAGGATAACACAAACAACATCATCAAATTTTAAAGTGTTTGAACCAGAGACAGAGTTACTTACAACCATGACCAAGCCATTCCAACTTTCTAGCAATGAGCACAATATTAGAAGAGCCCTGACCTCATCATCAAAGTCCACTTTTACAAAACTTATAAGATGATTTTTTTTTTTTAACAAGAACTGGTAAAAATATATTAATCGGTGTGAATAAAACCACTGAGGTTACAAAAAGAAAAACAGCCCTGGGAGACTGTGTCTGAGTTCTTCTTTCTTGGGACTATTACAAACATTAGGGTGTTCATATATCCCCTTTTCTTACAAAAATTACGGTGTGGTAAATTTCCTCCATATATTATGCAAAAGGAGCTACTTAGATACACTATACGACAAAACATAGATCAGTTTGATAGTAAGGTCGATTAGTTTAGACATTTTTCTCCGCTTTGGGGTGTTGTTCGTTTCTCCGGAAGCCAGAGAGGGGCACATTTAGATCTAGTACTTGATTAATCGAATTGGACTGGACATTCCTCGAATATCCTTGTTGTGCTCCTGTATTTCTTGTAGGGGGTTGCGTGTCCTCAAGCTGGTCCATCCTGAGTTGAAGGGTGTCTATCTACTCCCGGTTGGTAGAGATTTTACTTCTTTGTGCCTCGCTTTCCTCTTGTAGTTTGCTGATCAGAAAATGATGTTGGGAGAGAGTTTCCATCTTGAAAGCCCTGTTGGCACTCAATGCTACCAGTTGCTCATGAAGACTGCTACATCCTCCACATTCAGGTTCCCAATTGTCTTCTGGCCAGGTTTCCGAGTTCTCCTGCATTCTATGCTCCTGTTGCATTTCACTATCGCCAGAGTTGGTCGGTTCTTGTGGGTTCTGCATAGGGCCCAGTTGTAAAGGCAAGCACGAGGGGGGATGACTAAGTGACTGTGCAGTAGGGGGTCAAAGGTGGGGCAGGCTCCAAGCTTTGTGAATAAGTAGTTCACGGAGCGAAAGTGGGGGCAGGCTCCAAGATCTGTAAACAACCCAGGGAGCTCTTTGAGGAAAACGAGAATGGCTACAAGGTGGCAAGGAGGCCGCAATAAGAACCTAGGGGATCTGGAGAGGCAAGTGAGCAAAGTGGCATTCCCACAAGGGCCACGCACAGAGCAAGGATGACTGCAAGTTTGTTGAGGAGGGGGATGATGAACGAACCCACAAATTTGTGGGAAGAATCTTGTACATAGTGCTGAGCATCGCCATGGAGGGACGGTTGACATCAGGGGAGATGAATCGAAGGGGGATATGAGAAGCTTGTCCATCGTGTCCACACAGGCGAGACGGGTACATCGGATTTCCCATGTGAGGAGGAGATTTTGCAATTCTTGAAGAAGAGACCATCTTGTACGAACGAGGTAGAGAGTCCTTGTAAGACACATGCCAAATGTTGCGATGACAGGTTGTCACGTGGACGACTGAAAGCATCCACCCAACCGTGTTGTGGCTATCCTTTCTGGCACATGGTGGACCCTAACTGAGGAGGCTGAGGATGGTTCATTTTAGCCGCATTTGGGTGGAGCTGTCAATGTTCCTATCCATGTGATCGTGAGGGCTTCTTAAGTCCCAAGGGAGGGAACTCCTTTTGTTGTATCGAAATAGCTCTTGGAGGTTCATTAGTATAGGGTGGTTGAGGTTAAAACTCCATCGATGCTAAGAGTGTCAGGATTTGTCTCGATGGTTGCATTAGCCATCGTGTCTGCTTCGCTATTGTTGCCCCTAAGGATGTGAAAGAAGGTAGTCTTGATTTCTTTGGATGCTAGCCTGGTTCTGTCTAGGATATGTTTTAAGCTAGGATCTTTGGGGTTTTTTCCCTTGACCATCAATCTTATTATGGTGAGAGAGTCACCTAGGACATCAAGCTTTCTTATTCCCTTGGAATGGGCCAATTGAATGCCCTTGAGGAGAGCGTAGGCCTCAACTTTGTTGTTGGTGTTCGTCCCTAGATTCCAGTGGTACCTAGATTTTGTTTTGCCCCCNNNNTCCCCTAAAACTTATAAGATGATTAGTAACCATATTATATTCATTTAAATTATCTGCAACAGACCCACCTTCTGACATATTCATATTAAATAATATCTTCATTAGAAATACCTTATTGGACGTCAAGGGTTTTTCATATAGTTTATCCAATGCATCTAGCAACTCCTTTGTTGTGTTTTCTTTTGAAATATTAAAATCCATTGACACTGCCAGGCTCAACCGTATCGTTCCTAGTGCCTTTTTGTTAAGAACCTCTCATTCTTCGTCCTTTGTGGTCATTGAATTCTTTTCTATTCCGCCCAATGGTAGGAATAGATCCTTCTAATATAAATAATCTTCCAAATGCATCTTCCATAACTGGTAGTTTTGGCCGTTAAATTTCTCGACCCTAAACTTTCCATCTTCCGCCATTTCTCCCACTTGAACCAAGAACCCTCTTTTCCTGCGAGTTACCTTTCACTTTGATACTAGTTGTTAGAAAAACAGGATCATGGAGCAATAAAACAAAATAAAAAATGTGGAAATAAACCACAGAAGATACACAATACAATAGAGACACATATATACACGGTTCACCCTGTGTGGGCTACGTCCACCAGAGAAATTGCAAGGTCCTTCCTTTTTATTATCCAACAAATGAAGGGATACAACCTACAACACACCTATTGTAACTTCCTCTTCTTTCTCTCATGGTCTCCTCTCTCAGAATACAATATTCACAATAATACATAGCTGCAATACATTTCTCTCATAAAAGAGGGTTTCCTTCTAGGGAAAAAAACCCTAACATAACTTCTAGCATCAGATATGTTACCTTATAATGAACGGTCCAAATTTACTATGAAATTGCAATATACATTTACAAGACAATATTTCCTTCAGGGGCTTCGCTCCCAAACCCCGGTCGGGAACATGTTTGACAAGAAGAAGAGATAAGTATTTGTTATCAGGGTTTCTTCATTGTTGGTTTGCTCTTGTGAATAGAGCTTGTTCATGGTTGTATTAGAATATTCTCTCTAAGAAAAGTTGGTTGGGTTTTTCCTAGGATAATTCTTTGTGTCTTCTTGTGCTTGTTTATCTGTTGCTTATATATTTCAGTATATGGTTCTTCAATGTTAAAGAAGATCAAAATTCTATAGTAAATCTAATGTTAACAAAACTAATGAAAATCTAACAATATTAAGACTTATAAACTATTGTGGAAAATATTTCAAAATGTCGCAAGATAGATGTTCATTTGTTGTTATTTTTGTGGCTATTTTCTTTTTTATGGTTCATAAATAAAGGATGGCACTATTTGAGGATGTCCATTGACACATCCAACAAAACATAAGAGCTATGATATATTAAGACTCATAAACTATTGTGGAAAATATCTCAAAATGTCATGTATGCATTTATTATTATTTTTATGGCTATTATTTTTTTTATTGTTCTTAAATACAAAGTATAAAAATCATAATATTAAACTATTGTGGAAAATATTCCAAACACAAATTTGATGTTCACACTTTGGCATCAAATAAAAAAATTCATAACTTTTAAAATTCAAGTACTCTCAATTTTAGTTTCATAAAAAAAATATAGATTCTAAAATCTTTTAAATAAGAGATTGATGATTGTCCTCAAATTTCAAAGTTCCAAAGCAATAGAATCAAGAATCAAAAAAATATTTTTAATATAAATATAAATACAAATTAAAACAACATAAACTATAAAACAAAAATACTATCACTAGAATAGATATAGTGTATTACCTAATACTAATTGATTAGTTAATATTTATAAAATTCATATAAAATTACATAGAAAAGTTTCAACTTCTCCTTGTTCCTGCAGAAATAGTATTTTGTATAGTGTTGTATAAATGAATTAATTTAAAATTTAACATATGTATATATATTATTTCTCTTTATTTTAAGGTTTTATTTTAATAACTTTACTCTTCTTTAATATAAATTAAACAAGGGTTGCACGGTAGCTTAGTCCATGCTAAGTAAATTTGGAAATGGAGTGTACCTAGATAGGATCATTAAACTAATTAGAGTTTCCCAAAAATTGTCAATTTAGTATAAAACCATTGTCAATTTGCTATAATTATTATTTGTCTTTATTAAAAAAAAAATCAAAATCATTATTAAAAGGGATATATATATATAAGTTGTCTATATCATTTTTTCTTTCATCTTTAAATATATTTTTACTAATTTATTTTCATTTAAAAAGAAATTCAAAATTACTATTAAAAATAAATTACACATATGTCATCATACTTAATTATATGTATATCATTTTGTATTAATCTAGTAAGAACACACTTTGTATTAATGATAAGAGAAAAACATAAATACATTAATAATGAAATAAATGGATAGTAATTGTTGATACTGAGAGGGGGGTGAATCAGTATCAAGTACAATTTAAAACCTTTTTCAACTTATACTTAAACCATTCAACTATATCCAATGAGCAACGAACAATAGTATAAGAATTACACCAATACACCACAATACACCATGCACAATATATGTGAAATAATCAATAGTTATTGTTCAAGGGAAGTAATGACTTCCAAAGGTAGCTACAGCTTCCAAATGTAAAGGGAGGGATAAACCTCCAAGAGGAAGATACAATCCTCCAATATTAAGAGATTTTTGAACTCTCCATCCTTGCCCTTTCCTTCCACCCAAAAATATATGAGAGATAATAAAAATTTACATTAAATCATCACCATTAACCAATCATCACATAGAACCTAATAATGCTTCCTGAGACTTCTTCAATTTCTGCAATTCTTCAATTATTGGAGTACTCTGATCCTGTAGATAATATTACTCAATGTATTCTCTGAAACTCCTCCAACTTTCACTCCTTGAATCCTCCCCAAAAAGATGTTATAGAAAGAATGGTAGACTTTATTCAATTCAGGTCTATTCAAGAGAGTGAACTTGCACAGAATGCCTCGTGCTCAATAATTAACATCTGATACTGAAACTCACACACAAGAAACTATAGTCTGTACTCTTTCCAATGAAATTTGTTCCACTTCATTTGGATTCTCGATGAAGAAGTTATGACTGTTTTACCCGAAACACCTGTTTATTGACTAGCTTCAGGACTGGTCACAAACCCTATCTTCCACAGAGTGTATCTCCATAATTATAGTGAATCAAGATCTGAACTTTTTACCAGAGGTACCTTGATATGTCTTCTCAATACCATAATGATTTCACCATCTGAATCGTTCTATAAAAAAAGTTATAGCAAAAATGGTAAGATGACCTGAAAATAACATACCTTAGAACACATCACCAAAAGACTTCATCCTCCCTTGAAATACGGCCTTCTTTTCTTCTTATTTCCTCTGAAATTCGACTTGTATCAAATGAATGTATAATGATGTTTATT
>ML778715.1:1567742-1581823 GCA_009831015.1 Picea engelmannii
AACCTTCACGGTTCTTTAACAAATCTGTTGCAACCCCAATCTACAGCGACGTTGCCTACTTCACAATCCCAGCTTGTGATGACCAACAATAGCAGTATTTTGGCAGAAAAACTAGCACAAGAGTTGTTGTGGATTACAAACAAATTAGGGATGTGTTCGACCATCGAAGAAGCGCTTTTGCAGTGGAGCACAGCAACTCACTTGGGTGCTTTTTCAATATCTGCACATCCTCGTGTGCAAGGATCTCTGGTCAAGATTTCAGGTAGGCTGTTAATCAATGATTTTTTTCATGGCCCATCTCTGTGATAGCTCATTGTTCAAAGAAATTATGAATGATAGTTGAATGCTTTAGGATTATCATAAATTTACATGTTTTGCAGCTCTGTTGTTCAAAGAGATGGCAAAGGGGGATTTTGATATTTCAGAGCAGGCAAGGTTCAGAACACTTATCCTATGGTTGCCCCTGTTGTGCTATGCCATGAATGGAGTTGATAGTCCAGCTCTGTCTGCCTTGGAGAAGGCAGAAATAGAGAGAGTGCTTGAAAAGACAATATCAAGCTTATCAAGGCTGGATCAAGAGTTGGTTCTTGCCAATTGGCTTCATGACTACACTTTTTCAGCTTCTGACTGGCCCAATTTACAGAACTGTTATGATGCTTGGTGCGATGCTTCTCGCAAGCTAATTTGAAGTTAACATATTTCATATACTGTAATTAGTGTATTTCATCTATGAATTTCAATCAAACTGAACTTTATGGAATATACAGTTCTCCTCTAAAGTTGGCAGGTAAATTATATAACACAAATTTCTTTGGTAGAAATGAAAGTGCTTTTCATTTCCACCACTCAGAATTGGAGTGCAGGTTGTCATCTCTAATTTGGAGAGTAACTTGGTGTTTTAAGTATCATGCTTGGAAGTTGTAGATTTCAAACTTCAGTGGTAGATTAGATTTTACCAATGCTATGTGTGGACAAGTTTGCCATAAACAATTTTCAAAAATGAACTATCTATGATAGAACGGAAATTTATACTAGAGATTGAATTAAGGCATATGGAGGCATTTCTTCTTTCTTATGAGTGCCACTTGCTTTTATTTTGTCTATTTTATTAGTGTTGCACATATACAAACATCTCCCCACCCATGCTCTTCATTTTATTTTATCAGTGTTACACACACACAAACATCTCCCCTTACCCAAGCTATAGAGCACCTTCTATCAATGGAACCCAACCCCTACTATTGCAAATTATAAAACAAACTCCTAGAGCTTGGTTCACTCTAGAAATAATAAGTAGTCTTACCTTGTTAACCTTTGCTCGCTCGTCAAATCTTTGTAGGTTTTGACGATTACTTATCTTTGTTTCTACCATTACTTCTAATAGTCACATTGCTTTCTCTATATGTGCGCTTAGCTTTGCAAATTGGTTTTGCTGCTTGGCACTAATCATTACTTCTAATTGTCACATTGCATTCTCTATATGTGTGCTTAGCTCTACAAATTGGTTTTGTTGCTTGGTACTAGTTTTGCTTAAATGGTGTTGTTTTTTTTTATATTTTTAATATCCACTCCCATCTCCACTACATCCTAAGCAAATCAACTAGTTCTCCATAAAGGAATTGTGAAACTACTGCCCAAACCTTATGAGAATTTCATGAGCCTCACCTAGGATATGCTTTGCCATAATGAAGATGTTCCACTAGCCCTTATAATTGAATTATTAAACTTTCTATATATTTGCTCACCTTTTTTGTCACCTTCAAGATATGTGACATTGTTGCCCAAACCTTACAAGAATTTCATGAGCCTCACTGGGATATGCTTTGCCATAACAAAGAAATTTCACTAGCCCTTATAATTGAATTATTAAACTTTCCATATATTTGCTCACTTTTTTGTCACCTTCAAGATAAATGTCCTCATCGATATTTGCTTGATTTTTGGAGCCTTACATCATATCCTCTGACTTTACTTTTCTTCTATTTGCTCCATTAATACACAGCCAATCCTTGCAATGCTCTTTTGAATTTGAAGCAACAATTTTCTAAAGAACTTTTATTTTATTTTAATATATTTAGAATATGTATACAAAGTCTTTTTATAAAAAAAAAGAGGTTGTGCATGCAACCTCCACAAGCACTATAAGGTTCAAAATCAGGTTGGCAATCTACAAAAATGTCTATATGTTTAAACCATCACTAAAAAGACAATACATAAAAAGAGTCCACGACAGAGAAAATCCATCAGACAACAAGCATAGTGGCCCTAGGCCCAAGCATAAATGAAGTGTCATTAAATTGTTATAGGGAGAAGCCCAATGTTGGGAAAAGGATTGTCATGATTGTTGGAGGTTGGCCCCACCCTTTATTAGTAGGCTTTGCCTCCGCAACTATTGACATCCCACCCATGATTGCCCAACTTGGGAGGTTTCTCTCTGAGATTGCAACTGTCAGTGTGGGAAACTTATCATTGTTCTACATAGGAGGAGGAGGCCACTTGTGTCTCCTTTCCCTTAACAGTGTCGCCACCTTGCAGGTGCAACAAACCCTCTTTATATGACTAATGTGAGAGAGAAGATTTGACTTGAAAGTTCTTGGTGTCTCCCTACTCATTTTCCAGGGTGTGCCTCTGATCTAGATTATTTTGAAAACGAAATGAAGGCAGAGATATAACAAGGAAATATACAAAGACATTGCAAGAGATCCAATAATATAACAGAGATATTGCAAGAGATCCAATAATATAATAGAGATATACCAAATATATAACAAGAGACACATATATACAATAATACACACTATCTATTAATGAGTGAAATGTACAAAATTGTAAAAATACAGAGTGAATGAACTCGCTAGAATGGTGGCAGCTTATATTTGAGAAGAGATGTGACGATTGTGTTCATTCGCAAGAAGATGATGTTTACAATGAAGCTCTAAAGGCCTTTTTAACATAAAGAAAATCCAAGACCCTAACCTCAGAAGATGAAAAGCCAAAAGGTTTGCGGACCTCGATGGGGGTCGCTAATACGTTAACTTCTTGAGGGCGTAAATTTTGCATCTGATCTTCGTTTGGGGCGTTCGATACCTCGTCGGAAAGGTATATTCGAGTAGTACAACTTCTGCAAGGAGTTAAAGTATGTTGAAGAAAACCCTTTCCCCCCTAAAAGTCCTAAAAAACGTCCTTTAGGGCCTCAAAACAGCTCCGAAAGTTTGAGACTCGAACAACTATAAAAAAAACTGCCAAAATGGAAAATTGTTATTTGAGCTAGTGGAATAGGTGGGTGGCCATCGATATCCATCTGGATCAACCTGCCCATAAATATAATATTTGGCATAGATTGTCCATCTCCATCTCAATGCTTCTCACATGTACAATGATTTTCAATGACACACTCACACACGTTTTAGGGAGATGTCAAACCATGAAAATCATCTTAAAAATTTATTCTTATTAAATAACACTCCATTCTTATTAAATTGAATTGTGGAATTGTGTGGTTATTTTTGTTGAGTGGCTTATTATTGTTAGATTTTCTTAATTTTTCAGTAGCAATAGATTTACCAGAGTACTTTGATCTTCTTTTAACATTAAAAAACCATATACTGAAAATATAAGGAGGATCTAGAAGTAGATAGACAAGCACAAGAAGACATAAATATTTGTCCTCAAAAAACCCCAAACTCGGGGAAAAACCTAGTCAACTTTCCTTAGAGAGAATATTTCTGATATCACAATACAACCATGAACAAGCTCTATTCACAAGAGAAAAACCAACAATGAAGAAACATTGATAACAAGTACTTATCTCTTCTTCTTGTCAAACCCTAGCGAGGCTAGACAACTAAGCAAAACCCTGAAATATGATGTCTAGCAACCCTGGCGAGAGTGTTAGAGTACTAGGCCTCTTCCACTGAACTTCTCAATATAGAAACCCTAGAAATTGCAATAGTTGTGTCTTCTTCCTTGCCTTAGACTTGCACCTTCTTGTTCTTGAGTAAGAGAGATGTGTGAGTGTGTGTCAAATGGCAAGGTGTCTCCCTTTATTTATAGTCTTCAAATCACTTTACCGGGGTCGACTTCTCTTCCTGGAAATTCTATTTTCACTTTATTATTTTCCTGTGGGGTCGACTTCTCTTCTGGGGTATTCTTCAAATGTTCAATGGTCTTCTTTTGACTTCTTGGAATCTTCCTCTCTAAGAAAAGTTGTTCAGGAGGGAATACCTCATGCTGCTACAAAACATCAATGTTCCCTCTTAGCGAGGGAGGTATTCTTCCATGATGTTCTCCTTTAGTAGTTCCAATCACACCCATCCACTTCACATGGTATGGGAAATACTACCACCATAGTCTCAAGACTACGTTGCAAGTATCTATGATGTTTCTCCTCTCCTAGTAGTCCCAATCACACCCATCCACTTCACATGGTATGGGAAATACTACGTCATGGTCCCAATCACACCTAGCCACTTCACATGGCGTAGGAAAGACCACACTATAAGTCCTAATCACACCTAGCCACTTCACATGGCTTAGGCAATACTTATACCAGGTTACTCAGTAATCCCTCAGTCACTTCACATGACTGATCTGGGAAACCCTTGGCCAAAGGGAGAGTATTTGCTCATTGTAGGAGAAACATCACAACTCCCTCTCAACAAGGGTGGACATTCTGCATCATGCCAAGCTTTTCTCTGAAGTACTCATACTTCACTTTAGATAAAGGCTTGGTGAGAATTTCGTCTCTCTTCTCATTTGTGGATATGTACCCAAGTTCCACTGCTCCTTTCTGCACCATGTCTCGGATGAAATGGTATTTGATCTCTATATGCTTTGACTTGTCGTGAAAGATTGGATTCTCTGAAAGCTTTACACAACTTTGATTATCACAGTATATCAAAGTTGGCTCCAACTCTAGATCAAATAACCCTGCAAGCAAATTCTGAAGCCACACTGCTTCACGTCTTGCAACATTGGTTGCTATATATCATGTCTCTGTTGTACTGAGTGCCACTGGCGATTGTTTTCTAATCAACCATGAGATCATACATGATCCCAAATTGAAGCAATATCCTGATGTGATTTTCCTGTCCACTGCACTCACTATCCCGTTAGAGTCTGTATAACCTTGCAACTCTACTTCACCATTCGAGACATATCTGAGTCCATATCCAACCGTACCATGCAGGTACCTCAATACATGCTTTGTTTCTACCAAATGTACAGGTCTAGGCTCAACCATGTACTGACTCAATGTGTTCACTGCAAAGCATACATCTGGACGGATGTTAACCAGGTACATCAAGGATCCAATCAACTATCTGTACATCGTGGGATCAACCAAATCTGAAGAAGAATCGCTCAAGAGCTTCAGATTCGTAACCATAGGTGTGGTGATGGGCTTCCATCCCATCATCTCGAATCTCTGCAGGATCTCAACTGCATACTTTCCTTGGCTAAGGAAGATCTCATCTGGTCTCTACCACACCTCTAATCCCAATAAATAGTGCATCAACCCCATATCCTTCATTTCGAACTCTTAAGTGAGCTCCCTCTTTCACCCATCTATGAGCTTCTCATCACCTATAAGAAACATGTCATCCACATATAGTACCAATATCAAGTGGCAACCATCTTCAACCTTGTAGTAAAGGTTGGGATCTGGATCGCTCTTGGTAAGCCCCAAGCTCATCAAATAACTTTCTATTTTGGCACACCATGCCCTAGGTGCTTGCTTAAGCCTGTACAAAGATTTTTTCAATTTACAAACATGGGAATCCTTCCCATAGATTAAAAAACCTTATGGTTTCTATATGTACACTTTTTCTTCAATTAAACCATTCAAGAAAGCAGTATTTACATCCATCTGGTGTAATTTCCAACCCATAACAAAAGCAATAGAAATAACAGATCTAATAGAAGTGTACCTGGCTACTGGAGAAAATGTCTCGTCGTAATCTTCTCCCTCTTTCTGGGAGAATCCTCTAGCCACAAATCTAGCTTTGTACTTTTCTATGATGTCATTTGCAGTATGCTTGATCTTGTAAATCCACTTGGAAGTCACTATTGACTTCCCTTCTGGTCTCGAAACCACTTCCCACACTTCATTCTTCATGGAGGATTGATATTCTTCCATCATAGCATCCTTTCACACTTGTTGCTCTGCAACTTCCTCATAAGTGGAAGGTTCTGAATCAATGATCTTACTCATTAGCGCCACATAGCTGGAAAACTCATGTGGTCTCTTTCTCTCTCTGAAGGAGACATTGGGAGCTGCATGTTTTTCTGCTTCGTGCAAAGTTTTCGAAGCCATGTTGGTCTCTTCTTGGTAACTGTAACCTCTTTGGGTGGATCTACCAGTATCTATGTCTCTACTATCTCATTCTGATCTTCTGGGATATGTTCTTCTGGAGTAGATTCAATCATCATTGCATCCTTTCGAGCCTCTTGCTCCTCTCTGTCCTCATCCATGTGTGACTCTCTAGATTTCCTGAAGGTTGCTTCTTCATCAAAGGTGACATCCCTGCTAATCTCAATTTGTTTATGTATGGGGATGTATATTCTATAAGCCTTGGAAGTCTCATTGTATCCAATGAAGGTGCCCTTCTTTCATGAAGGCTCTAGCTTCGTTCTCTTTTCCTTGGGAGCATGTATGTACATTGGGCAGTCAAATATCCTCAAGTGATTGACTTCTGGTTTCTTTTCGGCGAATACTTCTTATGGTCTCTTGTTCCCCAATATCTCATGAGGACTTTTTTTTTGGACATATACAGTTGTATTGGATGCTTCTACCCATAGATGCATGGGTAAATTTTGTTCATGGATCATTGCTTTAGCTGCTTCTACAATTGATCCGTTCTTTCTCTCTGCAACCCCATTGTGTTGGGGGTTGTAGGGATGTCAACTCCCTCTTAATCCATGCTTCTCTGCAACATTCCTTGAACTCATTTGAGGTGTATTCACCTCCATTATCTAACCTCAAAACTTTAATCTTGCTTCCAGAGACGTTTTCTACTAAAGCCTTGAATTCTTGAAACTTGTTGAAAACTTTATCTTTTTCTTTCAAGAAATAGATCCATGTTTTACGTGAGAAATCATCAATAAAAGTGACATAATATAAAAAGTTACCCAGAGATGGTACTGTCATTTATCCGCATACATATGAATGTATAATGTCCAAGATCCCTTGTATCTATTGTCACTGCTTGGAAAACTTCCCTTGGCATTCTTTCTAAGTGCACATCCTTTGCATACTCCATCATGTTCCACTTGCATATTTGGTAGACTTGTAACCATCTTGCTCAAAACTGGCAAGGCTTTGTAGTTGAGGTGAGCAATTCTTCGGTGCCATAGCTCACTAGAGCTAATATTGTTGTGTACAAGGGCTTGTGTTGGGTGTCCCTTTAATTTATACAATCCTCCCTCTTAGACACCAATCACAGTAGATGAATCTATACTCGAACCCTTAGGCCATAGATGGACTTGGCCATCAACAAAATATACTATGAAGCCTCGATCTTCTAAAGAAAAGATAGAGAGAATATATTATTCTTTAAACCTTGTACAAGCAGTACATCCTTTATTGAAATTGATTTACCTAAATCAAGTTGGTAGGAGGCTTCTCCTACTCCTTTTACTGCATGTTTGGAATCGTCTCCAAGTTCCATTTGAAGGGATGAGCTATTTTTTGTCAAATTTGTAAGAGAATTTTGAAACCCGATCATGTGCTTGGAAGCACCATTGTCCACTAGCCAAATATCACTTCCTTGAATGATGGTACCTGTGAGAGTTGAGATAAAGACATACTCTTCATCTTTTGTTTCCTTTGTCTTCTTCTGAGATGTAGACTCCTCCATATATGTTGCATGTGCATGATGTTTTCTCTTTCCTTACCCCTGAGAACACTTGTAAGCAAAGTGTCCCAACTTCTGACAGTTGAAACATCTAATCTTAGATACATCCTTCTTGTGATCTGGAACTGATCTTCTATTTTTCTTCGGACTATTGTTCTTCTTTCTTTCCTTTTCTTTACATGAGCAACAAGAGCTTGGTTTTCTTCATCATTGGTCTTTTGCATCTTGGATGTCAATGTTGATTCTTCTTGGAAACAGTCTGTCCATATCTTATCAAATTTAGGCAATTTCCTTCTTGCACAAATTCCTTGAACAAATGCATCCCAAGAAGAAGGAAAGCCATTTAGATTTGTAGTCATAAGATCTACATCATCCATTGAATCTCCAATAGCTCCTAATTGATCCTTGATCTGAGAAATCCTCATGAAGTAGGTAGAAATTGAATCTGACTTGTTCATCATCACATTTCTGAGTTGATTCCTTAGGGTTAGTTTCTCGCTTGCAATCTTGCTTTCATATAGTATGCTTAAGGAATCAAACATCTCCTTTGGTGTCTTCAATTTTGAAACATTAGGAATCAAGTGGCCCTTGATTGAATCTGTCAAGATCCTCTTGGCCTTGATCTCATTTTTCTTATTTCTTGCCTTGGCCTTTTACTCTTCTGGTTCTGGGAGAAGTTGCTTGACATGATCCAAGAGCTCATTCTCTTCTATAATGAAAAGTATTCTATGCTTCCATGATCTGAAATTTTCTGCTCCATCCACCCTATCTTCAACTCTTAGATTGGTAATCATTTTCGCTTGTAGAAACCCTAGGCCTGAAAAATCCCAAGATTTCAACCTTCTTAAAAAGTCAACGCTAGGGTTTTAGGACATGCGTTAGGGTTAGGAGAGTTTCCTAGTACAATTTTCTCCTCAACGCTGGCAATAGAAAACCCCAATGACTTTCAATCTTTGTTTTTGATGGTGTCTTGCACTAGGTCAAATCTAGCTTCAACCCTCATGCTCTGATACCATGTTAGATTTTCCTAAATTTTCAGTAGAAATAGATTTACCAAAGTACTTTGATCTTCTTTTAACATTCAACAACCATATACTGAAAATATAAGCAGGATCTAGAAGCAGGTAGACAAGCACAAGAAGACACAAAGATTTATCCCGAGAAAATCCCAGCCAACTTTCCTTAGAGAGAATATTTTTTATAACACAATACAACCATGAACAAGCTCTATTCACAAGAGAAAAACCAACAATGAAGAAACACTTATAACAAGTACTTATCTCTTCTTCTTGTCAAACCCCGGTGAGGGTAGAAAATTGAGCAAAACCCTGAAATATGATGTGTAGCAACCCTAGCGAGAGTGCTAGAGTACGTGGCCTCTTCCAACGAACTTTCCAATATATAAACCCTAGAAACTGCAGTAGTTGTGTCTTCTTTCGTCCCTCGGACTTGAGCCTTCTTTTATTGAGTGAGAGAGTTGTGTGAGTGTGTGTCAAATGGAAAGGCATCTCCCTTTATTTATAGTCTTCAAGTCACTTTACTAGGGCAGAATTTTCTTCCTAGAAATTCTATTTTCACTTTGTTATTTTCTTGTGGGGGCGACTTCCTGGAATCTTCTTCTATAAGAAATTTTTTCCAGGAGGGAATACCTGCCGCTGCTTCAAAACATTAACAATTATTGTAGTGTATTTATGCTTTTTTTAATTGAATTGTAGACTATGGTGGCTTGATTAATATTGGAATTAAATATATTTATAGAAATTGTAGTGAAATTGTGTCATGTGTATGATATTTCAGGGGTTCTCACCCTCACTACTTCATGTGGTATCAAAGCAAGTGGAATCTAGAAGGATTGGGACAATTCCAGTGAAAAAGAGGACAGTTGGGTAGAATTATTACCATGAGAAGAGGGGGAATTATGTGAGACAATAGTTACAATGGAAGAGGAGAGGTGTATTATGACTCCATTAAGGGTGTGATTGTGGGTAGAGTTATATAAATGAGTGAGTGAAGAACACTTCTAGTGGTAAAATTGGGTAGATGAGATACAAGTCCAATCTTGAAGATTGTTCGGTAGAGATTGTGGAGAATGATGTGTTGAAGAATATACAAGAGGAGGTTGTGGAGATGTTGTAGTGGATGTTGTAGCAGAAGAGATAAATACAAAAGAACAAAATAAATTCATGATGAAAATTGTATAGGGAGAGAGTGCAAGTTGCATTGAAAATTATAGCATGGCAAGAAGATGAATTCTTATAGTGAGAGGAAGAACCATAAAAGAGAATGTTGGTTTAAAAGTGGTGGAAAATGTAGCACCATTTTAGCAACAAATGAGGAGGATGGATACCTTTGAATTGGCCTAACAAAGGACAAGGGTCACAACCAAAGTGTTCTAGAAGGATGATGAAGATGAAGAGGAGGATAATGTAGTAGCACCAAATGAAGATGGAGATGTGACAATTTTCTGGAAGTGCGGATCTAAGAAGGTTGATTGAGTGGAGAGAAGACATGCATCGTTATTTTCATTTCAATGAAGTTGAAGAACCTTAGTGAGTGAAAAATTCCTATGTCAGATTGAAAGACTATGCATATAAGTGGTGGGAACAACTAATGATGGACAAAAAAAGATCCATAATCAAGAGAAGATGATCATCAATTTGAGATGTAAGTTTGTAAATTCTTATTACACTTTGAAAATTCAAGAGAAGGTTAAAGAAGTTAAAGAAGTTGAAGGAAAATGATAAATGTGTAAACTGTTGGTTTAGAAGTTGTGGAAAATGTTGCATTTTTTTTTTAGAAAAATGATGAGGAGGATGGATGCCTTAGAATTGGCTCAACAAAGGGCAAGCATCACATCCAAAGTGATCTAGAAGGGTGATGAAAATGAAAAGGAGGTTGGTGCAATAGCATCAAATGAAGATGGAGATGTGAGAATTTTTTGGAAGTACGGATCTAGAAAGGTTGATGGAGTGGATTGAACACATGCAATGTTATTTTGATTTCCATGAAGTTGATGTCAATTTTTATGCAACTAATTTCAGATCTGAATATTACTTCCAAATGAGCCAAATAGTAAACCCTAGGGTTGTTATCACTAAATAATTTTACACTGAAATTATGACAGAAAAATTACAGTAGTGGAAAGATAAAGATCAAAGAAAAATTATCCATGCACATGAGACATAATTTTCTCTTCTATAAAGTTTTCAATTTCAGAAATTTTGAAGGAAAATCAGCCCTCTTAGCCAACCACAAAACTGTAAATCTGAGGACAAAAATAGTCCTCCACAAAAAAAAAAAAATTCCCAACTTACAAATATGCTCCATCACACCTATACGACATGTTGATGTTAGTCGTACAGATTGTACATGTTGTTGACATCAGTCTGTACGGACCTGGTGCTACCTAGAAAATTCACACGTGCGACCCTATTCTTCTCTCACGCACGTGTGGCCTACTTTTCTATTGTACGAATATCACACATGTGGTTGTATGGCCTTGTTCCATACCACACTTGTGACTTGTACAAACATGTTTCTTCCACATGTGCGGTTGTACAGACTACTCACACGTGTGGTTTGTACCTTCCTCACATGTGTGGCTTCCTTTTCTCTCTCCTCTCACACATGTGGTTTTCCTCCTTGACTAAAAACAAAAACAGAATGTCTAAGAAATCCTAGGATAGATTTTCCAAAGTGCAGAATTTCCCTTTTTGAAATCACCAAGCTCCCTAGCACAAGTGCTCACTCACTTATGTTAACTCCATAATGTCACAATGAGATGTCACAATCTCTCATCTCCTTTTATATGAGTCCAAAGTAAGATTAGAATCCCTTAGCTTACGCTAAGAATCCCTTCACTAAACTCAACATTAAATTAGAATTCTTTATTCCTCCTTGTGGGTGTGAAGCCCCAACACAAGCCCACAAATCCCATCAACAACCCCATGAAGCCCCAAGATCCAATCCAAGGGGGGTTTCTCCAAAACGAAAGTGCAATGAGGTGCCAACCAAGATTCCTACATGCTCGACACCAAGGCCACTTATGGGAATACCTCCCGAAGCTACAAAAATATCAACACTCCCTCTTGGCAAGGGAGGTATTCTCACCCACTTCAATGTCACCTGGAAGTAGCTTTGTCTCCCATAATGGAAGTGGATCTACTTCCCACACTATATCTTCTACCATAGTTGCACTCCAATCCACCTGATTGGTTGGTCCCTCCGTCACTTAAACAAATCATGTTGTATGGCATGATCCCTCCTCAGAAGACATGTTTCTTCTAGAAGCCTCCCACTTCTTAGATTCATGTTTTCCTTCCTCAACCCATGACACCTTCCTGACAGTATTTGAATAATCCTCTCTCCCATATCAACTTGAAGGTTGAATCCCTCTAAACGACTAACTCTCCCTCTAAGCTTGTTTACTCCCTATGAATCTATTGACTCCCTCTGAAGTCATGCTCCCTCTAAGTCTATACAACCTTTGAAACTACCTACTCCCTAACCTCTGTCACTCTGCTACTACTAGCCATAGCTCGCATAGGTTGGCCCTTTTTCTTATACAGGTTGTTCTCTCTAACTCCAATATCCACTATTGATTTGGAGCTAGATCCTCTAGAAATGAATCACACATTTTTATCTTGGAACAAAATTGCACAACCCTTCTCCTCAATTGTTGATAATGAGAGCACATTCCTCCTAATTTATGGCACCCATAGCACATTTGACACCCTCAACACATCTCTTGCCTCCATCATGAATGACATAGTTCTAGATCCATGTATTCCATGCTTGGTGCCCATACCAAGTTCTACACACAAGTCTTAGTCAATCTCTGTGAAGCTATTGAAGAACTCTTGTGATCTTGTCATATGGCACGAGGCTTCATTATCCACCAACCAAGTCTCACTACAAAAAAAATGTACCAGAAAGGGCAGAGACCAGTAAGAACTCCTTTTGAAGCCTATTTGTAACTTCATCAACCTCCGCCATCGATGCTTGTTGCTTCCTTCCCCCTTTCCTCCACTGTGGACATTGTGAAGCATAATGACCATACTCATGACATGCAAAACACTTGACCTTGAAAAGGTCCTTCTTCCTCCTCGGTTTTGGAGATGTATCTATCTCTAGAGAACCACCTTCTCTTCCCTTCCTGGCATGAGCAACCAGGTCCTGGTTCTCATAACTGATGCATTTCTGCTTATCATTCTTGGACTCTAACCGAGCCTCCTCCTGGATGCAATCAATCCATATTCTGTCAAATATGGGAACTTCTCTCGTGCATCGATCCCCTACACAAATGGTTCCCAAGACCCGAGAAGACCATTCAATGCCACATTCACCAACTCATTATCATCGGTTTCCACACCAATGGTTGTAAGCTAATCACAAATATGAGAGATACTCATGAAGTAGCTAGCAATTGTGTCCAAATTGGAAATCTCAACAACTCGGAGTCGATGCTTAAAAATCAATTTATGGCTTACATTCCTGCTTTGGTACAAGCCTATTAGAATATAGAGGATTGTGCTCCTTTAACCATTGACGATGCCCTCGTCACCCAACCACAGGCCTTAAGCCACCCTCCGAGCACCTTGACCTTGACCGAGAAGAGAATTCTGGCTGCAATCTATAGCCAAGAGAGGCTAAATGCACCAAGCAAAAGAATAGAAACAAAACTGAACAGATGATCCCACCCAGAAGCTAGCGCACCACTCTCTTAGCTTTCCCAGAAAACCTGCGCACCAATACTGCTACTGCCTGCGCAGATATTTCTCTCACTGCAACTGCTGAGATGACAAATAATGAAATTGGCGCCCTATATTTATAGTGCACTGGCCAGTCTAACTGGGGCCGACCTGGCCAGTCTAACTGGGGCCGACCTCTCCTTCTGGGCATCAATAAATTCAATAAAATTATATTTGTTCATCCGACAACCTTTCTAGGGTTTCCTTCAATTCTTTGCTTCCTTCCGGAGGATTCTAATCTCGTCATAGGTCATAATAGAGGTTCATACCTCCCAAAGCTACCATAATATTAACACTCCCTCCTAGCTAGGGAGTTATGGTCTTGAGCACAACAGACCATTCAACTGGTAGCATCACGAGCACCTGTCATTATTATCCGACTGGATAATCTCCTATGACAACTGGTACAATATCAATTTATAGAACACACCTGTGTCTATTCCAGTAGTACACAACTACTCAGACTTTGTGAAACACA
>ML778715.1:1584478-1604395 GCA_009831015.1 Picea engelmannii
TCATTTAGTTCTTCAATTTCTTCTTCTTCTATAGTTTCTTCAATAGATTTTATGAAGGCCATTCTTTCATTGAATGTTACGTCTCTGCTTACTTCTATCTTGTGTTGTTCTGGAATATATATTCTGTAGGCTTTGGATGAATCGCTATATCCCACAAATATCCCCTTATTTCCTGAGGGTACTAGTTTATTTCTTTATCTTTGGGAATATGAGAATAAACTTGACATCCAAATATTCTTAAGTTTTCTACGTTAGGTTTCTTACCTGAGAATGCTTCTTCTGGTGTCATGTCCTTCAATATGCGATGAGGGCTTTTGTTCTGCACGTATATGTCCATCATTGTTGCTTCTCCCCATAGAAACATGGATAGATCTTGATCGTTCAATAGGGCTTTTACTGTTTCTTCGATAGATCTGTTCTTTCTTTCTGCTACACTGTTTTGTTGAGGATTATGAGGAACAGTTAGCTCTCTCCTAATCCCTGCTGATTTTCAGAATGCAACGAACTCCTTCGAGGTGTATTCTCCTCCATTATCTGTTCTTAATGTCTTGATCTTCTTGTTCGTAAGGTTCTCTTTTTCTGCCTTGAATTCTTGGAACTTGCTGAATACTTCATCTTTTGACTTCAGTAGGTACAACCACGTCTTCCTTGAATAGTCATCTATGAATGTTAAGTAGTAGAGAGCTCCTCCTAAAGATTTGACTGGCATTGGACCGCAAACATCTGAGTGTATTAGATCAAGGGTTTCCTTAGATATGTTGTTGCTGCTTGGGAAAGGTTTCTTGATATTCTTCCCAAGGGCACATCCCTTGCAAATTCCTTCATGTGTAAACTTCAATTCTGGTATCCCTTCAACCATCTTTCTGAGGAAAGGTAATTCTTGATAATTGATATGAGCGTACCTTCTATGCCAAAGCTCATTAGGGTTGACTTCATCATGTACTAGGGCTTCTTCATTTCATTCTAGTAGCCTTTATAGATTCCCTTCACGTCTTCCAATAACCCTAGCATCTTCTATGCTGGAATCTTTATGCCATGATAACACCTTCTCATCTATGAAGGCTATTATGTTTCCTTTGTCTTCTAAACATGATATTGATACAAGATTCTTTTCTAAACCAAGTACATATAGAACATTGCTTAAGTGAACATGATTCCCTGATTCCAATTTGATGGAGGCTTATCCAAATCCTTCGACGGGGTAGGTGATTTTGTCTCCAAGCTCCACTTTGTACGATGTATTTCTCTCATTTAGTTCTGAGAGTCTAGCTTGATCTCCCGTCATGTGCCTGGAAGCTCCATTGTCGATTATCCACATATCGTCTTCAATTGTCCCGATAAGTGTTGAGTAATGTAAGAGACTGATTGTTTCGCACATGTCTTCGGTTGACTGATGACTGGTCATGCCTTGATCCAAAACTTCAACTGCGTCTTTTCTCTCTTCTAAGAAAGTCAATAGGTGTGCTGAGTTAGGGCGCATCTGGGTATCTTCTCCTTGAGCAAGATGCTCCATCACAAGGTGTCGGATCTAAGAATTAGGGTTTCTGCAACTGCTACTGCTAGTAACCCTAGCTGCAGTTCTTTGGAAGTTTCTCCTGCTAGTAACCCTAGCAGCAGTTCCTCAATGAGCTCAATACCTAGCGGTTATGTTTCCTTCTAGTGTTTTAGGTTGACTAAAGGGTGTGTGGTCCCATAACCTGATAGAATATAGAGGATTGTGCTCGTTTAACCATTGACGATACCCTCGTCACCCAACCACAGGCCTTAAGCCACCCTCCAAGCACCTTGACCTTGACCGAGAAGAGAATTCTAGCTGCAATCTATAGCCAAGAGAGGCTAAATGCACCAAGCAAAAGAATAGAAACAAAACTGAACAGATAATCCCACCCAGAAGCTAGCGCACCACTCTCCCAGCTTTCCCAGAAAACCTGCGCACCAATATTGTTGCTGCCTGCAACTACCTGCGCAGATATTGCTCTCACTGCAACTGCTGAGATGATAAATAATGAAACTGGCGCCCTGTATTTATAGTGGACTGGCCAGTTTAACTGGGGCCGACCTGGCCAGTCTAACTGGGCCGACTTCTCCTTCTGGGCATCAATAAATTCAATAAAATTATATTTGTTCAGTCGACAACCTTTCTAGGGTTTCCTTCAATTATTTGCTTCCTTCCGGAGGATTCTAATCTCGTCATAGGTCATAATAGAGGTTCATACCTCCCGAAGCTACCATAATATTAACAAATCCCACCAAAGCATCATACATATATTTAGTTGTCATCTTCTTAGGAATGTGAGGAATCAAGTGATCCTTCATGGAATCCAACAATACCCGCTTGGCCTTCACTTCCTTCTTATGAGCTGCCAATTCATGTGGATCATTAGGACTTGGAACCACTAACTCAACATATTCTTTGAGACCATTCTCCTTCAAGAGAAGAAGAATCCTGGCCTTCCAAGCAGGGAAATGTGTTTCCCCTTTCCAACATGTCCTCAATCTTAAGAGTATTCACCATTATGACTTGCCCAAAGTATTCACCATGATGACTTGCCCAAAACAAAAACAAAAATCTACAACAACAAATATGTTGTACCAAAAATCTGTAGTTGCTTGTGTCTCAAGAAGATGACCCTTCTCTCTCCTTAAATCCTCAGCTCTGAGACCATGTCAAATTTATGCAACTAATTTCAAATCTGAAAATTACTTCCAAGTGACCCAAACAGTAAACCCTAGGGTTGTTATCATTGAATAATTTTACACCGAAATTATGACAAAAAAATTACAGTGGCGGAAACATAAAGATCGGAGAAAAACTATCCATACATATGAGACACGATTTTATATTCTATAAACCTTTCAATTTCAAAAATTAAGAGGAAAAAATCAGCCCTCTCATCCAACCACAAAAAATTAAATTTGAGGACAAAAATTGTACTCCCAAAAACCACAAAATCAACAAAATTCTCGAGAAAATTTGCAAGTTACAAATCTACTCCAGCACCCCTACATGGCCTATTGAGGTCAGTCGTACGGATTGTACAGACTGTTGATGTCATCTTGTACCAACCTGTTGCTACCCAAAAAATCCACATGTGCGGCCCTATTCTGCTCCCACACATGTGAAACCTGCTTTTCTTATGTATGGTTGTCACACATGTGGTTGTATGGACTTGTTTTGTACCACACGTGTGAGATATACAGACCTACTTCTTCCACACATGCGGTTGTATGGACTACTCACACGTACGACCTATACCTTCCTCACATGTGAGACTACCTTTTCTCTCTCCTCTCACATGTGTGGTCTTCGTCCTTGGCTGAAAACATAAACAAAATGTCCAAGAAACACTAGGCCAGATTTTCCAAACTACATAATCTCCCTTGTTGAAATCACCAAGCTCCCTAGCACAAGTGCTCACTCACTTATGTTAACTCCATAATGTCACAATCTCTCCTCTCCTTTCATAGGAGTCCAAAGTGAGTTTAGAATCCCTTAGCTTACTCTAAGGAGCCCTTCACTAAACTCAACATTAAATTAGAATTCGTTATTCCTTCTTGTGGAAGTGAAGCCCCAACACAAACCCGCAAAGCCCATCAAGAATCCCATGAAGCCCCAAGCTCCAAACCAAGGGGGTTTTCTCCAAAACGAAAGTGCAATGAGGTGTCAACGAAGATTCCCACATGCTTGACACCAAGGCCACTTGTGGGAATACCTCCCAAAGCTACAAAAACATCAATAGTTGAAAAACCCTAGCAAATGAAAATCTCATGTGGCAGATTGAGAGGCTATGCATATAAGTGGTGAGAACAACTAAATGTGGATAGAAAAATATCCAAATTTGGGAGAAGACAGACATCAAATTGAGAGGCAATTTTTTAAATTCGTATTACGCTTTGAAAATGAAGAGAAGATTAGAGAAGTTAAAGTAGAATGATAGATGTGTAAAATGAAATTTTAATGAGTTTTGTAAAGTGGCTATGAGAGTTGGTTTTGTATGAGATAGTGAGGGAAAAATCATGCAGTTTGTGGATGGATTGAAGATATCCATTAAAAGGAAGGTAATTGTGGAGAAGATAAGGTCATTAGAATATGCTTATCATTTGGCCTTGAGGATTGAGAATGTATGTATGAAGAAAAAACATGAGAGCGGATAGTGAGAGGAGAAAAAAAAAGGAATTCTTTGAATTGTGGTTGTGAATAATTTTGATTGTACCAATGGGGTGCATGTATTGAGGAAATTGATGAGAAAAGTGTGTGAAGAGCATATTTTTGATAGCATGCCAAAGGAGAGTGTAGAAGGAGGATTTGTGGTAGAATATTGCAAGGAAAATATTGAGGTAATGGAGTTTGTGCAACAAACTCAAGAAGTAGTAGCAAGGTTGCAAGAGAGAGATGTTGTAGTAATGAGTGATGTTGTAGTAGTGAGTGGTGTTGCCACAAAAGGTGGTATTGTAGAAGAGAGTGTTGTTGTAACAATAGAGTTGCAAGGAGATGATGATACCACATATGTAACAATGGAAGATATGTAGATGGGAATATTTGATTCTTACAATGTTTTGTGTGGTGAATGTGCGACAAAAGAAAATAAAGTGGAGTGGATGAAAGAAAGGATGCAGTAGTTGCAGTAGGAGGATTTGATGCAAGAGAGTGAAGATGTAGTAGACCAGTATCAAGAGGAATATGATTGTAGAAGAAGAGTATTCGTAGTAAAATAAAAGCAAAATGAGAACATGTTTGAACAACACACATTGGTAGAATTTTCCAAGATAGTGGTAATGGTGTAGAAGAGTGAGAATGAGGAGATAGTAAGCACCATTGAAAAGAAGTTGTTTGAGACAATAATCCCCATTGGGCGAGATTTGTAGCATTTGCTAGAAGTGGACGAGTTGTAGCAAGTGGTAGAAGAGATGATGGTGATGGTTATGAAAATTATTTGGGTAAAGAAGATGGAAAAGTTGAGCAAAAAAGTGAGGAGTTGGTTATAGTTGCAATCTGAATAGGTGTGGATTACGAAGAGGAAGAAGAAGGATGCAAAGTAGGGCAGAAGGAATGATGAGTGGTTTAGAGTATGGAAGGGGAAAAAACAAAAAATAAAGAAAATATGAACATATTTGATGATTATTGATTTATCAACAACCCTATGAGAAATATGCTTACATTTTCCAACAAAAGGAATTTGATGCAAGAGCATCCCTATTTTCATAACTATATTGTGCATTTTATTACATTTTCTTGGTTTAGGTTCTATTTTACGATGAAAAGAAATTGAAAATATAGTGAAATATTTATTATCCTTAATGATTTTTTGTCAAGCATTGGAATATGGAGCATTGTATTTGAAATTTGAACTATTAGGGTAGTTGTAATGCCAAAATCCAAAGAGCACAAACATAAATATGAAGTTTGTAAAAGATTTAAGGGCCTTTGGATATCCTTTGATTTGGTTTGTCTAGCATGGATGGTTGTGGATTTAAGAGACTTGTGCATAGAATCTATGAATGTAAAGAGGCTCGTGTGGTGTTCTTTATTAGTTAACTGGAAGATGTAGATCGGAAATAATAGAATTTACCCATATTTATTGTAGAAATAACATATCACAACCACAGTAGCCAATAAAATAACCATAATACCACAAAATGTTATACCTTTATTGATGAGAGAAATGTTCACTTGCCTTTTTGAGGTGGCCACCTCCAAATGAGTAGAGCTCTAATTAAAATATACTTCACAAGACCTCTCATTACATTGCTTCTACTTCTTTATATAGTTCTATATACCTCCTACAAACATTTTATAGAAGGAACTTTATAGTAGGAAAAACCTTCTAGTAAGCCTTCTTACAATTATTGCTTTCATACTACTACATGGTCCTTATTTACTAGAGATGGCCTCCATACATAGAAACCTATTTATCTACTTAGGGGGTTAGGGTAAGACCCTAACATGCCCTCCCCCTTAAAATATAGCATTGTCCTCAAGGATGGAGATGAGGTAATTTCTAAAGGATATCTATTGGTTCTCATGTAACAACCTCAGACAATGTATCCTTCCACTATATCGGGACCTCCTGGACCTCCTGGATAGTGCATTGGTGGAGACAATTCTCTCTTTTGTCGAGGATGGACTTAGGCTACAGCCAAATGGAACCTTCTTCATCCAATTATAGAAGACTAGTTTGAACATGGCAATTAGATCCAACCACTTTCTTTAAGAGGGAAACATGAAAGATTGGATGAATTTTAGAGTGGCACAGAAGTTCCAATTTGTAAGCCATTGGTTGAATATGTTTGAGGACCTTATAGGGGCCATAAAACTTGGGAGAAATCTTCAAGTGGAGGTTGTCTTTGAGAGAGTTTTTCTTATAAAGTTGTAAACAAAGGAATACATGATCCCCTTCTTCAAAATGGTGTTTGGAACAATGTCAATTATCCTACTTCTTCATCCAATTCCAAGCCATTACGAGATTATCCTTGAGGGTGCAGAGAATGTCAGCCTAAGTAGATAGGGTTTTGTTGACCTCCTACACCTTAGAGACTCTGGGTAAGTAGGATAGTATTGATAAGGGATTTTGGCCATAGACAGCGTCAAATGGATTCATTCAAGTGGCACGGTGATAAGTTTTATTACACCACCATTTTTCTAGAGGTAACCACTGAACCCATTGGGATTTCCATTTTGAAGTAAAACACCACAAACATGCTTCTAAGAACTCATTGACATCTTCAATCTAACCATCAATCTTGGGGTGATAGGCGGTTGTAAGATTTAATTCAATGCCCTAGAGCCGAAACAACTCTTACTAGAAATTGCTAGTGAAATTGGGGTTACGATCCATCACAATAGATTGTGGAATACCATGGATTTTAAAGATATTATTCATGGAGACTTGAGAGACCATGGAGGCTTTAAAGGGGTGTTGTAGAGAAAAAAAAATGAGCATATTTAGAAATTCGATCAAACACAACCATGATGAGGATTTATTGTCATTTTTGGGTAACCCCACATTGAAGTCCATATAGTTGGAAAAATGGGTAAAGGTTGTAGTTCACCTGGAGGTTTCACTGTTTTTCCCTTGTGGCGTTGCCAAAGATCACATTTGTACACAAAAGTGTGGATGTCATTCTTCATTCCTTCCCAAAAAATGAATGTTTGATCCTTTCATATGCTTTATGAAAGCTTGAATGATCTACTATTGGAGAGGCATGCAGTTCAGATAACACCATTGAGTCAAAGGAAAACTTGTACAAATACAAACACCCTTTAAAATGAAGCTCTTCATTTTGCCAAGTGTAGCCTTGATATGCATGGGGTTACATTTGAAGATATTGTATTGGGTGAGAGATCTTTGTATTTGTTAACCATTCATTGCAAATGTCATTCAACCAATCCGCTACTATGAAGGAGAGTGAAAAGAGGGATTCTCCCTCTTCACACTTTTGAGAGAGAGCATCTATTACCACATTCTCCTTGTTCTTCTCACAATCATATCCCGATATTTTGGTGACCCATTTATGTTGCTTGGGGGATGAAATCCTTTTCTCCATGAAGTATTTCAATCTACAATGATATGTTTTGGTCTCAAACTATTGCTTGAGCAGGTATGGATTCCAGATATCCACAACATGAAATATATCCATCATCTCTTTTTCATATTTTTTTCCCAAGTGCCTCTCACAGATTTGTTTGTTGGTAAAGGCCTATGGTTGTCCCTCTTGCATAAGTATTGCTTCAATTCCTTTACTATAGGTGTCACAGACCGAGACAAAGGTCTGGTGAAGTTTGGCAGAGCAATTACTAGGGTTGTACATATAACATTCTTCAAATCCTGGAAGGCCTATTTTGTGGCTTCATTCCAAAAGAAAGATTTTTTTTAGCAAGGTTGTGAGGGGCACTGCAATCTTACATTGTTCCTAACATACTTTCTGTAGTAACCATTGTGACCAAGAAAACCTCTTAAACTTTTAAGAGTTTTGGGATGAGGCCAATCCTTCATTGCTTCAATTTTCTTCAAATCCACACATACACCATCATGACTAGCAATATGGCCCAAATATTCCACTTCAAAGACACTAAAGGCACATTTTGACCTCTTAAGAAAGATTTGGTGATTAAAAAACATTTATAAGACCTGATCCACATCAGTGACATGGGCATGCCAAGTTTTACAATAGATCAAGATGTCATAAAAAACGATGAGGACAAAATGACAAAGAAATGGTTGAAAGACATTGTTCATGAGACTGTGGAAGGTGGAAGGTGCATTGCAAAGGCCAAAGGGCATCACCAAGAACTCATAATGGCCTTCATGAGTGCAAAAAGCAACTTTGGGAATATGTGCCTCCTTCATGTGAATTTGATGATAATTGGAGCAGAGATCAAGTTTGGTGAAGAATTGAGCACCTTTGAGCTAATCCAAAAGGTCACCAATGACGAAGAATGGGGAAATTATCCTTGAAAGTTATTTTGTTGCGAGCTTGAAAGTCAGGATACATGCACCAAGTGCCTTATTTCTTGAGTAACATGACAACCAATGACAAATAAGGACTGGTATTGGGGCAGATGACACCAATGACTAGAAACTTTTGAACTATATTTTTTATTTCATATTTTGGGCTAATGGATGATGATAAGAGAATACATTGGGTGGGAGGTTACTTGGTATGAGAAAAATAGAATGATCATGCTCACCTCGAGAGGGTGGTAGGCCTTGGGGTGTTTCAAAGATGGAATGGTGTTTGGCCAAGACTAACTACATGTCGGGATGGATGGGTTGAGAAGGTGTTTCAAAGGCTTGAATGACATGGAATTGGACCACAATGCATGAATTCCCTTTTTAAGGATATTTTCCATACAGTGGGAGTTGATGATTTATGGAAAACCGGTTGTGATTCCTTTGAAAGTGTACCAGTGCCCCTCTTGTTGGAAACTCATATATAACTTATGGAAATCCATGGTGATGGGATATAACGTCCATAACCATTCAACACCCAAGACAATGTCACAACCACCCATTTCAATAGAAAACATGTGGGTTTTCAAGGACTAACCACCCATTTGAAGGTGCCCATTTTCACAATGAGCATCACATTTCATGGAACTGCCATTAGCAATCATGATCTAGAAGTTGGTCATAACATGAATGTGCAATGTGTTTCTTTGGCTACATGTCGACAAATGAAGTAATATGTGTTACCGTTGTCAATTAAGATAATGACCTTGGGATATTTGATGTAGCCAATCAATTTGGGGGTTTGGAGAGTTGAAATATCAGTCAAGGCATGCAGGGAGATTTGTGGTTCCACATCCTATGGAGTAATTGGAGGAATGTCTTCAACGAGTGGAGACAAAGTCTCTTGAGGTATAGCTTCAATCTCAACATCTGAAATGTCCTTTGAAATGGACATATAGATTTTTTTCTCCTTACACTTATGCTCGGGAAAATATTTCTCATCATAGTTGTAGCAGAGACCTTTAAGATGGTGCTCTGCAATTTCACCATGAGTTAACTTGTGAATCTTGAGGGGTGGAGAGGATGGAGAGGAATTGGTGGGGGGAGAAATAGTGGGATGGGGACGGGGAAGAAATGGTGTCATTGTGAGTTGAACATTCACTTCCTTTTGGGCTTCTCAAGCTCTTTGAGAGGCTTCCAACCAATTAGTAGAATGAACCATTAAGACTTGTGCACATATCTCTTCTTCCAAACAACTAATACAACATTCCCTAAAAAAGGTATCTGAAATGGATTTGGTGTGGATAGAAAGTTGCTCAAAATAAAAGATGGACTCTTTGACTATTCCAAATTGTTTAAGCTTGGTCAGTCAACCCAAATATCAAAGCTTTCATAGAGGTTTAAGACAAATTGTGTCCTAACAATATAACCTCAATGGGAGTTCTTATGCCATTGCCACCATTACTAGCGTTCAAAATCTAAATATAATACAACCACACAAAGTTTCATTAAGTCATTTGTGATTCCATTCATGGAAAAATAATGTTCCATTTGAGTGACCCAACATGTGGGGTCGAGGCCATCAAATTTGTTAAGATCCACTTTAGTGATTTTGTGCCACATTTGAGTCATAGGATCATGAACAAGTGGGGTAAAGTGAGGCCCCATGGAATTGGATTATTCAACTCCTCTCTTTTGAGATAGTTTGTCCTGTCAGTGATAACTCGCAGATTGATTGTACATCACCATGATTTTGGACAATTGGTCTAGGACTTAGTCCAGTTTGACTAGCTTCTCATTGAGGGAATCATGATTTTCTTGGGTAGAGGAGTGGTTGTGGTCTATTTTGTGTTGAACTCATCACACTGAGTTTCTAAAGAGGAGAATCTAGTGGTTATCTCCATGCTTCCAATATCCATAGAGATATGGGTCCACGAAAAAAAGGTTATTGGAGAGTTATACTAAGGTGACTAGTACTGCATTCTAGGCCTGTTGAGATAGTTGGCTAGTAGTGGTGTGAGCAGGTCCACCAAAAAGGCTTACCGGAGAGTGGTACCACAACGATCATATTGACACAAGGATTCTATTGAGATGGGTCACAAATAAGGGTGTATTTAGGACCCAAACTCTTTTTTTTTAACTCCTATGGAGTTATACTCCCATCTAAATAATATTGCATTGACAAAATGCTCAAATTCTCAATATTGCAGTTTATGTAGGAATTTTGTGGACTGGTCGTTGGAAGCAAGGTTTCTAGTGATAGAATGAAAAAAATATCAATACAGTTGTTTATGTAAGAATTTTATGGACTGGCAGTAGGGAGTAGGGTTTTGAGAGTCTTAACAGCAAGGGAGTGTCAAGTGTTATAGCTCTTTGATATACATGAAGGGTCCAACATTAGTACTTGACCCAAGTTCTCAGGGAACTAACTAAGGAGACTTGATGATACCCTTAGTCATACTATTTGATTACCCAAGTACTAGAGAGTAATCTTCCCAAGTGTTGTCTCGGTGCAATACAGCAACAAGATGATCGATCAACTTATCTAAAGTTGGTTTCAGGTAGCCTAAGGGTCTTCCAATATACCCTAGGGTACATGGAAGTAAAATTCCATATACATGTGTTGTCTAATTTAGTACTACTCGAAGGGGTACCAACAAAGGCTACAAGGGTGTCCAACTAGGTGAAATTGCTTGTACTTCCTATGTGTGTTCTTCCCCTACTGCATATTTACCCGCTAAATGACATATCATTGTGTTATTGATAGACATCATAGTACATCTCTAGCTTGAAAAAAATGTTCTAGAATATGGGATAAGGAAAGTGTTTTCATACCACTTGTGGTGTTCTTTATTAGTAAATTGGAAGATGCAAAGCAAAAATAATAGGATTTACCCAGATTTATTGTAGAAATGACATATTACAACCACAATAGCCAATAAAAGAATTAGAATACCACCAAATGTTATACTTTATTGATGAGAGCAATGTTCACTTGCCTCTTTGAGGGGGGAACCTCCAAATGAGTAGAGCTCCGATTATAATATACTTCACAAGACCTCTCATTACATTGCTTCTACTTCTTTATATAGTTATATCCACCTCTTAGAAACATTCTAGAGAAGGAACTTTCTAGTAGGTGAAACCTTCTAGTAAGCTTTCTTACAATTATTGATTTCACACTACTACATGGGCCTTATTTACTGGAGATGGCCTCTTGTTAGCGATATTTCTCGCAACGGGGGTAAATGCGAAGGAATGGGTTAAAGACCCACTTACCCTAAGTTTGGGATGCAAATGCATCTGTGTTTAAATGAAAGTCTAGTTTGAACGACTGAGATTCACGCGCCCGGATCAACGACGGACATAGGATTCCGGACCCCCCCCACCTTTCTACCTTTAAGCGGAGGGGGGGGTCCGAAATCAGGCGCGTACCTTCCCAACGGTCGAGATCAAAGCACCCAGATCAACGACGCTCAAGGCGATTTCGGACCCCCCCAGCTTTTCTACCTTTAAGTGGAGGGGGGGGGGGTCCGGAATCGAGCGCACATATTCCCAACAACCGAGATCAAAGCACCCGGATCAACGACACTCATGCGATCCCATCCTTCTCAGCTGATCTATTTTTAACCGACGTGGGCCCTTCCCCCGTTATGTCATCCTCCCAAGCCACTTCTCTCCTGTTTCCATGTGCCATCTGTCCATATCCACTCTCTAGTCTATGTGGTCCCTTCCCCATCTCATCATTCACTCACCACCTGCCATGTGTCCCGCTCCTTTCCACGTCAGCCTCCACTAAAATGTGCCTGTTGTATCTCATCACCTGCCCCCTCCGCTTATTTCTTTCGCCATGTATTTTCCCTTGTCACCTCTCTCACACCTCATCACTCCTCAGTTTTGGCGCCACCACTCCTATTATGCACCCCATCCTTCACGCTGGCCTCCATGCATATCCATCAGGCCGATCAGCCAATCTAGGTGGCAGCGCAAGAGGCTTTCCACGTCCCAAAAATGCTGAGTTGGTCAGGCCATTCTCAATCCCCATGAAGCAGTTATTGAGGTAGTTGGTGGTGATTAGGCATCATCTCTGCCATAATGGGAAAGTCCAGCACCTAATTAAAGCACGTCGATTCGTCCACGGAGCTGTCAGGAGTTCGATTGCATCTGCCATTGATGCACGATCATTCAGAGACTGCAGGTGCAGATTGTCAACAGCCATGCAGACGCAAAGTTTTTAATGCAAACGTTTTGATTTTGTTGTCGTTGTTGTTCTGAGTATATGTAGGCATTTTCGCCATTTTTGTATCTATCGATGGTTGAGAAAAGCTCCCAGTTGTAAAGCTTTAATGAAGAACTGTTACTCTGGTTATGCATGGACTTTTGAGACTTCTTGCCTTATGAATGTCAGTTTCTTTTACATATCTGTTTACACTGTGTTAGAACAGCTCGGAATTGGAGGATCCAGTCGAGTTGTAGCTGTTGTAGGATTATGTTGGACAGGATCATTGTAGCAGTTACGTTGTTTCTAATCAATTCTTGTGATTTTTCCCAGCGCTGAATGACTTGGAATTGGAGGATCCAATCGAGTCCCATTTTCAGCTTCTTGAGACCCCGAACCAAGAGGATCTTGTATTCAGAGTCTTTCCTCTGCAAACCACTAAAAGCATGTTGCCCGAAGTTGTTTGTTCACCTTTCTTATCAAGTCTTCCACCTAATCATCTTTTAATCAACCCACTGGCTGAAGTTAGAACAAGACCTCCTTTGTTCTTTACATACTAGACCCAGTCCCTGAGTTAGAGTGATGTCTCCTCGAGTCTTTACCTCCATTTGATTATCCCTTTATACATAAATCGTGACATTAAACTGATGGGTGTCGGGCTCTGCTCCTACAAGCAATCCAGGAGTGACTTCCGACGCTAACATTTATGGCGTCGTTGCCGGGGACAAAGTTGAATATTTTCCCCAAGATTGAACGACAACAATTAGTTGATTCTGAAGGTGCATCAGATATCAGAACTATTGAGATTGCTACTGTGCACCTGGTGACTCCATTGTGATGACTCCACTGGAGCAAACCCGTTGTTTTAATTGTGGCTTCCAGAGGCAGACATACGCGGTCACATCCACAACTGCATCTAGCAACACCTGTAACTGATCCAGAGGTGGTTCTCAGAAAAGGAAAGTCCCCTGAAGAAGAAGCTTCCACCGCCGAAACAGGTAATCCGCCATTTCCTTCTGTAAGAACTCCTTTTTCTCCTCCTTAGTTTCTTGATAGACCTCCTTCATAGGTTTCTTATTTCCTGAATTTTGGGAGTGTTCCTGCTGAGTTTTCCCCTCCTAGTCTGGGACTAGAGGGAGAAATCCTTGTCACTCCCCTCTCCTTTGAAGTTGTTCCTCGGCGAAGACCCGTGACTGCAGAAGATTTCCCCACTCCTATCTTTACCACTCCTGCACAAATAAAAGCACCTACTGACTTGAGCTTGGTATCCTTCTCCTTAAATCCCCTCTTGTTTCCCACTCCACTTCGGGACTCATTCCCAGTAGCCCCTTCGCAAACTCCTTCTCCTCCTAGCTCTCCTCCACCTAATATTCCTATGGCTGGTGCTAATCCCCCTCTGAATAGAATGGACGCCATAGTCACTGCTAGATATGCTCCCTTAGTCCTACCCCATCCTATCAATCCTCTTCCCACTGGGGATTACTTGAAATACATGCCCAAGTTCACTGGGGATTACTTGAAATACATGCCCAAGTTCACTAGGGAAGGAGACATAACTACGGAAGAGCATTTGGTTGCTTTCTACAGTTATGCAGACAATCTAAACATTGAAAATGAAGATGTTTGGATGAGAGTCTTTGTCCAGAGCCTGGATGGAGAGGTGAGGAAGTGGTTTAGAGGATTGGCCCCCGGATCTATTGTTGGGATCGAAGCTCTAGATAATGTTTTCCTGAGGCAGTGGGGAGATAGGAAAGATTTCATGTATTACATGACAGAGTTTGGGTCGTTGAAGAAAATGGAAGGAGAATCTATCTCTGACTTCTCCAAAAGATTCAATAAGATGTATAATAGGATTCCTGCAGAGATAAAGCCCTCATAAGCCTCTGCCCAAATTTCCTATGATGGTGCATTTGACCCTGATTTCTGCCTTTTATTGAGAGAAAGAAGAGACACCTCCTTAGATCAAATGCAAGATGCGGCCATAGAAGTAGAATCTAACATATTAGTAGTTGACAAACTGAGGAACAAGGCCAACGCAGACATAAGAAAGGGAAAGTCTGAAGCCTCAACTTTCGGCCCATCATTACCCCACCCTCAAGTGGATGAACTGACCAAGATGATGAAGTTTCTGTCTGAAGAGATGGAGAGACTAAAGGTGAATAGGAAGCAAATGAACAAGGGCCCTCAGAGCACCGAAATCAAAGGGGGTTTCAAGAGGTCAAACAATATCGCTCCCCCGACTATGCACAGAGAAAGGGGAAGAGACAGAGAAGACCAAAGAATTTAGGCCCCCTTACAGAACAATTTTGTGGCCGAAGATGAAGAAGGGGAAATAGACAAGCTTGAGCCTAAGATCCATTGTCTCAGAGAGACTCCCCCTTTTCCTCATCTCACTCAAGTAGCTTATGAGGAGTCTCTCATGGATAGTCAGCTAAATGAATTGAGCAAGGAAGACAAGGTTAGCGACGACCGAGGAAGGTATAACCTGAGGTCTGACAAAAAGACAGAATCACCTGATATTCCTGAGCAGTCCACTAGAGCAAAGAATCCTGCTAATGAAGTAGCAGACAGTCGCAGAGGTAAGAAGGCTCAACCCCTCTCTCCCATTGTCCACAATCATGTTCCTGAAATTAGAGAAATCCCAAAGCTTGCATCTTCTTTTAATTTCGAACATGAGATTCAAAAGATCATAATCCCTGTGCCCCTCACTGAGCTAATCAAACATAAAAAATTCAAAAATCGCTTCTCTGAGTTTTTGCAGTCTGAAGCCTCATCCCCTCCCGCAGACTCCATAAACCTCCAAGATGAAAGGCCAGCAGTTGTCCTAGGCCCCATGGTAGAAGATAGAGATGATTCATCCCCTCCTTTCTACACGTCCCTGAACATACATGATAAAGTGCTCCACAACTGCTTGATGGACTCAGGGGCTTCTCACAACCTCATGCCCAAAACTCTCATGGAAGAGCTAGGACTAGAAGTCACCCGAGCCTATCATGAGCGCTATTCCTTCGACTCCAGGAGAGTTCAGTGTCTTGGAGTTATTAAGGATCTGGTTGTGACTCTGTTTCAACTGCCCATGAAAAGTGTGGTCATGGATATTGTAGTGGCCGATGTTCCCCCCAAGTTCGGTATGTTGTTATCAAGATATTGGATAAAAATACTGGGGGGAACCTTGCAAATGGACCTCACATATGCTACTATCCCAGTGTTTGGAGGAGAACATAGAAGACTATACATGGAAGCCCAACTGGCCTACATAATCAGTGATGAAGCCAACCCTACCAATCATCCTATTTTTGCCTTAGACACTGATTTAGGCTCCAGTTTACTATAGCTCACCCATGCCCCTGAGTCTCCTCTCAAACTCAGAAAGCAGCCTATTGTTTTCCATGCATTTCCCCCCTCCATCACCCCAATCTGGAAAATGTTTTTTGATGGAGTCTGTTCCCGAGAAGGCGCTGGAGCTGGGGTGGTTTTTGTGTCACCTGCTCAGGAAACCACATCCCTGTCCTATAAGCTGGAATTCGAAACCACTAACAATGTGGCAGAGTACAAAGCTCTTATCCTAGGATTAAGAGCCACAAGGGAAATGGGAATTCGAAAAGTAGCAGTGTTCGGAGATGCCGAATTGGTAGTCCAGCAGATCAGAAACGCTTATCAGGACAAGCATCCTCGACTCAAGAGTTACAAAAATGAGGTATGGGACCGTATTGACAGTTTCTTCTCAGCGTTTAACATTTCCTTCATCCCAAGAGAGGAGAACACAGTGGCAGATTCCTTGGCTACATCAGCAAGCAATTTCAAAGTACCCCTACTGCCCAAGCTTAGGTATGATGTAGAAGTAAAATACAGGCCCTCCATACCTGACAATGTCAAGCATTGGAAGGTGTTTGAGGATGATATTGAGATCAAAAAATTCTTGGAGACTATCGAAGAATTTTCAGAGATGCATATCGACCAAGATTCCACCTCTGAGGAAAGGTTTGATGGGGGTAAGCTTCTGAGTAGAATAGCAAAGCATGACATTATTCAACTGCCTAGAAATCACATTTTGAGGGGAGTAGTCCCATTAGAGAGGTTGTTCGATGGGAATGACGTGGCGGTAAAGGGGAGAGTTTCGGGTGATGATGCTGACACAGCTGAGTGCAACATTGGCACACCAGAGGAGCCTAAGTTTGTCAAGTTATCAAGGAGTTTGACTAAGGAGCAGAGGGTTGAATATACCGAGTTGCTGAGAGAGTTTGCTGATGTGTTTGCATGGACCTACGAAGACCTCAAGACGTATGACACATCATTCATTGAACACAAGATCCCGCTGAAGGAAGAGGCTAAGCCGTTCAAGCAGAAGCTGAGACCGATAAATCCCATGTTGTTGCCTGTCATGGAGAAAGAAGTGAAGAAGCTGCTAAATGCCCAAATCATTGTCCCCTTGAGATATTCCGATTGGGTGGCCAATTTGGTCCCGGTAAGAAAGAAAAGTCAGGAAATCAGACTCTGTGTTGATTTCAGGAACCTGAACAGGAGCTCAAGGAAAGACAATTATCCCCTGCCCAACATGGAGCACGTATTGCAGAGGGTCACTGGCGCATCTAGAATATCCATGATTGATGGTTTCTCCGGTTACAATCAGATATCATTCATGCCTGAGGACAGGGAAAAAACGGCCTTCACCACTCCTTGGGGCACATTCATGTATGCCAAGATGCCTTTCGGACTGATGAATGTAGGAGAAACATTTCAGTGAGCCATGGACATAGCCTTCATCGGGGAGAAGGACCAGTTCATGGTAATCTATCTAGATGACATCACGATCTTCTCCAGGACAGACAAGGAGCACTGCTGCCATTTGAAGAAAGTTTTCCTGAAGTGTCGAAGGTTTGGCCTATCTTTAAACCCCAAAAAATATTTGTTCGCTATTAAGGAGGGAAAGATATTAGGCCATATAGTGTCAACAGAGGGAGTAAGGATTGACCCTAGCAGGGTAGAAGCACTTCAGACCCTGTCACTTCCCAGATCTAAGAAGGAAGTTCAGGCCTTTTTGGGGAAGATAAATTTTCTGAGGAGATTTGTCTCAAATTTTGTTGAGTTGGTGAGGCACATCACAGCCATGCTCAGGAAGGGAAATGAAGTGAAATGGACTACTGAAGCTAGGGAATCTTTTGTCCAAATAAAGAGGGCATTGACTGAGGCACCTGTGCTAATCAGTCCTGATTATTCTAAAGATTTCCTGATTTTTTCTTTTGCTTCCTGTGATACAGTAGCAACAATCTTGTTGCAGAAAAATGAGCAAGGGAGAGAGCAACCTATTTCCTTCTATAGCAAGGCATTGAGAGATGCAGAACTCCGGTATGAAACCATGGAAAAGCAGGCTTATGCCTTAGTAAAGTCCCTCAAATCTTTCAGGATCTATGTCCTGCACTCGAAGGTGATAGCATACGTTCCTGCAGCTTCTGTGAAGGACATCCTTATACATCCTGACATGGATGGGAAAAGAGGTAAGTGGATTGCCAAGATTCTAGAGTTTGATATAGAGATTAAGCCCACCAAGTTGATAAAGGGGCAGGGTTTAGCCAAGTTGCTGGCTGAATCCAATTGCAAATCCTTGGGGATTAACTTCATCAATGAGCAAGTTGAGTCATCCAACAAGCATTTTCAGGGTGCCTTATCACTAGCGGCTTGTGCCTAGTACAAGGATATCTTGTATTTTCTGCAAGAATTAAAGCCCCCTGATGGATTGGGAAAAAGTAAGGCCAGAGCTTTAAATCTCAAAGTAGTCAGATATTACCTCATTGACCAAGCCTTGTATTGGAAGGACCCCCTAGGGGTATTTTTAAGGTGTCTAGACCTGCAAGAGGCCCAGAAGGTTATGTTTGATTTCCATAGTGATCTTTGCGGAGGTCATCATTTCTGGAAAACCATAGCTCACAAGATCCTCCGGGCTGGGTACTACTGGCCCACTTTATTCCCTGACATCTGCAGAGAAATCAGAGCTTGCATCAAATGCCAGAAGTTCTCAGGAAAGCAGCAGCTCAAATCTATGCCATTAAATCCTGTAGTAGTTTCATCACCCTTTCAGCAGTGGGGATTGGACTTCATTGGAGAAATTCATCCTCCCTCAAGTGGCCATCACAGATGGATCCTCACTGCGACAGATTATTTCACCAAGTGGATAGAGGTTGTTCCCACCAGGAGCACTTCCCACAAAGTAATTATCAGCTTCTTGGAGGATATCATATCCAGATTTGGCTGCCCTAGCAGAATTGTCACTGATAATGCCTCCCCCTTTCGGTCTGAGCCTCTGGTCAAGTTCTGTGAGCAATTTGAGATTTCATTGATTCACTCTACTCCCTATTATCCTCAGGGAAATGGACTAGCAGAATCTTCCAATAAAAGTCTGATCAAGCTCATTAAAAGATTATTGGAAGACAATAAAAGGGCCTGGGATGAAAAACTCAAATTTGCTCTATGGGTTGACCGAGTGACAACGAAGAAGTCCCTAGGCATTTCACCCTTCCAACTTGTTTACGAAACAGAGGTTGTTTTCCCTACTCATCTCACCTTATCTGTGGCAAAATTCCTCCAGGACCTTGAAGGGGAGCCTGACCATGTGGTCAGAAGGATTCATCAGATGGTGGAAGTGAAGCAAACCAGGGAATAGGTCATGAACAGGGCCTACAATCATCAGTAGAAGATCAAGCAGACCTTTGACAGGAGGAGCGGGAAGAAATATTTTGAGCTCGGTGATCTGGTGCTCAAATGGGATGCACCCAGGCAGGAAAAGGGCAAGCACAGTAAGTTTGACGCCCTCTGGTTTGGGCCTTTCAAGATCTCTGAAGTATTTTCAAACAACACTTACAGGTTGCAGGATTTGGAAGGCGAAGAAGTTTTTAGTGGCCCAGTAAATGGGCATTTCTTGAAAAAATGTTTTTTGTGAGCCGCAGTCGGCTCTTTTGTTTTTTGTAAATATTCTTTTTATTTCCAGCTTAATAAATGACTCCATAGCCCAACAGCAAGGCACTGAATCTGCAAAAGAGTCCTTAGAGAATCACAGGGACGACTCTATCCCCCATGGAGCCAAATGTTAGCGATATTTCTCGCAACGGGGGTAAATGCGAAGGAATGGGTTAAAGACCCACTTACCCTAAGTTTGGGATGCAAATGCATCTGTGTTTAAATGAAAGTCTAGTTTGAACGGCTGAGATTCACGGGCCCGGATCAACGACGCATATAGGATTCTGGACCCCCCCC
>ML778715.1:1604409-1629049 GCA_009831015.1 Picea engelmannii
GGGGGGGGGGTCTGGAATTGGGTGCGTACCTTCCCAATGGTCGAGATCAAAGCGCCCGGATCAACGGCGCTCAAGGCGATTCCGGACCCCCCCAGCTTTTCTACCTTCAAGCGGAGGGGGGGGGGGGTCCGGAATCGGGCGCGCATCTTCCCAACGGCCGAGATCAAAGCGCCCGGATCAACGGCGCTTGCGCGATCCCATCCTTCTCAGCTGCTCTATTTTTAACCGACGTGGGCCCTTCCCCCGTTATGTCATCCTCCCAAGTCACTTCTCTCCTGTTGCCATGTGCCATCTGTCCATCTCCACTCTCTAGTCTATGTGGTCCCTTCCCCATCTCATCATTCACTCACCACCTGCCATGTGTCCCGCTCCTTTCCACATCAGCCTCCACTAAAATGTTCCCATTGTATCTCATCACCTGCCCCCTCCACTTATTGCTTTCGCCATGTATCTTCCCTTGTCACCTCTCTCACACCTCATCACTCCTCAGTTTTGGCGCCACCACTCCTATTATGCGCCCCATCCTTCGCGCTGGCCTCCATGCATATCCATCAGGCCGATCAGCCAATCTAGGTGGAAGCACAAGAGGCTTTCCACATCCCAAAAATGTTGAGTTGGTCGGGTCGTTCTCAATCCCCATGAAGCAGTTATTGAGGTAGTTAGTGGTGGTTAGGCATCATCTCCGCCATAATGGGAAAGTCCGGCACCTAATTAAAGCACGTCGATTCATCCACGGAGCTGTCAGGAGTTCAATTGCGTCTACCATTGATGCACGATCATTCAGAGACTGCAGGTGTAGATTGTCAACAGCCATGCAGACGCAAAGTTTTTAATGCAAACGTTTCGATTTTGTTGCCGTTGTTGTTCTGAGTATATGTAGGCATTTTCACCATTTTTTTATCTATCGATGGTTGAGAAAACCTCCCGGTTGTAAAGCTTTAATGAAGCACTGTTACTTTGGTTATGCATGGACTTTTGAGACTTCTTGTATTATGAATGTCAGTTTCTTTTACATCTCTGTTTACACTGTGTTAGAACAGCTCGGAATTGGAGGATCCAGTCGAGTTGTAGTTGTTGTAGGATGATGTTGGGCATGATCACTGTAGAAGTTACGTTGTTTCTAATCAGTTCTTGTGATTTTTCCCAGCGCTGAATGACTTGGAATTGGAGGATCCAGTCGAGTCCCCTTTTCAGCTTCTTGAGACCCCGAACCAAGAGGATCTTGTATTCAGAGTCTTTCCTCTGCAAACCACTGAAAGCCTGTTTCCCGAAGTTGTTTGTTCACCTTTCTTATCAAGTCTTCCACCTGATCATCTTTTAATCAACCCACTAGCTGAAGTTAGATCAAGACCTCCTTTGTTCTTTACATACCAGACCCAGTCCCTGAGTTAGAGTGATGTCTCCTCGAGTCTTTACCTCCATTTGATTATCCCTTTATACATAAATCGTGACATTAAACTGATGGGTGTCGGGCTATGCTCCTGCAAGCAATCCAGGAGTGACTTCCGACACTAACACCTCCATACATAGCAACATATCTATCTACTTAGAGGGTTAGGGTAGGACCCTAGCGACTTGAGATCATTAGCCATTAATTAAATAAAGAGGTTGCATAATTGTATGGATATTTTTGTTGAATGTTTTATTATTGTGGTGTATTTTGTTTGTTTTCAATTGAATTGCATAATTGTGTGGTTATTTACATTGAACGACTTCTTATTGTAGTGTATTTATGATTGTTTCCAATTGAATTGTAGATTGTGGTGGTTGTTCATTTAAAACTATATTTGAAGTTGTTTATAGCAACCGTGGAGAAGTTTCATTGTGTGTGTGTGTGTGTGTTATTGTAGGGGGTTGTGGCCTCATTATAATAGCTTAACATAGATGAGTGGTCACCATGGGCACCCTACTCTTATCTACCACTAAGCTAGAACTAGTTAATTATCATACTCATGCATCAATTGAAGGAGATATTGTATAGAGTGCATTGTAACTTTGGCATGATTTCCTCTCATTATAGTTAGTAACTTATGCACATACCTTCACAATGTATTTTTCATGTTAGTTGGCATAGTACATTTTCCCCATATGGTACTAGAGCTCCAATACATTAAATTTATATTGAACCTACATATATATTTCTTTGCGTTCATGCATACCCATAAAAAATATGATATTGCAACTTTATAACTTGCTTAATTTTTATGGTAATGGAGCTTCCCATTATTACATGTGCTCAATGTAGATTTAGTGGTATCCATAAGCACCTTACTCTTATCTACCAAGGTAGACCTAATTATACATCACACTCACACATTAGCTAAAGGGAGAAATGTGCATTGTGAACAATGGATTTGTCCCCTAAGACACTATTTTCTCTCATTACAGTTGGTAGCCTATGCACATATCTTAAGATTTTGTTTGTGGTTAGTTGGCACATCATGCCCTTACCCTAGCTAGCAGTGAAGCTCCATGACATTAAATTATAATGAACATACATATATGTTTCTTTGCAATCATGCATATATGTAAAAAGGTAATATTGCAACTCCAATAGGGTGGTGGATCATGTTTATATCATGTTGACCTCATTCTACAATGGAGCTTCATTTTTCTTGCATATGAAAAACATAAACTAAGTGGTGACCATTATAACCTCTACTCTTGTTTACCATTAATCTAGGCCTAATTATTTATCACATTTATACATTAACTATAGAGGGTTGTGTCTGGTGAATAGTTTCTTTGTCCCCTAGGACATTCTTTCCTTTCATTGTTGTTGGAAAACCATGCACATAACTTCACATTTCATGTTGTGTAGCAAATCCTTGAGAAAGAATAATAAAACAGAATACACACCATGTACACCAAATGTGATTGTGGAGCACAACTCCAAGATGAATAAGAGAGATGAATTACACAATAACTCCTTAAAGAAGATGAGAACCTACCCAAATACCCCAATACATTCATACATCCGATCACATATTCCTTCCAATAATGACTGCATGATCTCTCTCTCTCTCTCTCTCTCTCTCTCTCTCTCTCTAACCCCATGTATGCCCCCCTTGGGGTCATATCATAGTACCATCCTTCAAAAAGATTTATCTTCAAAACTTTGCAATTAAGGGCTTTACATGTGATGACACCAAGTAATAGGATTTAGTACCCTTCTTCACAAAGATGTATCCTCAAAGCCTTTCAATTAAGGGATTTACATGTGATGACACCAAGTAATAGGATTTTATTATATTCTTGCTTTTGTATTTCCACTGATGATGATCGATCCATTCAAACTCAATTCTTTTCGATCGTAATCCTTGGTAATTGGTCACTGCACAATGTTCTTTTCATTGATTCCATGTGTTATTGTTGTGAATTCTCTAATTAATTGTAGTTGCTAGTCTCTAACAATATTCAGTTGAGTAATGATTTTGTGATTCTATATTCCATGAATATTGTTGATTATTCCATCTTCCTTGGTAATATTGATGTCAATCTTCTTGTCTTTCTTGAAAAATTTATTGGTAATGAGGGTGTTGATATCATTTCACATGTGATGGTTTTCCTTCATTCTTCACACCCATGTCATTCATCTTCTTTTCATAGACAAATTCATCCTCTATCCTTTGTGCTTGGTCTTCAATGCTACCTACTTTTGAGATATTTTCATCATATTTGACTCTGACATTTTCAAATTGGAGCTCAAAATATTCCATCATTTTCTGATGAACTTCTCAAATCTTGTCTTCCTTCTTCTTTTGAAGTTGTAATGTGATTCCATCCATCAAATTCTTATGTCCTTCTTCAATTCTAGATTTCATTTCTAATTCCACCTCATCTATATTTAGTTCTTCTTCTACCTTCTTGTGGATTTTCTATCCAAGCCTTTTGGTAGTATTCTCTTCAATTTTTCTAGTGATATGTTGTTCCTTGTCCTTTGATTCAAACTGTTGTAAATGCATTTTCACATTCTTAACATCATTAAAAAGTTCATGATTATGCATACAAAAAAAATTTATTTCTTCATTTATTTTTTTCAATTCTTCTCCTGACTCATCATTTTCCCACTTTGTTTTGCTAATCCTTTCTTATTTTCCTTTTTGAACCTTCTTCATCAATGATTGATTAATGAATTGCATCTTGGAAAACTCATCACCTTTATTTATAATATATTCTTTCGTCTCTTCATTATCCTTCTGCAATTTGGAAAAAAAAAATTAGCTTCATTTTTTTCATCTCAAATTTTACACATCTCCTCTATTTTTGTATCCTTGATCCATTTAGTTGATAAGATTTTTTTTAATTCTTCCCATGTGGAGTAGAATATAGTATCATCACCAAGGTTATTCCACCACATAGAAGCTTCACCCTGAAAATAAAAAGCTACCCCAAAAGGACTCAAATTAGTTTCCTTTATTATCGTCAACCATTCCACTGGATTGATTTCATATTTATCTTCATCTCCATTAAATTTAGGTATTTCCATTTATTATTAATCGAGGTCTAACCCAAACCCCAAAATTTAAGCCCTAATAAATTATAGACAATGATACTAATTAATTATGATGCTTAGCCCAATGTATTTGCATGTGTTTCATCTTTCAAATGGATTTTGAATCACCTCAATCGGACATCACAATCAAAAGTTATGATAAATTTAAGTTAACATACCTTTTTGAACCCTAATTTGGACATTGTTCTATGGGCCAACCTTTCTCCTAATGTATCTTTGAAATTTTAACCAAGCTTTCTCTTGTGTGAGACTAGTTTTAAGACTAGTAAAATCCCCTAACTTCCACAGTATGTAACTTGAAAAGTGTAGCGAATCAGAATATGAAAAAAAATTCACAGGCACTTCGCTATGTCTTCTCAAGCTCCCAAACATTTTTTTGTCTAAAACGTTCCATAAAAAAAGTTATGAAAAAAATTCCAAGATGACTCGTTTGAAGAAGACAAACTCAGGATTGTATGCTCTGATACCAAATGTTATGTAACAAATGCTTAAAGTGGTATAATATACCAAATTACACTCAATGTACACCAAATGTGAGCATGGAGCACAACTCTAAAATAGATAAGAGAGATGAGTTACATAAGAAATCCTTAAAGAATAGGAGAACCTCCTTCAAATACCCCAATACATTCATACATCCAAATCACATCTTCCTTTTGATAATGACTACATGATATCTATATATACATATTCACACATTGCACATGTGGTCCTTCTATTAGGTCGACCACTATTACATATACATTTAACCCCATATATGCCTGCTTGGGATCATATCATATACTTTTAACTCCATATATGCCCCCCATTGGGATCATATCATATACATTTAATTCCATATATGCCCCCCATTGGGATCATATCATTTGATACACAAATACTTGTAGTGACATTATTTGTATAGTATAACTTGTAACAAAGCTTTCTCATCTCTCAAAATCTAACATTCATGATTCCTTGATTTCTTGTTGCATAAAGAATTCAATTTTTTTGCATCATGCACTTACACTTAATATTTTAACCATGCACGTGACTTACTCTATGTTATGCTTCCTTGTTGCATTTCTAGCTCTACTTGATCATGCTTGTTGAGTGACTTGATTGTTTTTACTTGATTTTTTTTCATTCGTTTTTCTTTATGATTGGATGGATCCTTGCAACTTCACAACATTTCACATATTCAAGTTGTTTATGCTAATGGATCGGGCAATTGTAAAAAAAAAATATTTCCACAAACTTATCGGTTCATATGATGATGTTTAATCATATGCTTGTCCCCATAGAACCCATACATTAATGGTTTTGCACATTCCCTAACTATTTTTCCTTAATATCTAACATTATCATTTGTCTTAAGATGTAGTTTCCTCGGGTTATTTAGCTTTCTATTCTCTCAAATCCATATATTGACTTCTCAAAGTCACGTATTAAAGCCTTCTATCCACTTTAGTAGCCATGTGGGTCCTAATCTCATCCTTAAGTCATTCTCTCGACCTACCTTTCCACACCAATTTCATGTGCCCTTTGGGTCCATAAATTCTCACACTCATGTAATTTCATCATTGTCATGCACTCCATAAAGTGATTTCCATCAATAGTCCATGCATTTTGTGGGATTATGTGACTTTGGTGTGGGCCATTAAAACAAGTGCCACTACAATGGCGATGTCCCTGTCGAATAGTAGAAATTTTGTAAGAACCATTGGTGAATAACAGTTTAAGAATAAAATATTTCAAATACATATTTTGAATTGCCCAACATACATAGTACATTACTAGAACAAATAATTAGCTTAGTTTGGAAACATGCATAGTACACCACGAGAACAAATAATTAACTAAGTTTGGTAATTTGTTTAGTATATGATTAAGCGAAAATCATAAAAAGGCAAGTTGAATTCAAATAAATCCATTTTGAATACACACACACACACACACACACACACACACACACACACAAAGAATATGTGACTTTGAAATATTATTACACTAAGAAAAGTTAAAAAACATATTCTAGTTTACTAAGGGAAATGTATGGTCTAAAGTTGTTTTTCTAGATGGAACTAATAAAAATTGGTTGAAAAAATAAATGGAGAATGCAAAAAATATTTCTTGGAGATTTTCAATATTTTCATAAAATTTAAAAAAAGTTCATACATCTTCATTTCTTCAAATTGGAAATTAATGTGTTTCTTCAAATATTTGTTTCCCATTTCAAGTTTAAAGGAGTCATTATAACACATTTGTTTCCCATTTCAAGTTTATGTTGGAATATTGTTTGATACTAAGAGGGGGGGGTGGATCAGTATTGTTATTGCACAAACTGTAGGTGTGTGGGCCATGGTATCCAACATGTGGGCTTCAATCCCCAAGGAAGCCCAAGCTAGGCGTGTTCTTCCAAATTTGTCCACCAACTAGGTCCTGCAAAGACAATGAATGCACCCTCCAAGGATCTCAAGTCAAATGCATCATGATAAGTAAATCAAATCAATAAAAGATCCATCTAAGCATGTAGATCCAAACCACCTCATCAAAATATACAAGTGCTTAAATACCCTATGCAAGTTTCCAAGTTTAGGAATGGGAGTGTTGACAAACGACCTATTGGGTGGATCGTACCTCAAGTTTAGGAGTGTTTCCCTAGTGGACCCCTCTCTAAGACATTCAGATGAAGTGACATGGATGGGGTTAAGACTCTTGGGCATGTGGTTCATGACATACAAGGGACTGTAGTATCTCATTTATGGGTGCCTTTGTAGAGGGTGTGTTGCACCTTTGTTTTCAATGCAACCTTTTTCCAAGCCTGTTTATTTCCTTTTGTCCCTTTTAAGATGTTCCCAAGTTGAAGCCAAGGTGGGGCTTCTACCTAAGCATGAAAAACAGTGCCCACCTTGACTCTACCTTGGTCACATCATGCTTCCCCAAGTTGAAGTCATGTGTGGGGCTTCTACCTAAGCATGAAAAACAGTGCCCACACATGCTCTACCTTGGTTGGAATTTTGTATTAGTTATTTTTCACAGGTCCCATCAGTTTATTAGGAGAGACATTTCATTGTCCTTGAAATCCCTGGGTGGACATCTAGAAGGTTCATGATTGTCTTTTATATTTTTCCAGCTACAAGCCTTTGGGCATTTAGCCCCTTCTTCCCATGAAATGAGAGACAATCTCGTCTTGGGTTAGTACACCCGAAAATCCCAAAAGATAAGGAGATGAGGGGATGAAGTGTAGAAATTGAAAAGTACGGTTGAGAATGACATGATAACTTGTCAAGAGGAATTCCCAGTAGCAAACCTATCCCTAAGGGTGACCCACTTACTAGGGCGCAATGTCAGCCACCAAAGTGAAAAAGGGCAAAGAGAACAATTTCCAAGCAGACGTTACATAATCAAAAGCAGTTTAAAATGCAACAAACTCAAATGCCTCAAATATTGAAATGACACTCACCATAATAGTTGACTTGTATCTCATGGAGCAAGACCCAATGTCTTCCGGAATCCAACTGGTGTGGTGGATGCCCTCATGATGAACCTGGAACTACAGTGGTAAGGTGGGCCTTTGTCTGTGCAAGTGGACATTGTTGGTCAAGTTGTCTCTTGGTACTCCATGTCTGAAACTTGAGGGCCTCATACATCATCTCCTTAGTTATCCGTAGAATTGGGGATAACAAGTGTTATCCTTTTTCCACAATTTGAAACCACTTCATTATTAATTTTATTAAATCAAAACAAATGATGAATAGAAAGGTACAGTAAACTGAATTTTAATGTGGAAAACCCAAAAGCAACAAATGTTCTTCTTATTTTTAATAAAGATTACATTTAATTTATGAGCTCCAACTCAAAGGAAACATTAATTCCTTGTTTTACTAGCACCAACTAGAACGAGGATGCAACTCCTCTAGATTTTACTAGCACCGACTGGAAGGAAGCACCAACTCCCTAGTTTTTTCAGCTATAATTGAAAAGATGTTGCAACACCTTGGTTTACCAACTTCAACTGGAAGCAGGCTACAACCTCCTTTGCAGGCTCTAACCTACCCTAGCACCACCCAACCTCCCTTTTTATGATAAGTACTTCAATCTTCAAATATTCATAATCTTAAGTGTCTTCAATTGCATGTCTTCATTTACTTTCTTGGTCTCTAACATTTTTATTGATCTTTAGATTTCAAGCTCAGAGACACACCCTCTTTCAACAAGAATTTGTGTTTATATAGTCTTCCAATGGTCATGTACAACTGAACAATTGCACCTCTTCAATATAGGAATGTATATCTTCATTATAAGTATGTGTATTTTCAATATAAGATATTAATCATATTATTTTAATTAATACAATGTCAATGAACCGTTGTGAGTTTTATATTGTTTAGTCTAGTTTGGTCAATAGATTTTAACCATCATTATTTAATTCACTTTTTACCTTAACATAGGTAAATACCACCATGGTTTGCAAATACCATGTGCTTTTTCCCATTTACCCTTTTTCTTTAACTCCACTTTCACTTTTACCTTTTTCTTTAATCCAATTTTACTTTTACCTTTTTCTTTATTCCACTTTCATATTTACTCCTCTTTTATGTAAACTCACCTAACTTTTCACCTTTTGTTATTTATTAAAGTCATATTTATATTTAATCCACTTTCATTTCCACTTTCATTTCCACTTTCGTGTAAACTTTGTTTCCACTTAACTTTTCCACTTTTATCATTTATTAAAGTCATGTTTATATTTAATCCACTTTTATTTCCACTTTTGCGTAAACTTTGTTTCCACTTAACTTTTCACTTTTGTATTTATTAAAGTGATACCAAGGTCACATTTATATTTAATTACTTACTAACATTTGACATATATTTGATAACTTACTAACCTTTGATATCAATGACAATTTATTCAACAATTGACTGCCTTAGTGGATCTAACCATTTATGGTTGTTGGAAATTGTTTGGGTTTGAAGGGTCATCCAACTTCGGCCTGATAAGAATCGTGACCAAAACTTGCTATGAAATATCAACTATCGTGTTGATCTGACAGACTCAAGGGTTCTCGGTGTTGCATCAAAAAATTTCTCTCCGACTACACTCTGAAATTATAGTGCATGAGAAAGTATTCAAGAGGGCAACTCACCAGTATTTGTTTTGTTCGTCAAGATCTTGTCTCAATAGAATATATAGTCACCAGGACAACTCGACTCAACCAATGTAGTAATTGATATTGTCTCATTCTTTCATTATTTCAAATCACTCGACGAGGTGATCCCCTATATTTCGGTAGTCCACTACGTTCATGTAACTGAGTATTCATGTAGCTTTTACTGCAGTTCCATGTCATACTCCACTATGGTACTTTTTGTCTTCATGTTGACATTAATGCCAACACGATATTTCCATCAGTTTAAAGGATTCATCATCACGTATTGCTTTAATTATATATCAAGGAAAATATTTCTTAGATTTTGCTCTTAAATTATGCTAAGAATTAAATTTTATTTGTTTTGTTGGCAAAGATGGACATTTTAGTTGATGGATCTTTCACTGAAAACCAAACTGAACTCACCATCATTAGTTTTGTCTAATACTTTGATCGGTAGAATCATAGACTTGGTTATATATTCCAATAGTTGGCGTCAATGCATAAAACAAACCAATCTCAAGCATATATATTATATGGGACAAGATTAAAAAAAAAACTTCCAAAACATTTCACTATCGCATACCTCAAACTTGTTGAAGTAGTTTAGTATATATAGATAATATTTGTTCTTGAATTACATTTTTCAAATTATGAGGGGCCATCAAGATCCTTTCCCATCCTTATCAATAAGAATTACTCTCCATCCTTCGCTAGCAAATAAAATACAAATAGCAGCAAAGAAAAATGCTCTGGTGGCATCACCATTTTAAGCATTTCAACTACATAAAAATAATGTTAACAAAAACTGCAAAATGTTAGAATTTTAGAAATCTTGCTATATTATATAACTCGTCATGTTGAGCCTCCTCTGTAAGTAAACATGTCCATTGATGAAAAAAAATTACAATGGGTTGTGATAGAAAAATTCTATAGATGGCTCTCCCTCACATGTAAAATGTCTATTAAACTCCCTGTAATCATTCCTTGAACAAATCAAACTGAATAAAAGAGTGATTTTGCAATGGTGTTGTAATATTCAAGTATCTTAAGCAATTTGATGTTGCGTGCTTTCAGAGAGAGTTTTCTAAAGAAACGAACAAAGATAGACGTGTTCATGCACACCATACTACAAAGGAAAAGGTCAATGTTTTCTTTAAAACTTATTCCAAATATTCCATATCACCTTTGCATTTTAAAATTCTGCCTCAAGGTGCTCTATTTACTGCATGTACAACCACGTCATATTTTGTAGATTGAACCAATTTAGTTTGTGAAATGCAATAGCTCTACTACAACCATCCAAGTTCACATTATTTTTGGCAGAGATTGCAATGGGATTGTTATCATTTTTATGGATCTAGTCAAATCATGTTGCCATGGGAGTTTGATAAGCCCTAAGAACCCAAAACAATAAGCATAATATAACCAAATAACAAAAGTCTTAGAACCCATTACAATAATCAAAATTGACTAGCGATCTCTTTTGAAGTGATTCATGAGTAAGAGTTATTGAACCCATTACAATCATCAAAATTGACTAGTGATCTCTTTTGAAGTTATTCCTGAGTAAGAGTTATTGAGTCCTAAACTTTGCATTTCACATTACATTAATATTAACCTAGTGCACAACACAAGTGATTTAAACGAGGTAGAAGCATTAGAAAGATATAGAAATGTATGATAAGACTATATACAAAATCATTTAGTGGGATAGTGGCCTACCTTCAATTCACTCTCTAGATCCTTGTTTTGTCGTTTCACTTCCATTAATTCTACCTCCAATGCTTTTATTTTTCTAATCTACCTAAGGATGTCAGAATCGGTTAATTTGTTCACAGTTTGGTTCTTCCAATGTGTTAATATTCACTTCCTCCCTGATTGGAGAACAAAGTAATGCAAAGTTGATAGTAGGTCCTCTACTACAAGAGGAGATGTTGCACTCATGTGTCTTTCAGCAACAACAACATTGTCGTCGTGATAATTCTCTTGCAAGTCATGTGTCAAGATAGAAGGCAATATGCTATCGCAATCAATCCTCTAATACATTATTTTGAGGATTCCAAAAAACTTACAAGAATTAAAATTTTGGGCATCCAACAACAATGAAAACAATAAATAATTCAACTATTACAATAATATAGTTCAACATGATACATGATCTGTGGTACAACATGATACCTCCTGCAACCTACCAATATGATTTATGTATGAAATTTCCAATTTCTAATCTTCTGAATTTTTTATTGAACCGACTTTAAGCCCCCAACCTCTGCATTTTCTTATTGTTCACCATTGTAATCATTTTCACATCTCAAGAAGGCAGATATTTCGATGATATTGATATGAGTGTTCGTATTGCTTATCTCTCAGTTTAATAATGATTTTATTATGTCCAACCTTTTCTCAAACACTTATAAGTGACCATCATAACATGGTTTTTTCTATTATTATACATAAACACAAAGCTCATTGTAAAAATCAAATATGCAATAATGATTTTATGATTTAGAGACTTTTTTCAAACTATATAAGTGGTCGTCATAAAATTATGGTTTATTATAAAAAAACACAATGTTTAAGCATAGAGGGGCTTCCGCAGTGCAACATGTTAGATATCATTTTTTGGGATTAACTGCATAGAGTGATCCATTAATCTATGATCCATATCCATGAGTATTAGTCGCAAGTGACCAATAATTCTCATGATTGCAATAGTCCACTTAGAAGTCATTGCATCAGGTGATGCTCACAGGGGTGAAGAAGTGGGATTGGAACTAGTGAAATGAATCGCATAGCATCAATCATCACTTTCGTGTCTTGCACCCGGTAACCAGGACTTCCCAAGTGGTTACCCATCCCAAGACGCCTCTAGCTCAAGCACACTTAACTATGGAGTTTTCCCCACAATCAATCCCACTTAGCTTGCTACCCCATTTGCAAAACCTTAGCAAGTATTGTGCCTTATGAATTATCCAGTTAGAGTTCCCTTCACTCTTGTTATTTATGCATAGGGGGGCTTCCACAGTGCAACATATTAGATATCATTTTTTGGGATTAACTGCGTAGAGTAAGTCATTAATATATGACTCATATCCATGAGTATTAGTCACAACTAACCAATAATTCTCATGATTTCAATAGTCCACTTAGAACTCATTGCATCGAGTGATGCTCATAGGGGTGAAGAAGTGGGATTGAAACCAGCGAAATGAATCACATAGCATCAATCATCACTTCTAGGGATTGCACTTGGTAACCAGGACTTCCTAGGTGGTCACCCATCCCAAGATGCCTATGGATCAAGCGCACTTAACTGTGCAGTTTTCCCCACAATCAAGCCCACTTAGTTTGCTACCCCATTTGCAAAACCTTAGCAAGTATTGTATTGTGCCTTATGAACTATCCAGTTAGAGCTCCCTTCACTCTTATTATTTAAGCATAGAGGATCTTTCGTAGTGCAACATATTAGATATCATTTTTGGGGATTAACTGCGTAGAGTAAGTCATTAATCTATGACCCATATCCATGAGTATTAGTCGCAACTGAGCAATAATTCTCATGATTTCAATAGTCCACTTAGCATCATTGCATCAGTTGATGCTCACAGGGGTGAAGAAGTGGGATTGAAACCAATGAAATGAATTGCATAGCATCAATCATCACTTCTGGGGCTTACACTTGGTAACCAAGACTTCCCAGGTGGTCACCCATCCCAAGATGCCTCTGGCTCAAGCGCGCTTAACTGTGGATTTTTCCCCACAATCTAGCCCACTTAGCTCGCTACCCCATTTACAAAACCTTAGAAAGTATTGTGCCTTATGAACTATCCAGTTAGAGCTCCCTTCACTCTTATTATTTAATCATAGAGGGGCTTCCGCAGTGCAACATATTATATATAATTTTTTGAATTAACTACGTAGAGTAAGTCATTAATCTATGACCCATGTCCATGAGTATTAGTCACAACTGGCCAATAATATTTATGATTTCAATAGTGCACTTAACACTCATTTCATCAACTAAGTGGACTATTGAAATCTTGAGAATTATTGGTCAATTGCGACTAATACTCATGGATATGGGTCATAGATTAATGACTTACTCTATGCAGTTAATCCCCAAAAATGATATCTAACACAATGTTTGTTGTAAAAATATGCAGCCATATCTAGTGAGCAAATGTTTTATATAGGTTTTGCTTCAATTTCACCCTATTCTTGTAAGTGGAACATGGGAAGATACGATTACATTTGTATAAATTTTCTAGAAGAATATAGACCAATAAGAGCCAAGTAAAGAATGACATGAAAGATTGAAAATGCACATGTTGTAACACTAGTTAAATGTTTCTTCCCCATAACCCAAATTCAACAAACTCTACAAGATAGGGTTAAGATGGGAAAATAAATTTGCATGATGTATGGTTTGCGATATTTGTAGTTTCCTCGAAACTCAATGTAAATTTTGGAACAAGGAATAATAATTTGCAATGATTTATGTAATATCTGGTTCTTCTAAAAAAATGTTTGTTACAAACATTAATCCTGTTAACCAAAAATATGCCTTCGACATGCCTAAAACAGACAATGCATTGAAGTATTAGGACTAGTTTAGTGTAAAACTTGAAAATATTTGTAAGAGTAAAATGAAAAATTGCATATCCCTGTACAAAATTGTTGATGTTTAGATTTGTTAAGATCCAAATAGCAACCTCAAGAGAATAAAATATCCCCCTGCATTTTTATAGAGGTGGTGCTCCTCTCTATGTTCTAAAATATATATCTTGATACTTGGAATACTAAAATAGGGGATACTCAAAAGAAACCCCAATCTTTATCGCTCAACAAAATATAAAATATGACTAATTGAAAAATAATATTTTCATAAGAGAATTCCTGAGAAGAGGACCAGGAATATTTCAAATACCATGATACAATATACAATATATTGTACAGAAATAAAATAACTATTATATGAAAGATAATATAATTCTCACATACATCACAATATCATAAATTTTGATCACATTCATAAGAAGGAAAGACACAAGTCCACAACTAAGAGAACTTTAAAAGAGTATTTCATTCAAAATAAGAGAGAATATGATAGGCGCATTTCAAGCATCACATTCTCAAAAACTTAGAGTTTGAGAAGTCAAGGAAATTACACCCCAAAGTAGTTATCTCGGGAGTTCAAAAATAATTGTCTTAATAGTATGTTTTTCAATAATAAAAAAATTAGCATTCGTCCAAATGGACTAGGATGGGGCTTGTGTGGACCATAAAAAGAAAGTGTAATGGGGTTGAATCTGAAAAGAAGAAAGAAGGAGACGATCAGAAATTGATTATGTTTTCTCAATAATGACAAGACACAACTAGATGATTCCTCAATGAGAATGAAAAAGAATAGAGAAATTGTGAAAGATGTGATTAGTTTACTCACTGTGATGGATTTATCTCTCCTCTGTCTACCTATCGAGGTGCCTTTTGTATACTCCTTGGTCGGGATTCCTTGACCGTTTGTAACTGCGTCTTCTTGTTCTAGTTCCGTTATTTTAGCTAAGGCATTTTTTAACCAATTTTCAATATAATCTCTCATAGGTGCAACAATTATTTCTTGTCTTACTCTTAGATCAAATAATGAACTTTGCAGATCTCGGAAATAAATTGAGAGTTGATGTAAAGTATCTTCAATGTATTCATTCTTGTTTACATAGTTTACTAACCAAATTTCAATTTTTAACTCTGAATACTCGGTCACACTATTGAATCTCTTGGCTAAAACAGACTTTAATAATTCAATTTTTTCTTCAAACTACTACTTTGTCATAAATATAGAATTTAATATAAACTTTGGGTCTTCAACTTCTATTGTTGTTCCAGCTAGATCCAACTCAAATAATTTTAGATATGATTCTCCCTTTTTGACACTTAAAGTGTCACAATCAACCAATATGTCATTTAAACACTTTATTCTTTTAATCCAACATGCTTTTAATTTCTTTACATGAACATGGGATGGAAAATCTTCTTATTTTATTTTTAACTCACACATATTTGAAACTTTCATAACAAAGGTTGCAATATCTCCTTTATAAAATTCCTCATCATTTTCTAGGTCAGCCTGTAGATATTGTCTCAAATTTGTGATTCTAGATCCCAAGGAAATAAAACTATTTGCCAATTGTCATGCCTTAAGAATAAGAGACATTTTTTTCTTAATGTTTTCTCCAACATATCTTTCGACTGCAACAAGTAAGCTTGATGTCCCTCTCAATCTTGAACTGGATTATAGTGTTCCATCAAAGCTCTTCCAGAGCTGCATTTTAGCAATTGGGATGACAAATATGGGTGGAGGCATCAGAGCACTCTCTAGTTCTTTAATTCTATATTTCAAGGTGGCATTTTCATTCTCCATTTCATCAACAAACATTTTAAAGGCTTCTCCTGTAACTTTGTGGATCAACACAATTTTAGAAGGTGCGACCCCATTGAGATCAAATTATGAACTAGATTTTCCTTGAACCTTTCTTTTTAATAAACTTTTTCAAAGACCAATTTCTTTGTACTCTTGTCGAACGGAGCACTATGAAAAGTCAAGGACTCTTCTTCAAAGAACATTGGTTCATATGTTTCCAATTCTGTTGCAACTTGTTTTCTTTCCTAAACTCTTTGCTCTTCATTAGGAAATTCAATGTCTTCAATATTTACATCCGGATTCATATATTCAAGAACAATTTCATCTTTAGGTGCACCCTCATTTCCTCCTTCTTTGCTTGTTTTTATTTTCCTTTTACTGGTTACTGGAATTTTATGGAGTTGCTCCAGACTTCCCTTAGGAGGGTTTTGATCTCCTCCATCATCATAATTGTCAATTGAATACTTCTTTTGTTTCTATGTTGCTGACCGAGAGCTTGGTTTTGGTTGGTTGCTTTTCTAAGACACATTAGGAGAACAAGTACTCCTTTCATTAACAACTCTTACCCTTTGTCTATGTTGGTCAGTAGTTCTAATAAATATCTCAATGTCATCTTGTTTCTTTTCAACAAACGTTGTTTGAGGGTCTTGTTTGTTGCCTTCTTCTTCTTTGAATAGAAATGAATTAGCAAGTGAAACACTAAAGATGACATATGTCATATGATCCATAAACAAGTGGTTAGGGTCGAACCCTTCGATTTCGTCTGCTTACTTTAATTTATATTGGTCAAATTTCTCTGAAAAGGCATCAATATTTGAAGTATTTCTCAATAAAATTTCCCCAATTCTCTAAGGCAAAGGAATGAATTGCTTTTTTCTTTTTTCATGAAAGAAATAAGCCCAAAATTTGTATTGTCTGCATACCTCTACAACAAATATATTGTCTGGCACATAATACGGGAGATACAAGGTTTTTATCGAGAACAATAATTATGATAACACTATAGTACTCCATGGCTTCAAACTTCCTTTCTTATTCAGGAAAGTCGTTGCTTATAAAGATAGTCTCAATGTTTTCGGCCCAAAGATAAGTTTTTTGAAGGAAGAAACAAATGCATTATGAATTTCATAGAAATGTTGTGTAGCCTTATGTTTCCATAAGGCTAGGTGCCACATTTGTACTAGGTCAATTATACAATTAACCGTTTTCCCAAATTTAAACCCTTGAAAACATGATAGTAAGTGATGCCAAAGATTAGGTATGAAGACATGTAAAATTTCTTATTTTGATTTAAATTTGATAACTAAAAAGATATTTCTCTAGAAATAATATTTTCCCAGTCAAAAATTATTTTTTTGTGAATCGTAAAATGTAAGATATACAGATCCAGTCGGGGAATGGTAGTTGTAGACTCTTGACCAGCTACTCAGGTGAAAAGCCATGTTATTTCTCGATAAAGGTTTTTTAACAAACTGACTTGGATGTTAGATAAATATTCTGGCTTCATTATCGGGTCTTCGAGATATTCTTGCAAAAGCTCCAATCCATTGTTTCTTTCCTTCAGGAAACTCTTGGCTTCATATCCTTTAAATGTAATTGTCAAATCTGGGAATTTGAGCATTTTATTGAATACTGAAGGTGCTAGAGAAATAGGGGATTCTCCTTGAAGTTGAATTATCCTTCAATTTTTATCATATTTGTCCATGCACCAAGAAACAAGTTCTTTGGAATCAAAATCTTCTAGTACACAATCTACTAAAGCAATCCCTCATGTCAAAACTTGTTTCACATTACTTTCTAATAATGGTAGTGATGAATAATACCAGTATGATCTTGACCACTGGAATCTTTGATCCTTCCTCCCAAATGAGTTTAGAGTGTCCCTGCAAAACCGTTCTCTCTTCTTGACGTCATGCTTGATGAAGTTGGCGGACTAATGTACAATTACTTTAAAATGTTAATTTCAAAGTAAACCCTTTTACAATAATATACCTTGAAACTCTTATTTTGAAGGAATAATTAATAAATTAAATTTGAATTGATGGAGAATTGTCTCGAGAAGATCGCCATTAATAACGACCTTTTAATATTTTAACCACTTCTTATTTTCCATAAGATTTTCATTAAATATACTTTAGGGAGAGTGACAAGATAAGACACATATTACCGCGGAGCAACGGAGGATCAAATGTATGTCAAGAAGTATTGTAATTAAGACAAACCTGCAATGAAAACTCGAGAAACAACTAAGTATTGAAATATCGAGAGAGAAATGAAGTATGAGAAAATGACTAAGTATCATGAATTGATCGGACGGACTACTCGTTGTGACAATCAAGTGAATAGAGTGAGTGGATTATACCCATGGTGAAAATTTGAAAAAGTTTGAAGTGTGGTGTGAAATGCAAATGGTGGAACATGGTATTGCATTTTGGAAATGGTGGAGCTTCGGACTAAAACAAGAATATGTGACGAACCGGGGAGAAACTCAAAAACAATTTAAGTATGGGTGTAAAATGGATACGACAGAACACAACGATGCATTTTGGAGGAGGCAGAATTTTGTAACAAGAATGAAATTGACTCATGAGCTCGTGACAAAGCAAAAAAAATCTAAGTGTTAAAATATACAAAAGAGGATTTTTGAAAGACTTAACACATTTATGGGTCGAGAAGAGTCTAAAATTTATGAAAGAGCAATCAAATTTCTATAATGGAAAAGTCATAAATTGGGGCGAGAGAGGCTAGAAATATCGACCTAGATTCCTCAGTGCAAGCTATGAGACCTACACGCTAATCAACTGCGCCACCTCCCCATGGATGAAAAGTGGAATTTCCAACAATAAAATCAAGATGTTCTGATATTAAAATGCCATTATAAAATCCATGATTTATAAATAATTAAACAATGTGAACGCATGTGTCTTGAGAAGGAGGACAAGATCATTTCACATGTCCAAAGGATTGCATGCAGAATATGCAATTTGTAGAAAGGTGTTGTGACTTAGGAGAGAGCACTTCGAAAAGTGAAATTATATGAAATATCACATTGAATGGAGCCCATCTATATTTATTGCTTTCAGATGGGTTAATCTCTTACTTCACATTCCAAGTGCTCTCCTTTTGGCATGGTTTCTTTATAGCAATAATACTTATGGGGGTGATATTGAAGTAGTTTAGGAAATAAGGTGTGAGATGTGTATTGAGGCCCCCAACTATTATAACACAGTGGCTCAAGTGATACTAAAACACTTCACTGCATTGATACCAACGTCTTAGATGCCAATAGATACATACTTCAGTGACCAGAGATCCTTATATGTTAATGAGAGATACTTATATGAATAAATGTTCATGCATAACCAGTGACATATCTCCTTGTGATTGGGATGAGGCACACAGATTGAATCAAAGTTTCCTTAGGTAGCCATTGATAATTATCATGTGCCAGATTCCTATGTCAAGTGAATTGAAGTGTAATGGGATCAAAATAATGGCATGGGTTCATTACACAACCAAGCTATCTGATCTACCATACTTACTTATTAATGCTATGGAATAGCTTAATATGGCCCATCGTAGAAAATATTTTCCATTGGAGGGGTACAAACTACATACATGAAAGGATAATGCACCAACATCTAATGGGGTTGACCTTATGGCGAATTCGGTGGAAAAAGGTCTAAGTGCACTGGAGTGGAGGGAACACCTAAGGACATAACCTGAGAAGAAAACTCACTCAATCAACCAAATCAAAGTCAAAAACACACTACTAGAGCAAGATTAGTGAGACTCTTTCCTTCATCTTTCGGTCGAGCGCGTCTAGTGAATTATGTATCCCAATATACAGGTTCTTGGTTGAGGTAGGTATAACTTCTTAACACACTCAAGGTACAGTGTATTGATTGAGGTGCTCACCTTGCTACACCTAATGGAAAGCGGCCACACAATCTTTACGAAATGTGGTATTTCTTGGGAAGAGCTACAACGAGGTACTCCTTCCCAACACGTCAAGGACCCTGCCAAGTGCCTGTAGGAACAAGTCATCCAAGGAAAATTAAGTCATCCAAGGAAAATTTTTGTGTTCGATAGGAATAGTAAGCAGCGAGCTAAGGTGACATTATCCCTCATATGATTAAACTAAAGCTAGAAATTATACGTTCTACTGGTACATTTATGGAAGAAGCGAAAGCCCTTCTAGAACTTTTTTTTTTGTAAATAAAAAGTTTTATTGCCTCAAAATTCAATTATAATCATACATAATGGAACCATGTATGGAGGTATGCCACATGTTTCTCCAAAAAAGCGGAAACTAGAACAAGTAGCTACTTGTTGTTCTGTCTAGACCATGGCAAAAAACCGCCACCTGTTCTGCCAAACAAATGGAAAACGGTGCAGGTGGTAGTGAATTTTAATGTCTAAATTGTCTAAGCAAGAGGAGAGAATTATAAACAGGAAAATGTAAACTTCTACAATATTTTTGCAAAAACAGTGCATAGAGCTAAAAGGAAAAGGACTAAGCATTGGATGAACCAGTGAAACCTATGTCGGCATGAGTTCCCCCATGAGGAGTGAAAACGTACAGTTGTGCACAGGTCGGGCACTGTTGTTGGATCTGCGAACTTGAAAGCACATCATATAGAATGTCGAGATGGATGATTAGCATGGTATGCCTGTGTAGTTGATCCTGCATATCCCTGCGCAACATAAAGATGAGTTCCAAATGTTCTGGTGCAAGGAGACAAGTGGTGTGTGAGTCCTGGTCCGAAGTTGAGGAGGGAGGTGGAGTCTCCAATGGGCAGTCAGTCAACAAGATTTCTTCCTGAATTACACAAGTCGCCCAGTCCGAGGTACAAGCTACAGCGGGGATGGAGTGGCTGGTGCTAGGAAAGTCATGGAAGTCTGGAACAGTATACAGAAGGGAGGTCGACAGAATGATAATTAGCTATGTTGGAATCTCTTCTTCTACAATGGCCATTGGAGGCTCATCATCCTCCCCATCCCATCATATCATAGAGGTCGAAGATGTCTGGGTGAGTCTACAAATTCTTCGCTGCATGGTAGCATAGTTGTACCAATAGGGCCCTCTCTTAGGCTTACCACGCTCCCATGGCATGATGGTGGATATGAACCAGACTCTGAGCGGCTTGAGAATTCGCAGAGTGGGGAGAACGACAGGAGAAAATCCAAAACATAATAATTGAACCGAATGGAAAGAGCCATAACTTACCTAGAGAAAGTGGAGGGGCGCCAAAGGAGTTGAAATGACCTTGCGCATGCCTCCCGTACCCATCATCATCTTCCAACCTTGGTGCACTGAAGGAGCCATTAAACATACACGAGAGATTTTTCGTGCCTGATCTAATGAGATTTGAATGTTTCTCTTCCTATGAGAAATGGAGGTGAGGGCGATGGTAGGTGTAGTTAAGTCAGGGGATTTCATGTTGGCTACATGGCACCCCATCCGGGGGAATCCCTTCTAGAACTTAAGTTCTCTCAATAGATATATTTTTTTGGAATGGATCATCGTGTTCCTCATCTGTTACACTCCTTAGCTTAGGCAACCTCCTTTTCTATTTGAAGTAAGACTGGGAGAAAAGGCTTCACTTATTGAAATAATAGAGAGTGACTAATGTATGCAATCTCATTATTCATGTCTCTATGAGGTTAAGGCCCAAAGATATCGGGTGGGATGTGAGTGTAATTAAAAAATTGAGGCGTATGCTCTTGCAGAACATTAGATACTCTCGGTTATAAACACCATTTATTCACCATTGATTCATCCAACATTGATTCATCTCGCCCAAGCTTGTACAAGATTTGTTGGAGCTCCGCATTCAGTAATCGAGCTTAACAATGGTGTAAGTGAGTATAGATTGATTTTGAGTGATATGGGAAGTCACCACTAGTGAGTGATATGGGTAGGTCCTAGTATGGAGGTGGCTGCATGGGGCTAGCCCTCACCCCATACCACTATTTTTGGCCATGAAAGTGTCTGTGGTATGGGTTTTTGGAGTTAATACCCAAAAGTAATACAAAGAAGATATGTTGTTTGATAGTATCCCTATATAAGGAAATCAACTGATGAAATTCCAGGAGGGAAGGGGAAAGGAAAAGGCGTCCCTATCACTCACGCATCTTTACAATTTGGTTTTTTTCTTATGCCAAAATTGCATTTGATGTAGAGGTTAGACGCTCTGAAGTAGTTTGGGTTTTCTGTGGCTGAAGTAATTCATAGTTTTCTTTGGAGGTGGTTATTTGATCTTCCTATAATATTTATGTTATTCAGCGCTTGCTACTATGTTGGATGAAGCCTTGGCGTCAATCATTGACTAGCTCAACCCAACAGAAAAGGATTATGACGATGCAGTTTTATTACTTCGACGTGAAGGATTCACATCCTAGTTTGTGATCTTCATATTCTGAAATTCAATTGATATTTCTCACATCAATTGTGGAAGGGTTAGAATGTTGTACTCCTTCCAAATTGATTCACTTACTACGAAATGGGGAATGAAAATAACATCCAATGGAGTTAACTAATCAAGGTATTTATTTTTCTTTAGTGCCCAAGCTGAATAGACTTATCTTTTATCTTTGTACACGATCAAGTGTGTGTTGGTTATAAATTGGGGTTTTGGGGATCACGTTTGTTCTGGTTATAAATTGGGGTTTTGGGTATGGTCGTTGCCTACTAAATTGGCGGTCTCCCTAACACCTTTACAAAATATTCTGATGTTACTGGAATGAATATATATTCAGGAAAATTCTATTGGCAAGAAGTATATTTGTTCAAATAAGATAGAACAATAGCTAAACTTAATTTGGTATGACTTTAACTTTCATAGTGAATTGACCTTGTGCAAAAAGGCTTCTAAAATGACTATAAGGTAGCTAGAGAGGTAGTAGGGGGGGTCTAGAGGGCCCATAGTGATAATAGTGGAGGTCATTCAATGTAAGGTGGACTAGATCCACTATATTATTAAATAAGGCCCACTATAGTAGTTAGATATAATAAATGTAAGAGGACTTCTTAGAAGGTTCTACTTCTAGAAGATTCCTCCTCTAGAATGTTCTTAGGTGATGGTAGCACTATATAAAGGGGTTCAAGCAATGTAATGAGACATGAAGAGAATTATTGTATTTGTAGCGGTAGCTCAATAGGAAGATGCCCCCTCGAAGAGGCAAGTGAACAGGAGAGGATCCCTTCCATAATATGATCCATTGTATGGTGTTGCCCTACCTTAAGGGTTTTGGATCTTTCTTGTGTTCATTGTTATGGTGAATGGTTTATGGTTTATTCTTGGTATTATTGAATTATATTTGCAGATCTGGTATAGGTACTTAACAAGTGGTATCAGAGCACTTTCCGGGGCCGGAGTTGTGGGCAACTATTTTTATTTTTGCAGATTTTTTTTTCGGAGAAGAAAAAAGAGAGCCGCGACATTCCAGACATTTTCAGTATATTTATGTGAAAAAATTGCAGAAAAGGGTTGTAGATATGAGTTCCTCTCAGAAAAACACCCAAGTTAAAAAAAAAAAACGTCCGAAACAGAGTCCGGAAGGTCAAGATATTGAGGTTTTAAAATCTGCAATTTTTTAGGGTTTTTTCTCGGACGGCGGCACGATTTGTTTTTATTTCTGTAGCATTTGGAGGTCGAATTTTTCCAAATAAATTACATATCTGAGTTCTTCTCAAAATTTCACCCAATTTCAAAAAAAAAATCAGCCGAAACGGAGTCCGGGAAGTGAAGTTATGAGCATTTTAAGTTCAACAGTTTTTTAGGGTTTTTCCAGAAAAAACCGTGATTTTCTGCCGAAACTTCTTGGGTTTATTTTTTGAGTTTTTCTGTGATGGTTGTAGGACCGAAGAGTTCATAGGGTGCTCAGATGGCTATTTCATCTCAAACCTTGAAAGAAATTCTTGAATCATTTAGAGCCCAATTGGATGACAGATTGGATGCATTTGCACATAGCCTCACAAACAGCCTCACACATAGCCTCACAGCCAGCCTCACATATGGCCTCAATGATAGTTTTCATAGTATTCAAGATTCATTGAATGACATGCATGAGAGATTTCTTATGCTGGGCCTCATGCATGAATATAATCAAGAAAGATATGCTTGGTATGATTTTGAGGACGATTGTGATGATTGGTATATGGATAGTTGTCATTTCTAGGATGAAAACCACTTCCATATTTTATTTGATGACTCTACTCCACCTTATGTAGAGAACAACAATGTCCCAAATCAGGAGCTAGTTACCAGCATTCAGTCTACATATTCTACAGTGGTATTATTCCTTCCAGATTCTGCTATGACCATTTTCCACTATGTGGATGGATCTTCTTATTTGGATCCACATGATAGGTGTCAATCTTTGGAGCATCATTTGGAGTTGGTTCTTGGGTTCCAAAATCTTCTACGGGGAGTTCACATGAGCACTTGGACATGGGACCCGGGCTTACAATGGTGGTTGGACTACTTCAACATGGTGGATTTCCTTTCTACAGGGGACTTTGGTTCTTTAGTCTTCTTCAACATTATGGTCCACAATTATCCA
>ML778715.1:1634295-1731017 GCA_009831015.1 Picea engelmannii
TATATATATATATATATATATATATATATATATATATATATATATATATATATATATATAATTTATGACAATTGCAAAATTAACCATCAAAATCAAGTACAAGAAAGTTGGAAATAAAGCTAGCAACAAGTAGACAATTTTCCAATGATTAGAACAAGACTTTGATAGCTTAGAGGGTCGTTACTAGGTGTTATCAAAAATATTTGTAATATCCTTATGGATGTAGTAAAATTTTGCTACAACAGCAAATTCTAGCCACCAAAATCAACAAGTAAACCACCCAAACAATAGCTTATAATCAGTAGAATAATAATGACAACTTGCAAGTGAAATTTAGCAGTAGAAAAGTGAGTAAAAGAATGAAAGAGAGCGAGTTTGTTGCAGACCTATTGGTTGTAGCTAAAATTTTATTACATCAGCTAGATCACTTGGAAAAACAAGACACCCTTAAGGCACAAGATAGCTTAAAGCATGTAGAATTAAATTCAAAACTTGAAAAAATCAATCTCCTTGAAATCATGTTTACAAATGCATAATATTCAATATTCAATGCAAAAATATTAGTGCCTTATCTATTGGGCTATGGAGTCTCTTGTTTTTGAGCTAGGATTTATTACTCCTCTAGGGGTGTAAGCCCTTTTACTTCCTAGAGTAAACAAACCTTAGCAAGGTAAATCTACAAGGGTGTAAAACTGTTTAATCCTTGTAGCAACCTTTGTAATAGCCTTTTCAATGACAATAAAAGATAGATCTTGATGGAGGGTGTATGCCCTAATACTCCTCCAAGGGTTTGACAAATTAACCTTGAAATCAAGAAGAAAACATACAATTGCATAAATTTCTTACATAATCCAACAAATAGCATGAGAAACCCTTAGTTATCAAGAATATTCCCCCACAATTTCCAAGAAACAAACATCAAGAGAAGTCACTAGCCTTCCTTCACCAATAGACAGGTAAAAGCATCCATTTGCACCAAAGACAAGAGAGATAGGGTTGCCCAAGTAGGGTGAAAATTTCAGCCAAGAATGTATGTAATTCTCAAGTGATGAAAAAATGAAAGTGAGATGACCTCTATTTATACGATGTCACATAAAACCAATTTGTCCACTTTTAAAAGTCAACAACAAATTAGGAGGTCGACCTCCTCTATTGGCTTTTACAATTTACAAAATTTATGGGCTAAACGTGAGACATTGAGCCTCAAAGAGCAAGTCGTTTGGCCTCCAAAGACCATGTGTCATGTCAACATGCAATAGAGTGTCAAATCATGCATCTCCCTCCATCAAATCACATCACAACACCTCTATAACCATCAAAACCCCACCATAATCTCATTATCCAAGGTGACGTCAAGGGCTAAGGTGTGACGTCCAAGGCTTCCCAAATCCAACGTTCAGGAGAAAGGAGTCTCAATGTCATCCTCACATGCCATACAAGTGCCTCCAAAGGAAACATTTCTCTTCTCAAGCCCTCAATGAATGGGGGTGCGTCATCCATCTTGTGGGCTTCAAGCCCCTACCAAAGTCCAAGTGACCTAGTCCCTTCATGAAAATATTTCATCGGGCAAGCTTCTATAAAGAAAAACAAGTATGCCCTCCAATGGTCCACAAGTCACATGTATCATTCCAAGTAAGCCACATTTAATAAAAGAACCACCCAAACATGTGCATTAAATTCCCCCTTTTCAAATTAAAAAAATGCTCAGATACCTTACACAACTTAACAAATTCAAGTATGGGAGGATTGTCATGGTTCCCTATTGGGTAGATCAATCCCCAAGTTAAGGAGTGTTTTCCAAGAGGACCCTCTCTAAGTCATGTAAAAGAGTATGAGGTGGATAGGGGCATGGATTTTGAGCATGGGGTTTTCTTGACATACAAGGGCTCATATTGTCTCATTTATGGTTGCCTTTTGTTGAACCCCTTTTTGTGCTTCCCCCTATTTCTGTTTTTCCCATTTATTTTCTTACCTCTTCTATTCCCCTTCTATATTTTCCCTTTCCCCGTCTCTTTTTTCACCTATTTTTCCCTTTCTTTGTTGTGACAATATTACCATACTTATTTGCTTTCACTATGTTTGCAGACTTTCGGACTTGCGAACCTTCGTACTTGTATTATGTTTCCTTTGCCCACATATCAGTCTGCCCAAAACTTAGTTTATTTTTGCATCGTGGATTTTCGAACTTGCGGACTTACAGACATACGTGGTGTACCTCCACTACCCCTTTTTCTGCCTAACATATTTCAACACTTATCCATTTCATCCATTTAGACTTTCGGACTTACGGACCTTCGGACTCACGAACCTATTTTTCATACTAGTCGCTCACTCCGACTCTCTGCCATTACATGTCTCTTCCTTCACATTTTTCTATGTCACATTTAATGTTATCCCTACGAACCCAACTACTATCTTTATTTTTGAAATGGTCGTTAATTAATAATGCTTGTACTGAGGCTAGTCATATTTATTTTGAGTTAATGCTTCCGTAAAAAGAAATCTAACTTAAAATCATTTACTGTGAAAAGTAATATTACAAGAGAAGTTGGTCGGCTCCACGAAGTTAGTCATGAGAAAACAACAATTCTATGGATATACCTTGAACCTCTTTGCTAGAGAAGACTAGAACTATCATCGGTCCCACTCATATTGGTATTATTCAAACTTGTTGGGTAAAGAGAACAATAAGGTGTGGAATTCACGGATAGTTCTCGCAAGATGTGTTCCAAAAGTTTTTGAATGCAAGGATATTGTCACCTGGTGAATCGACAAGTTTATTCAAAACAAAAGGGTCAACACACTGCAAAATAGTTTTCCTATTTCATTGGCACCTTCAATATTTAAAGAGATGCTGAAATTTCCAAAGCCGAACCTAGTTTATAAAGGGAAGGAAGCCATAAATTTCCTAAAAATCGAAAGCAATGGAATCGAACTTGTTCAAGGATATATGCATGACCCTGCATCAATGCCTGAAGATATATCTAGAATTCAGGTAAGTTCTTTAAAAAATCCTTATAAATAAATTGCCTAGTTGTTTATGCGAATTACTCGCCAAGACTCTACAGAAACCATTCCCTGACTGACATTGTATATACTCAATTTCATGGTTCACAAAAACGTGATCTTCAACTGGGAAAATATTATTTGGAATGAAATATCTGCACAGTTGACCAATTTCAAGACTAAGAATTTTTTTTATATGTCATCTTATTTTATATTTGCTATTACATACTGTCATACTTTTGAGGGTTTAAACATTGCCCGAAGAGTGAAAATAAATGTGGACCATGTGATCATGTGGTATCAAGCTTTATGGAGGAAGAGAGTCAACCATCATTTCTATGAGGTATATTATGATTTTGTGTCTAAATTCAAGAAGTTGTTATATGGGGAAGACGCTTATCGTCTATCATTGGAAGCATCAAATTTTCTAAAGGGAAAGGAGTTCTTGAGAAAATGGAGGATTACGGTATCATCAGGGTTTTTTTCTCTATCGAAAAACCTATTTTTCTTCCTTATTATATATCTGATAAGTTGTTTATCATTGAGATAACTAGACAATATAAATTATGGTTCCACACTTTCTCTGAGAAAAGAAAAAAACAGTTCATACCTCTCTCGTGGAAAGTTGGTGAAATTATTCTCTGAGGAATTCCCAAGATAGATGAATATGTTGCTTATTTCAATCATTCCAACCTGATATTCACAGAGGAAATCAAGGGTTTTGACCCCAATCATCTTTTTTATAATCATTTGATTTCAGTTGGGCTCATCCCTGCACTTATAAATTCAACTGTAAGTGGAGAAGAGGAGAATGACAGACACAATCCAAATAATCAAGAAGTCGATGGAGACTCTGGAGATATAGAGATTGTTATAAGTACCAGAGAGAACCAATTGAAAAGATGTAAACCGTCAAGTGAGAAAAATGTCCAGTCACTAGTTATTTCTCAAAGAAGTTCCCTACCAAAGATAAATCCTTAGCCCAGGATAGCTCACATAAGAAAAATGCAGAGTAATAACTCAAGAGATGAAGAAGAAAGAAAACCTCCTAAGGGGAACTTGGAGAATCCCCATAAGTTAAAAGTTAGGAGAAAAAGGACTAGTTCATAGCATGAAGGGGAAGAAACACATGCTCTAGAAAATGATTTGTTATTGGATAATATGGATTTGGATGTAGATATTGAAAATATCACTCTCCCAGATGTAGAAGTACTAGCTAGAGAAAATGTACAGCATATTTCTACACTCATGGTCCAGGACGAGACATTTTCTAATGAAGAAATGTTCGTTGTACAAAATTCCCCTTTTGATAAAGAATCTAAGAAATTTATTTTTGAGAGAACTAGAAAGAGTAAGAGCAGGAAGCTACAGTCCACCATTAACACTCGAAATATGTTGCCTTCTAGACTATCATATATTCATAGAGTTATAGGGGATGCACTTGATGTTTCAATCGCACATATGGAGGAAGAGAATGCTCACTTAAAAGAAAAAATTAAAGAATTGGAGGAAACACTCATGCCTCCACCTATTTTGGCTTCCCCCGTTGCCATGATTCGTCCCAGAAAAAGTCTTCAAGAAACCCTAGATCCAAGTGAAAGAGTCAAGGGAATTTTGAATTTAATCATTGCCACTTGACATTTTATTGAACATGATATTGAGAAAAGAATGTCATAGATATTAGAGCTATGGGATATGGCAAAGAGTTTTTCCTCTCTCAGTTTGAGAATTCAGAATACCCAGGAATACTTGAATTTAGATTTGAAAAATGATGAAGGCTTTTACATAGATGGAGTTGTGATGTTTGCAATGAAAGTTTCGCGATGACAAAGTAGACAAGAAAGCAATAAAATCAACCTTCTCTGAGCCAAATCAAACAATTAAAATCCTTCTGGATGGAAAGAATTAACGTATTAAAAGGACTATCAATTCAATCGATTGATTTATCAAAAAGGAAGACTAAAGCATATTCAAAAATGTTTGAATTGGATATCGTTGGAACCATTGTTGAAGTCTTGGACCCTAAATATCTTTCAAATTCAATGCTCGTGACTCAACAACATTTCGAAGGACAAGTTGAAGAATTAAAAAGGGCATCAGTTGAGAAGTTTGATAATATGATTAAATTTACACATGATGATATTGACAACTGGCTTGTCGAGTACACAAATAGAAATGAAGATATTGAGAATGTATTACAAAATTTATCTGTTGATCTTAGAGAAATCGAAAGGGAGTTGTTTAATGTTAAAATAAAAAAATATCTTTCAAATTCAATGTTCATGACTTGACAACATTTTGAAGGACAAGTTCAAGAATTAAAAAGGGCATCAGTTGAGAAGTTTGATAATATTATTGAATTTACACATGATGATATTGACAGTTGGCTTGTCAGGTACACAAATAAAAATGAAGATATTGAAAATGTATTACAAAATTTATTTGTTGATCTTAGAGAAATCGAAAGGGAGTTGTTTAATGTTAAAATAAAACAAGAAGTAATTGTTGCCCCATTAAGGGATTTTATTCAAGAATGGTTGAACAACTCAATTGCCAAGATTTCTGAAATACCAGCAGAAGCAGTTACGACAGGTAATCAAACTGCAACAAGCAAGGGTATAAAATAAACAGCAACAAGCAAATGAAAAAGAGAGATACCATCATAGTAAGTCCATATTGATCACATACTTCTTCCTTTATCAGTTTTCATCCAGTGATTCTTCTTCTTTAACTAGAAAAGTATAACTAAATCCTGATAACATTCTTTTTGTCTTCTTTCGAGATTCTAATGTTTGACATCCACCCATTTTCTTCCTTCTATGTTCTACTTTCTTATATATGTTTGCTTTATGGTCTTGTTGACCAACATTTGGTCATCTATATTTTCCCGCTCTTGGATTCATAAAAGCCTTGATATCAAAAAAAGACATTTTTTGAACTTTTATAAATTCATTCTGCAACCCTTGGTCTCAAATTCTCCACACATTTTTTGGATCAGAAATATGTTTCTGTATGCCTAAGTTACTCAAGATCTTGTCCATAAGTCTGATTTTGAATAATATTTCTAAGCATCATGTTCTCCTCTTCTCTCCCATATTACAATTCTACCATACGTAGATTTTATTTTGATTTCTTTTCCTCACACCCCTCCTCTCTTATTTCATCCTCAAAGCTTAGAATTTTCATTCAATGTCTCTCTCTCCATACTTTGCCTCGCTCTTCTCCCATACACTCCACTAGTCTCCACACTTTAGTGTTTTTTGAGACTCTTCTCTCATCTCCTCATCGGGTTCGCAGACTCATATCATCACTTCCCTCACCTTCCCATCCCCGCAAACTTGCCATGTTCCTAGCTCCTCCACCTACAAATTACTCCTTCCCCCTCTCATCTCCTTACCCTCTTCTTCCTTGAACTTTTTAAAAGTAATATAGCTCACGGGAGGGCAGACACCGGCCACCCTCACTCCCCAACCTGCTCCCGCAACCTAAAAACTACCCTTTTAACTTTCATTGTCTACATATTACACTCTCTACCTCCAACCCCTACATTTCTCCCCTTACCCACCTTCTCATCCAAAACTTTAACACTTAGAATATTTTATGATTTTGCCAGGTTTGCGAGTTAGCGGACTCGCGGACTCATTCACCTCACCCTCTCACCTCCACGAACCCACCATGCTTTGCTCCTTATTCCTCCTTTCTCGTTCACCTCTTCCTTCACTTAACCATTTATCCTAAACTTTCATACATTTACCTTGAACCAATAAGATCATTACACATGGCATCATGAAATTAAGACATGTGGCAACTAATAAATGAAGACGTGTGGCAACATAAAAATAGACACATGACGTGATATTATTGGATGAAAAATGGAAGATTATTATTGGCAGATTTTTGGAATACCGAGTAATGACATGTCGCGATATCTTATTGGATGACTCATCATGGTGAATGGGCATGAGGTGGACGACGACGAGATTCCAAAATTATTATTTTATTCAAAAAAAATCTAAGGGTCGAACCCCTTACGCTCCATAATATTATTCTTGTGTTTCTTGCTAAGTGTATGAAACACTTAGTATTATATACCATGAAGAATGTAATATTCAATTGCATCTGGGATACAATCTTGAACCAAAAGGGCAAATTTTATGAAGGAGCACGAAATTCATCCAAGGGTTGTGATTTACCCAAGACAATCGATCGACGGTGGCTGAGTGTTGATCTTGCAGAGGCCATAACTTGAGCTCTGGCTGTTGGAATCGTGCAAACTTTATGTCGTTGGAAAAGGTATTTAGACATAGAAGATGGTGGTACAAGTTTCAAGGGATAAAAAGATACACATCCTTACCAAAAACATAAAACACAGTCATCTCTTAAAGGAGGTAGCAAATTAAAAATTATTTGAAATAAAAGTTTATTTAAAAAACTTTTATTTAAAGATTTTTGGGGCCCACTTTAAAGTACGAATATCAATGACTTCAAGTCATTAATGAGATTCCAATGTTATGTTAATTAAAGTGATTTTATAAAAAAGAAAAATGAATTTAAAAAGAAAAAGGACAAAACCCTAACTACTCAAGTAGTTAGAAGAGCATTTCTTTTAAAAAGGGAAAAGAGAGACTTCATGAGTTTCAAAATTCATTGTTGAGAGGAAATTCAAAGGAGCAGGAGAGAGACATACCGGTCATCATTATGTTATCAAGATTTTGATCAGCAAGCAAATATTTTCATTGTTCTCCATTCTTTTCTTCTTCTACATTGTTTTCTCAAATCTTTGTGTTTGTATTCTTAAAACAATCATGGGGTTGAGTTCTCAAGTGTTTTTCTTCTAATCTTCCAAGAATTTTCATATATGATCCTGGAGCATTTGCAACCATATATGTGATTGTCAAATGGATTTTGTATATTGTTAGATATCTTTTATGAGAAAGACTCCACAAAGAATTACTTTCGGGGTTGATCTTGACTGTATCTTGTAACTTTGAGTTTAAGTATGAGATATTTGAGGTTGACCTATCAATTTTGCTTTCATTTTAACTTCAATACTCTTTTAAAATTCTTCGATATGATCAGAAATATTCTCTCCTTTCCCTTGTGAGGAGATATGAATGTATCTATATAGGATTACATATGCGGTGTTGAGTATTTGTATTTTCTAATATTGAATCTCTTCTTCAATCTTTTATTTGTAAAGAACTTTTTGTTGCACATAAAGATTGTACTGGGTTATTGAAGAACCATTTTAATTCAAATCCAAGCAATAAAGATTTGAGGTTTGTTGTCTAGCACTCTCCCTACTCCAATATATTCAAAGATACATCTTTTAGCCAAAGAGGAGAACCACCTCTCTAAAAACGAAGGGGGGCTAATGTCCTCATGAGGTTGTTGTTTCGATCCTGACGGATTCAAGTGTCAACAGGTCCGTGGGAGCGCCAATCCCAATCCTTTGGACAAATGCCTTGAATTTCAAAGCACTGTAATGGATATTATTATTTTTTGAGAAATCCCAAAGAACTAATTCGGGATCAATTTTGACTATATTTTATAACTCTGAGTCTTGAGTATAAAGTATTTGAAATTGATCTATCATAATATTCTTTTGAGTTATATAAGCATTACTCTATAAAAGTTATCTTATGCGTACGTGTCATCTTCTTTTATTTTAAATGTGATCATAATCTTTAGTTTCACTATGATGAATGTGAGGAAATTTTGTTTATTTTATGTAATGTGTGATGTGTAAGATTCATGGTCCATTTCTCAAGAATTCTCTTTTATAAATACTTTTAATTTTCAGCATTTTGATCTTTTTTTAGCATTAAAGATTGGACTATATTAAGGTCCTATATTATTATTGATCCGACATTACAAAGAATATCATAAGCCAAAGAGGATTACCAACTCTTTAAAAACAGAGGATTCATATCCTCGTGAGGTTGTCGTTTCAGTCCTTGACGGATTCAAACGTCAACACCTTTGTAGAGGGTGTGTTGCATCCTCGTTTGTAATGCAACATTTTTCCAATCCCTTTGTTTGCCATTAATTGATTATGGTCCAAAACATTGAGTGCTATGTGCAATGGAAAGTAAGGAGCACCACAATGCCACTTGCAACTAAGAACAAATTGAGTGTCATGTGCAGGGAAAGTAAAAGACACTACAAATGCATTCCCTCAACAAGCAAGACATTTATTAATTACGTGTTTTTCTTTTTATAGGTCCTTGAATTTTGTGGAAAAGCATTTCATTGCTCTGAGGACCTTAGGGTGAGCATATAGAGGATAACTTGTGGCTCTTATATTTTTCCAGCTACAACCCCTATGGGCCTTTAGCCCCTTCTTCCCATGAAATGAGGTACAAACCCTTCTTGGGGTCAATAAGCCCGAAAAACCCAAAAGATGAGGAAACAGAGGGGAATAAGCGTGGAAAGTGGTATGGATGGGAATGGTATGATGACCCTTCAAGGAGACCCCCTAGTAGCAACCATTTTCCCAAGGGTGACGCACTTACTAAGAAAACATGTCAACCACCATGGTGAAATGAGGAAAAAGGCATAATTTCCAAGCAAACATTTTCACAATCAAGAAAGGACTCTTTGCAAAATGCTCAAATGCTTCAATTATTAAAATGACACTTACCACGAGACCGAACTTTTTCCCTCATGAAGCAAGACCCGTTGTCTTATGTGGGCCAAGTTGGTGTGGTGGACACTATTGTTGTTAATCAATGGTGATGTGTGGTAAGAGGAGGGGCTCTATTCGGTCATCTGGCTCTCGGCACTCCATGTCTGCAACATGCGGGCCTTGAGACATCATTTCCTTAGTTAGCCCTAGAAATGGGAGGTAATAATAAGGAAGCATGAGTAGGGTATGTATGTGGGGAATGATGTGCTTTACCTAGAATGTATCAAAAACTCAAAGAACAATTTGTCTAGTAAAACTTGGTGATTGGCTCGAAGTTTGACTCTTTGTAATTTTAATCTTTACGTGGTGTGATCAAATGTTTTGTGATGCATGTGTATGGCATCATAGTGGAACAAGGGAGATAGTTGTGAAGTAGCTAGTCCCTGTTTAGCTCTTAGAATCATAATCATCGTAAAGGGAGGTAGGAGGATGGAATGTGATCATTTATATAATGGTTACCCTCTTCTAAGTAATGGTTACCTCACTTAAAATAATTATCATAGTGTATGCATAAACTCCATAAAGTTGTTTTTTCTATAAACAATAAATTTGTCATATTTGATTACGTGACTAGTAGTGGCTACATTTGTCTATTAATAAATACATCTATCCCCTAGGGTTTCCAAAGCAACTATTAGATTTACCATTGTTTCTGGATCATGATTCTCATGAAATCTTCAATACCGGAGCTTTTGCTAGTACTAATAATCTTCGACTATCGCGGGGTGTTGCTTTTTGCTATATCAAGATTAGGAATAACAACCATCAACATGAATCATCCACACGCGGCACTTCCTAGAAATGTTGCAAGGGAAATTAAATGAGACTTTGGGTAGAAATATACTCTAAACATGGTTGATGTATGTTGAGGCAGGGTTTGAATACATGAAAATCAAATTCCTAGACATTTTTCTCATCTGGTACACAATACAAGATCCTTTATTGTAATGTCTCCTATACGATGTTAAGCCTTGGACAAAGCCCATGTTATGTATAAACCCCCTTATTAAGCCCATTATTTGAATTATTACATTTCTTGTGTTATATTTGTATGTAGGCTCTGAACCCCTTCATCGCACCCTTTCATTATAATTTTACCCTTTGTCTCCTATATGTATACCAATGAGACCTAGTCTTAGGATCATCTTATCTCAACTCATATTGTATTATGAATTGGATATATTGTAAAAGTAGGTATCCCCCTCGAAGTGGACTATAATTCATTGAATTTTTATCATTTTTAAGGTGTTGGATCATAACCTTTGGTATCAAAGCATTGATCCCAGGGTTTTTCTAATCCAAGAAAGTCATTGTAGCATTTTCACTGTAATTGTTTTTTTTCTGGAATGATGCAAACAACAAAACTTGGAGGTTATTTATAATACATATCAAGGTATATTTGGTAACAATTTCATCTTCTGGTTCATTATACTTTCGGAGATACACCATGTGGAAGATAGGGTTTCTGACTAGTCCTATTACTAGTCTCAAACAGGTGTTCCGGGTAAAATTGTCATATATTCTTCACTGAGGATCCAAATTTAGTGAGACAAGTTGTATTTCAAAGAGGACATTCTTTGGTATTTTTGGTACAAGTTTTAGAATCATATATCAAATATTGGGCGTGTGGCATTCTGTACAAGTTTGCTCTCCCTGAAAGACCGAAAATCGGCAAGGTTTCACAAAGTTACCCTAACTTCCACTTGACACATCCAATTTTGTTCAGACCTATGTCATTGAAGAGAGGACATATCAGAGTACTAGAGGCCAAAATTTCAGCCTTAGAAGGGCCAAAATTTCAGATATACATAAGAAGGAAGGTCGATCGGGAGAACAAACTCCAAATTAAGAGTTTGAAAGGTACATAACTTGCAATTGACATAAATTTTTATTGGAAGATTTGTTTTTGGTGATTCAAAATTTGTGATAAAGAGGAAAAAGAGGAGTATTATTTGATGGTTAAGGTTTCTGTGGTGATAGTTTTGTTCAGAATAGATCGGAAGAACCAATTTTGGTCAGACCTAAGGTTTCACACTAGGATTAAAGAGCATGGTGTTGGCCTTAAGAATGAACGAACCCGCACCTCAGCCTTAGCAAAACATTCTCTCACAACAAAGCATCACATACTCTTAGAAGACACCAAAATCATAGCAAAAGAAGACTACCTCCTTAAATGACGAATTAGAGAAGCAATTGAAATCAATAAGAATCCCAACAATCTAAACAGAGACAACGGTTTGGAGATTGGCGATAGTTGGATCCCGCTCGTACCATTGTTAGAGTTTATTAATAGGTTTTAAACCAATTTCTACACTTAACTATTATAAATTAAAATTAAACTAATTAATTAACTAAACTAGTTTTACTTTTTAATATTCCTAGAATACTTATTTTCACCTATTAATAATCCTAGAATACTTATAACCACCACTAAATTAATTCTAAAACTAAACCCTAAATAGTAAGAAATCATTAATAATAATAATATTACCTCTAATAAACTAATTCAAACCTTTTTAAAAACTAATAAACAGCATACAACATAGTTCTTAAGGTAAAATAATAAACTAATATTTATTACCATTTTATTTAATTCTAAATTAAACCAAACTATAAGACTAAAAAATCTTATTATTAATACCTCTAAAGTAATTAATATCATACCTTAAATTAACTTAAAAACTACCTTATAACATTATTATAATATACTAATTAAATTATAAAATTAAAATCAACTTGTTTTTAACAATTTTATATGAAAATTATGTAGTAAACCCTAAGATTTTCATTGAGTCGACTCTCTAGGTTTCTTACACTCAATAAAGTAGTATTAATTAGGGTTCCTCTCTTGCATTTTCCCTCAGGCTATTTTGTCCTAAAGATGGATCCTGCTATGGATCTGAAACATCGACAAATAATAGACAATAATGTGGTTCTTCCGATCTATTATGAACATGAGTATTATTATTTTTTCTCTACATGGGTCCAAAAAATATGTCAACACCAATTAAACCTCTGAAAGTCTCATCTATAACTCAACAAGAAAATCAGGACATACATAACAGGGTATTCAAATTCGAGGAGCAACTTAATGATTTGAGAGCTAAGTCAATAACAAGGGATGAGTTGGTAAACTCACAAACAAAAATTCAAGAAATGTATGAGAAAATGCAGGAGAATAAGAATGAGATGAAAAAACTCTGGATGACACGAAAAATAAGATGGATGAAAATGAAGTAGAAATACAAAAATCCATGGAGGAATTGCAAAATTCCTTGTCTTTCATGATATATTGGGCTCTATCTGAGAGACCCCCTAAAGGAGATATCAAAATGCAAGGAACTCATGAAAGTAGGGGTAGTATTCAGGTTGAACAACTTGTCAATAATAAACAATTTTCTAGTGGAGTTAATTACAGTGGTGGTCTTAAATTCAACCTTCTCGAGATTGAATTAAAGAAGTTTGATGGAACAAAGGTCTTTACCTGGGTGAACCAAATAGAGAAATATTTTGAACTACATAATATTATGGTTGATAAGAAAAGGATTCACATAACAACTTCAAACTTTGAGATAAAACCATATCAATGGTACCAATGGATATTAAAAAGGCCACCCCCTTTTTATCATTATAATTGGGGTTTATTTACAAGAGATTTAGACGCACAATATGAGAAAGTTTGGGAACATGACTACTTTAGTCAATTGACAAGAATCAAGCAAGTAGGTGATATTGAAGATTATAATTCAGAATTTCAGGTAATGGTCACAAGGGTGGTGTTATAGCAAGATTTTCCTTACCCTATGCAATCTTGCACAAAGGGCCTTTTTCCATTTCCCTATGCAGACTTTTCATCCCTTTTTGAAAATCCCAGAGCTAAAAAATACATTTTTTCCACATGTATGCACCTTGCTTACTATACAGCATGTGTATACACAGGTTGCACCACTACAACCCACGTACATCAAGATTTGTGCCCAAAAAATGAAAAATAGTGTCGGGTTTCCATGTCACGACAAGAAATCTATGATCATTGGCCTTCCATATACTGGAAACGTTCTGACTTGACACTTCAGTTCCTTTTGAAGGCTACAAATGGGCCAATTCTGAGCTATGGAAAGAAGGGGAAAGAATTCAACTTTGAGAGCAAAGTTACTTTACCCCTTTCAACCACTTTACCCTGTTTGTGTGCATATTGGGCGTTTGATTTTTGGTATGCTCTTTGATTACTAGTTGGCCCTAGGATTTATTTTTTGTATCTCTAGTCTTAAGTCATTGTGGAGTCGGACCAGCCTCCCCTTCTGTCCCGTCGCTTGTTACAATTACCACCAGATTTCGAGTCTTTTCCTTCTAAAAGGCGTAGAGTTATTAGATGTAGTACACACACCTCCACTTTTCAGACTTGTGATTCTACAAGGATGAGTACTGAACCGATTCTTCAAAACACTGGGATCCCTTCAACTCCGACACCTACTATAGTTAATCTCACCCCTTTGACTCCTGCAACCACAATGGTTGTAGTGTCGGAGGCACCTATCATTACTATTGCCCGTCCTATAGTGAATGCTCAATCTCTTGCCTCGAACCCATTTCACTCTCTTGGTCACTCACCGAGCTATAATATTCATTCCATCCCTATGGCCTCTATTCATTTTTCCTATGGTATGCCGAATTTTACTTCGTAGTTTTCAAACTCTATCCCAGATGTTGGCCCTAATGCTATCATTGGACTTAGGGGAACTACACCTCCTTATACTATGTTTTTTTTTGGTGGTTCTCAAATCCCTAAAACGACTCCTAATATGGGAGGCATTCCCTCTTTTAACCTCGAGTCTAATCCTCTTGCTTCTGGGTGGAGCAACCAACCTGGAAGACAAGCTTCTGCTCAAGTTTTGTCATATACCCTCACCTCCTCAGTGTCGATTCCGACCAACACGTTTGGCATGACGAATCCACCTATATCCTCCAAATTCACACCTGGAGGAGGTCAGTTTCACACCTTGGGCAACCCTCAACCCAGAGCCACTTCAGATGGGAGCAATTTTTATAACCCCCATCAAAACATTCCTACTGGAATGATGCCCAACCAACCTCTTCTGAATCAGCCTGGAGGAGGGTCTTACAATACCAGACATGGCCATGATGCTTACCTGAACCCTGGATAGGTTGCAGTTCCTCAAACACAATCTTTCCAGGGAGCTTGTTGCCAAATGTCACAACCCCGTCTCCCTTTTTTGGCCACGCTTAATCTACCAGACTTGTCTAATTTGATGAATGACCCTATGTGTCATGATCTTACTTGGCCCCCCGTCCCCACCAAGCTTCCTTCGTACATTCTGAAATTCAAAGGTAAGAATGGTGAGGATATTGGTGATCACGTTACTACCTTTCACCTATGGTGCTCCTTGAATTCCCTTAATGACGATTCCATTCGATTAATATTATTTCAACGCACCCTCATTGGAGTCACTACAAAATGGTATATCGAGCTACCTAGGGGGGCTTGTGGGACCTTTAGTCAAATGGTGTTGGTCTTCCTTAACCACTTCCAATTGTCAGTTCATTACGATGTTGGCCTAGAACTTCTATCGAATTTACGCTAGAACATAGCCACTCATATCTCGGATCACATCTAGGACTAGCGTAGATGGAAGAGGTTGATTAAGACTTCCATAGCCCTGGCCTTTCTTTTAGAATGGTTCCTTAAGTCTTTGCAGCCTCCTATCTTGAAGGATGTTGCTACATCTGGGGTTACAACTGAGGAAGAAGCAATCTTCAAATACCATCACTTAGATCTTATATACACTCAGTCTGGGATGTTATACCACATTCTTTTGGATGCACTGAGGTCAACCTATGACCCTAGACAAAATCCTGGACCTCATGCCGATGGAATTGTAGGCTCCGCCAATGTAAAATCTGTAGACTCAGTGACAAGCCATTTGAAAGATTTATCTCTAAACCAGTTTGCAGAAGGGCCAGCTTCGTCAGTGTCTTCCAATCCCACTCAGTCGATGGATGTACATTATGTGCAATCATCGACCGGCCCAAATGGTAACCAACAACCAGGCGGGAATAAGAATAAAGGACGTAATAATAATCGTAAGGGTGGGAAAAATAAACCCGAGGACAATGGTAATAATGAGAAGACGAATAGTAATGTTGGAGAGGGAAAGAAAGAAAGGTGTAAGGTGAAATTTCCCTGTAAGCTTTGTACGAACGATCACCTTACTCATTTATGCCTCAAACTTGAAGAAGTTGCGAGGCTCTTATCTCTATCGCTTTTCATGCTGATGAATCCTTTCTCACATAACCAGCACATAGCCTCGAGCTCCTCAAATGCCGGAAATGAGGCCAGTGGGAGTAAAAACCCGTCGTCAAAATATGGTGACCGTTTATGTATCAGTATGGTCGATGATAAGGTTCATGTAGCCACCCGATCTCAAGATTATAGTTCTTCATAGGCTATACCTGGTCTAGAATCTCCTCCTCCTCCTCTAGAGACGAATTTACAAATCGAAATATTAGAGCCACTGCCTCATATTCTGAAAGGATTACTCAAGCACTCTATCCACAATCCAAATGCTAGAACCGCTCAGAATTACCCTATTGTTGAGGACCTGGGTCAAACCCCTTGTGCGATGTTGGTTCTAGAGGTACTCCAGACATGTCCTTCACAGAGAAATGCCTTGTTATATGTGTTAGGAGCTCTACATCCGAGTGGCTCGAAATTCATCAAGTTTGACGTCACAGATGTGAAGCCTCACTTGCCTTACCATGTGGCATTCCAAATCCACGTGGGGTACTCAAAGTATACCATCAAACGTGTGGTTGTTGATGAAGGCGTTGCTACATGTGTGATGTCCCTGATCTATTGGAAAACTCTCAGCTCTCCAACTCTCTCTCAATCGCCGACCATGTTGATTGCTATTGACGGTCATTCCTTTGCCCTCGTGGTATTCTTCCTGCCTTTCCGGTCCAGTTAGGTGGGAAGACGGTAGAGGTGGATGTCGAGTTAGTTGATGTGCCTCTTGATTATAACTTGTTACTAGGACGCAATTGGACTTATGATATGACTGTCGTTGTATCATCTATCTTCCACACTCTTTGTTTTCCACTCAATGGGAAGATCATGATGATCGATAAGTTATCCTTTGCGTATTCTATCCCCAATGCATCAGTTGGACCGTCGATCCCCGTGGTCAACAATTCTCAGCCAGCAACTGAGAATATCGGTGTCAGAATGTATTCATCCCTTATGGGTACCTTCAACTTCATGGCACTGATTCACCATGTTTACGCCATGTCCAGTAGGGTTGTTTCATCAGAGAGGTTTGTTCCTTTCCGCACTTCCTATTTTAACGATCCTTGGACTGTAAATTATAAACTTGTACAATATCTACTTTAAACATATATTCAAAAAACAACAGAAAAGATCCAATGGAAAATGCAAACATTACACAGAGATTTTTCCCCTAGAAACCCAAACCGGGAAACCCAACATATTCTATATTCATTCATTGTGTTACAATGTTTACAATACAAAAGACATATAGGATCCAGCAGCATCCAAAACCCTAACCCAATGACCTGGATTAGTCCAAAACCATAATTCCTTAACCGGAAATAGAAAACCATCTGCAAAGAAACCATGTGCTGAAAAACCACCTAAATATAATGCGGTCTCAAAAAATGCAGTCCCGAAAAAATGCGATCCCGATGCTGACACTACTACACATGCAAAGAATATAACACATACCCAACATGGACCCTACCTTCCTCGACTTCATCTTGTGAAGGTTAGTCACACCCTGGAATAGCCATGCCACTATCGGCATCGGAGATTGCGTATCAAGTTGTTCTTAACTCTTCTACCGATCTCAATCATGTTACCTCGCTAACGGACGAGGAGGATATTGTTCTTAAGCCTGTGTGGGCCAATTTGTTGTCTTGTTCACATTACTACCTTGATGAGACTTTTCCCTCATATGAAGCTATCATCTAAGCCATGAATGGTTCCAACAAATGTTGGGATGATATGCATCATTGCTCTTATTTTCTCCCAAAGCTTGAAAGAATCGAACAAGATGACTTTCGATATACTTTGAGTGAGATAGTCAGTCACGTTGTAGTTCCACTCGATACACACGACATTTATGCTGAAGGAAATATGGCGAGTATCTCTCCTACCATCACGATCGATATCTCTCGTACCCCTGGCAAGATCGAAAATGTAGATATCAGTGTGGATTGTTCGCCAAAAGAAATCTTGATCTACACTGAGCTATTCAAATAATTATGAGATGTATTTGCTTGGTCATGTGAAGAGATGCTAGGAATCGACCCTCATATTGTCGAGCATGATATTTGAACTTATCCAGATGTTAAACCTATTTGACAACATCTTAGAGTTGTCATTCCCCGGAAGGCCCCTCCTATTAAGGCGGTGGTAGATAAACTACTTAATGTTGGCTTTATCTACTTGGTTCCCTTGACTAAATGGGTATCCAGTCTCGTTCATGTGAATAAGAAGCAAGGAACCATCCGTGTATGCATGGACTTTCATGACCTGAACAAAGCCTGTCCTAAAGACAACTTCCTGACACCTTTTATCGATCAGATTCTCGATGAGTGTGAGGGAAGTGAAACGTTTTCTTTCATGGACAGATTTTTAGGGTATAACCAAATTCAAATTAAACCTGAGCATCAACACAAGACGACATTTATTTGTCCTTGGGGTACTTTCACATACTAGAAAATTCCTTTCAACCTTAAAAATCCCAGAGCAACCTTCCAACATGCTATGATCTTCGCATTCCATTATCCTAAGAATATAGTTGAAGCTTACCTTGACGATCTTGTTGCTCACTCTCAGAAGAGAGTGGATCACTCTAAGAACCTTCGTCTAGTTTTTGAAAGATGTTGTTACTATAGAATCCGGTTGAACCCTCATAAGTGCATATTTTGCGTTAGGTCTAGTCATCTTTTGGGATTTCTAGTTTCTGAGACCGGGATCATGGTAGATCCTTTAAAGGTTGAGGCAATACTTCGATTGCCTCCCCTATGCACTATTTGACAACTTCAAGGTTTATAGGGGAAAGCTAAATTTTTACATCGGTTGATAGTAAACTATGCCAATATCACTAAGGGTTTCATGCGTCTTTTGAAGAAGGAAACCCTTTTGTCTGGGATGAGCGAGCCTAGGAGTCCTCTGATGCTTTGAAGAAAGCCTTTGTATCGGTGCTTATGCTGAAGTCTCTTGACTACAACAGGGATTACTTGCTTTATGTCACCGCGTCTAAGGAGACGATTGGTATGGTTTTGGTTCAGGAGGATGATGAGCTCTGCAAGCACGTCATGCACGTCATCTACTATCTTAGTCGAAACTTAGTCGGTCCTGAGCTCAATTATTCTCACGTTGAAAAGCTAGCTTTGGTTGTCATTCATGTAGTCCAACGCTTACACCATTATATATTGCTTTGCAAGACTACTGTGGTTTTTGATGTCAATCCATTTCAATACGTCCTTACCAGGCGTATCATAGGGGGGAAATATAATAAATGGATTGTCATTTTACAAGAATTTGATCTCGATTTTGCTTCTGTGAAATCCAAGAAATCACTATTCTTCGCAGAATTAATATCTGACTTTTCATGATTAGATGAGGATGTTATCCATGTTGATTCGTTTGTGGACGAACACATTTTCCTTGTCTCATTTTCCGACCCCTGGTATGGAGACATCGTTCTCTATCTTCAAACCTTGAAGTTCCCTCAGCATCTCTCACGAGATGACCGACGGCGTGTACGATACCAAGCTAAGAATTACACTATTGTCAGTGACACTTTGTATCGTCGAGGAATAGAAAATATCCTGCGTCATTGTTTAACTCACGAGGAAGTCGAGTCAGTTCTAAAGGATTGCCACAGTGGGGCTTATGGTGGTCATCTATCCGGGCTTGCGACAGCCCAGAAAATTTTGCGAGCCAGTTATTTTTGGCCATATATCTTTAAAGATTGTGTTCAATAGATTAATAAGTGTCACCCCTACCAGGTGTTCACTAGAAAAATGTGCTCGCATCTAGCCCCTCTTCACCCAGTCATTACCATCGGTCCCTTCACAAAGTGGGGGGTGGCCTTCGTGGATTGCAACCCAACTTTGGTTGGGGGACATCGACACATTATCGTGGCCATTGACTACTTTACTAAGTGCACTGAGGCCATGCTTACAGTTAAATCTGATAGGAAGACTGTCGCCTTCTTCATATTCAATCAAATTATCGCATAGTTTTGTATCCCGAGTGAGATTTCCACTGATCATGGCAGTCACTTTCATAACAAAATGATGGAACATCTAGCATCCAAGATGGGGTTTAAGCATGGTCATTCTTCCCCTTACTACCCCCAGGAAAATGGATAGGTAGAGGCCGTCAACAAGTCTCTCAAGACCATTTTGCAGAAAACTGTCAGCGAGAGTAAATTTGACTAGCACATTATGTTATATCCTGCACTCTGGGCATACCAAAACTCAGTCAAGACTGACGTCGGATTTTCCCCTTTCCAGTTAATCCACAGTGTGGAGTTGATACTACCTATTGAATGCAAGATCCCTTCTCTTAAGTTGGCAATCACACTCCTACTAACACTTTCAATCTCGACCGACGCCTTGTACACCTAGAGAGTTTTGATGAGCAGTGTCGAGACGCCTCTACGACTATCGAGGTGAACAAAATACGTGTCAAGGTCCAGTATGATAAGTCTGTCTATCCTCAATTGTATGTTGAGGGTGACTTGTTCTTCTTATATTATCAAGCCAAATAATCGTTGGGGGCAGGAAAGTTTAAACCCATGTGGTATGGTCCCTATATTGTGTGACGTGTCTTAGAAAAAGGAGCCTATGAGTTAAAATATTATGAAGGGAATATGTTGGCTGAGCCTAGGAATGGGATCTACTTGAAAATATATTATGCTTGAGCCCCAATATTGGTCATAACTCTTTGTATACTAATGTAATTTAGTGTATATATATTTTCCCTTTCTTTTTGTCTTCAACTTGCTTATCGAGTTTTCCCTTGGTTGAGAGATGTCAACAGAGTATTCGGTCTACTTAGGATTCGCAAATGGAGCCAGTCATCATACATGGAACTTGGCTTCCGTCGCTTGGGTGGTTTACTCACCCGAGGGTCTACTGGTGTCTTCAGGTGAAGTATGCCTTGGGCCATCCATGAATAATGTGGTCGAATATAGCGTCATTATAGAACTTTTGCGCGATGTTATCTCACATGGTATTCGCTCTTTAGAGGTTCGCCTAGATTCTCAGTTAGTAGTATGTCGGTTGAATGATAGTTACCGCGTGCGTGATCCTAATTTACTTCAACGATTCCTACGGGTATGTCTTTTAGAATGACAGTTTGATTTTATTACTTATTATCACATACCTAGGAGTTCTAATTATGTATCTGATGCATATGCTAATTTCGTTTTAGATTGGCATTTGTCACATAACTAAAAAAAAGAAAACCATCTCATCAATGTACACATTGTAATATAAGTGAAGCCGAAGATCCCTGTTTTATATATATTTCAAAAAATTTATATATATTTCAAAAAATATGATGTTTATAGTAAAAAATTGGGGCTAACACCCTCAATACACATATACAGCCGATAATACAAGATCCACAACATCTACGCCCGTGGCAACGGATGTGTGTCATGATAACAAACTACAGTGTTTGCGAGACGTCGAAAGAGTCGCACCCAAGCTCTGGGCACACCAACCATTTACCGTTGCATCGCCTCTGGCATATCCTCTACCTAAACCATCGGAATCCTATGAATCAAACGACACAGGTTGCCCTACATGTTTTTAAGGATTCTCTTTGCTTCTCCTCTAGCCGCCTCATCTCCCCGATGCCTCCGACAATGTCAGGGAAGCCCGCCCGGTCGTCGTGGACCTACGTCTGTGTCAAACAAGTGTCTAGTTAGTACTTAAGCATCATCCAAAAATATTTTTGTTTTACTATACAAAAATACAAAAAAATGAAATATGTAAAAACATTTGACACACTTGTATCCCTGTAGGTGATCCTTGGTGGTAGTTGCATGTCAGGGTCCCCTCTGAAGTCGATCCCTACATAGGGGTAGTCATCGATAGCAATGACCTGTCGCCTCCACCAGTAGAAGAAATCCGCATTGTAGGGTGTGGGCACCCTGCTTCCCCCCTACCATCTCATTACCTAGGTCCATCGTGCCATGGATGGATCGCGAGGTCCTCTTGGAATGATCTCGACTCTAGGTGCCAAACTTGGAACCCGCTCGAAGAAAAAGCTACATAAGATAGAGGCAAACCCAAAATTCCTCTTGCCACCTTGTTTTCACTCTGTCAACTGGCTCTTCATATTAGCCAGTAGTGAGGTACACCAATCATATATTGTGGGTCTTAAGCACTCTACAGAATAGAACATGAGCGACCTTGATGCCTGGTGCAATGAAGTTGATCCTATGATCCTGGTCAAAATGAGGACAACAATCTTCAGGCTGAGATTGTTTATCGCTCGAATGGGGAGTTGAGTCTCGACCTTTGGGGTCCCTGCTACATAGTGAGCGTCTATGTACTCCTCTATATTCATACCGCTCCCAGTTCCCTAGGCTTTGAGGTTCACCACCTCACCCCGGTGAGATAACCTAGTCAAAAAGTATATATCCTCAACTTCAATCCTCAGTGGTTTCCCATCGAGGTTGAATCTCTCAATGTCAGGATCCCAATAATCCACAAGCATCTCAAGCAACCTCACTTGGGCCCTCATCCTTTTGAGTACCCAAAATTTATACAAGCCACATCTATTCAGGGCCATTTGGACCCCCGGATCTCTTTCCATAGTAGCATCTACCTCCTCGTGCTCCCTTTCCCTCCATTCTAGCACCATCTTGCCAAATAAAAATCAATTTTTGAGTTATCAACCATAGAAAACATTGTTTACGGACTTGTACATGGGTTGTTACATTCACAGTCGCATATAGGGCTGAGTACACGTGCCCTGTATTTTACACAGTCGCATATAACCTCACGTATACGCAACCTGATGAATGGTATCCCACGCACACCGAAATACTCAATTTGCACCCTAATTTACTCAAATTTTGAAACCTAATTTAAAAATATAATCCACTGGAAAGGAAGAGGAGGGGAAGAGGAATTACCGGGTCCATACGGTTTCTCATTTCCTCGCCCGACGCTCCCGTAATCACCAGTTGAAGATCGGATGTATTTTGGTCCAATTTTCACTATTTGGGTAAAAAGTCAAAATGACATAGTAATTTTTGGTTTTGTTACTATTTATAGTAGTTTTTACCCACTTTTTATAGTTTCGAGTCATTTTTTCGCATAATGGACCAATACAGTAGTGGATTGAGTTGGTTTTTTTAGTTTTCACCAGAGATTCTTGCGGATTTCAACGTTATGATGATCGTTTGTAACCACGGGAAGGTATTTTTACTACCTAGCATATAGGATAGGTATCCATTCCACCATGCACTTTTGCATTGTCTTATAATTGTCACTCATATGCCTTAGGTATGAACCCATTTGTTGCAACATAGAACCTTCCATCTTCTATAATATGTGTCGTTATCAAGTGGTAGAGACTTACCGAACATGGGTACCCTAGTTAGATCCTTTGCTTCATTTGGTGCCCATGCAGAGATTTTTTCCGTAGGACTGGGAGTCCCTTATAGCTAATACATGAATTTATGTTGAGCCTCATTTCTCACTCATAAACATGATGCCCTATACCTAGAGGACTCCCAACCGAGTTTAATTTAAGATTTTTTCCAACTCGTCTTCAAAAAGCGAAAAGATTGTCGAGTGAACTTGTTTGTTTCACACTCGTAAATTGGATTTGAAAGGACGTTTATTTGGTACAATTTTATCCCTTTTTCACACCAAGTAGACTAAAGATCATGAAAAAGAACACTTTTTGGCGTTAAGTTGTGATTGCATCTCATGCCCTTGCTTGCAGTATTGAGCCTATAGTCGGTTCTCTCTTTTCGTTATAAACTGTTTCCCTCAGCAATTTTGCATCCTCAACCAAGTAGAGCCTCATTTATATCCTTCACAATTTGAAACCCTATACCTAGGAGGGAACATTCCCCCGAGTTTCCATCTCTCGCATGCATCTCCTTGCATTGAGCATAGGTATGTTCCACTGCTGGAACTAGTTTTTCTTACTTGTGACACTTGTTTCCTCCTTTGTATCATAGAATTCATTTGTCTATGAAAAAACAAAAAAATACGGGCGGGATTATTATCTTATATTGGCAGTATTTGTGTCTCCTTTGAACAGAGCACAAAGTTATTGAGTCCATTTTTCATCACAATTTTGGGTTTAACATGGCCTTAGGAACCTGAGCTTGTTACAAAGAGTTTTCTCCACCGATTGGTTACTCTTCTAGTCCCTATGGAGAATTTTATTGATGCATCCTACATCTCATGGTTTCATCATTGATTCTATGCTATCAGAGTCTTCCATATGTCTCATGCTCTTGTTCAAAAAAATTCTATCAACCTGTGTCGGCCATTCCTCAGAACTCTTGACTTTGCATGTCATCCATACCCTCAGTTTGTCTGATAATCACATGATGTTGTAGTCATATCATGCACCCTGGTCCTACTTTCATCTTTGGTAGGTAACCTTGAACCCAACAGTCGACATTTCATCATTGGTCGTTGACTGGGTGGTTTCCCTTGTGTTAGAAGGCAAGACATATATTCACACATTGGGATTCATGCAGTGTAATGGATGCCATTAGACTTATTGGTGGTTTCCTTGCCTTTGTTAGCAATTTTCCTCATTGGTTGTTATTCAAAGGGTCTTTTTCATGTACCGCTTGCACTTGGCACACGCGAAAGCGCACAAGGTCATTGGTTCGTGAACATGTTCTTCGTCCGATTTCCTCCAAATCATGAAGTTCCTGCTTTGTACCTCATGATGAATGATGAGAGATGCCTTAATGGTCTCCTTTTAGTGGGTCTCCTTCCATCGACTTCATCTCATCTATTCTGGAAATGAGACCTAGATTCCTATGAGTACCTTGAGGCTTGCAGTCATTAGTGGTAGGTTCTCTCACCATCGACAGTTGGGAATACATCAATGTCTCCTGATCGATGGATTCTTCAAGTGTTCGACCCCGACTCCTTTATTCACACTTGTAATAATGTACTCGGTGCCTTGATACCTACTTTCATTATAGATAGGTTATCTCGTGTTTGTTAATGATATACCTAAATGACCGGTAATCAAACGGTGTCTCATTGTGTTCAACCTCAACTCCTTTATTCACATGATGTAGACATGCACCTTTGGCAGATTATGTAGAAGAATTGAAGACATCAGTATGTGGTCGTAGATTTTCTGAGCTGTTGCTTCCTTTTCATTGGACTAGTACCTATATTAGTTCAGTGATCATGGGAGATCAGATTGTACTCCATGGTATACAGATATCTTCAGATTGATTTTGAGACTGGTTCTACTGGGCCTTCTTCGTGACTATGATAGCCTTTGGCATGTAACCGCATTTGTATTTGCCTATTCATGACCACAGACAGTTTTTTGGTATATTTTCACATGGATCTGCAGTGTAATTCAAGTTGGCAGCCATGTATGCAAAGTTAGTGCATAATGTAATGAGAAACTAGTTCTTCCAGTCGGTTCCCCATCGCTCCATTTTGGGTTTTGATAATGTATTTCAACCATCGCAGATACTCCTCTGACCTCACACATTAGGGGGCATATTTTATAGCAATATTTGCCTCACCCTATGCAATCTTGCACAGAGAGCCCTTTTCCATTTCCTTATGCAGTCTTTTCATCCCTTTTTGCAAATCCCAAAGCTAAAAAATACATGTTTTCCACATGTACACACCTTGCCTACTATACAACATGCGTATACGCATGCTGCACCACTACAGCCCGCGTACATCAGGATTTGTGCCCAAAAAATGAAAAATAGTGTCAGGTTTCCATGTCACGACAGGAAATCTATGATCCTTGGACCTCCATATACTGGAAACATTCTGACTCGGCCCTTCAATTCCATTTTAAGGCTACAAATGGGCCAATTCCGAGCTATGGAAAGAAGGATAAAGAATTCAACTTTGAGAACAAAGTTACTCTGGAGAAATTATTCACTTCATATTGAGTCTGCATCCCTTTGTCCTTTAAGTCTGAACACAGTGTTCAACCCCCAATCTCTTCCCTTATTGATTAAGAACTTCATTGTATCTCTTCTATGAGCTTGCCTTTGGTGGAGGATTGAAGTGGTGGAAGCCCAGCTAGAAGGAACTTAGTTTCTCGGTTTTGAATCATTCTGACATGGAAGTCTATAACTTTTTCACTTTTGTTGATCATATATTAATAGAAATACTCTTTTCTCGTCCAATTGATATCTTGCAAATATTTGAATTATTATCCCATGGGCATGTTTCTTATGTATATTGATGGATTATGCTATTGAATGTAATAAAATCATATATTATCACCATATGCTTGCTTTGCTTGGTTGTTGAGGACTAGTTGCAGGTATATTGCTTTGGTTCAAGTGCTCAATGGTGGACTTCATCGAACGTCTGGAAGAGGTAAGACTTTTATATTGTCTTTCTATCATATTTGTTTATATATCATACTTTAGAATAGAGTTGATTTCTGCAGTCATTTCCGTTTGTTGTGGTTTACCCCTAGCCAAAGAGAGATTTTCCTCATAACAGGTTGATGACATAAGTGGTGAACATATTTTGCAAGCTTACATTGGTGGATTAAAAGAAGACATTAAACATGAGATTTTCTTAAAACATCCTACAAACATTATGGTAACTATGCAATTTGCTCCTCATATTCAAGCCAAGAATAAGGCTACACACAAGTCTACCATGGGAGCACACACATGAAGCAAATATCGCTTTGGGGTTCATGAGACAACCATAGCTCAATTGAAAAATGTTAACACCTCAACAAATGGATGAAAGAAGAGAAAAAGGACAACAAGTACAGTAAGGAGCATAAATGCAATGAAAAAAAAAAATCTGCATAGACAATGAGCAAGAAGAAGATCAATAATTGGAACCATCACAAGATCTAGAGCTAGAAGAGACTACTCCAACGATATCTTGTCATGATTTGGCCAACATCAATACTCCACAAACCCTCAAGATACAAGGATATATCAAAAAGGAAAAGGTAACATTGTTGATTGATTCTGGTAGTACCCATAACTTCATAAATTGCAAATTAGCAAAAGATCTCAATTGCTTTGTATATCTAGCACCAAAGTTCCAAGTAATGATTGAAAATGGAGGTACCATAAATTGTTATAGGAAGTCCCATGTTATTAAGCTCAATATGGGGGAGTAATTATTGGATAGTCCTATGATTGCCATCCAAATGGGTGGTGTTGATGTTGTATTATGGGTCCAATGGTTACAATCATTGGGAACATTGGCCCTTAATTTTCAAGATATTTTCATGAGATTTTCCTCATAATGCAAGGAAATTGAGCTTAGAGGCATCCAAGGGAAACCCTCTAAATTGATAAGCTCTAACAACATGATAAAATTACTCAAAAAATGGACACCATGGTGTAATTGCACAATTGAGCTCAATATATGTTCAAACATTTATGTCCCCTGCTCCAATGGATCTCCAAAGTTATCAACAATCATTCCAAGGTATTTGGAGAGATGTCTAAGGGTCTTCCACTTGCTCAAGATCATGCCCATGATATTCATCCGCAATAAAGAAGTGTGCATCCAGTCTTCCATTTTTCTTGCTTAAAGAAGATAATCGATGAGAAGATTTTAGTCCAAACTATTTTATCAGAGATGAATGGAGAAGGGAAAATCATACTAGAACCGTAAACAATCCTTGAAATAAGGATTAAGAAGCCACAAAACCGAGCAATTATTGAGTACCTTGTCAAGTGGAAGAATTTACCAGTGGAAGAGGTGACATGGGAAGATGATTTATTTATGCATACACAACCATGATTGTCAAGTGTTGAGGACAACACTTGTTTTAAGGGGAGGGGCATGTTAATCCCTAGAAAAATCCCCATCCAAAGCCCATGCTATGCATCAAACCCCTTATTTGAATTATTACATTTCTCGTGTTATATTTGTATGTAGGCTCTAAACCCCTTCATTGCACCCTTTCATTATAGTTGTGCCCTTTGTCTCTTGTATGTATACCAAGGAGACCTAGTCTTAGGATCATCTTATCTCATATCATATTGTATTATGAATTGGATATATTGTAAAAAGAGGTTTCCCCCTCGAAGTGGATTGTAATTCATTGGATTTTTATCATTTTTAAGGCGTTGGATCATAACATACAATACAAAGATATTTTTGCATAATACCTCATTTTTGGTGGTTATTGAGACAATGTATGGGTTGTGGTTATGTTTGTTTTCACCATTATTACATGATTATTCTTTTTTTTATACAAAGTTTGAGGTGCTCCTCAACAACCTCAGAGACCTTCATTAATGAATTAATGGACATTTGAATCAAATAATAGAGAAATGAATCAAATCAATCCTGGAGTCTTTGTCGAACAATTAAATATAGCAAGATGGTACAGTAGTGAGGAGGATAACTTCATGTAATCAAAAGGAAAAAGTCGACATCCTCTAGTATCGGAACAGAAACATTATGACGAAAATCGAATGGAAGCTCTAGTCGATGTCAATTGTTATCATTTCAAGACATTGTAAGCATATCTGAAGCCAAATTCTTCTATGGTGAAAATGACAAAGTTTTAGTTTCAGTCTCTTTTTCTCATGGTAAAAATATATTTTTTCCTGTATTTTAATATTTAGTATTTATATTAATGTTATATCTTTCCAATTTATTGAGTAACTTTTTAATTTTGTATATTTTAAAAATTAGGATATTAAAAAGAGAAATAACTCCTTTGGAGAGTCTCTCTGACAAGAATAGGGGTATTGTTTGTTATCTTTTTATGCAAAAGTGTTGCATGCATGAGGCAAGATGGAGGCATCGATTGTCTAAGTGTCTATTTTCCAAGCTCATTACCTGGAGACTGTATGAGTCTTTTCTCACTCAAACTTGAAATGATTGGGGGGGGAGTAAGTGTTTGATCCACTAGAAATGGACCCTGACATGCACTACCATTTTCTTTTAGTGCAATACTAAATTGCCAACGTCTTTCATTTAACTAGGTGATAGGTCATAGCTTGTTTGGGGAAAATTCTTACTCATGTTTTGATTGGTCTCACAATACTCTTGTTTATCTCTTTCCCTTGAGTGCAACATTAGGGATTTTTCCAAGCTGTTGAATCAACACCAAAGCAAGCAACATAAAAGTATGCATCAAAGGCAGAGCTATGTCTAAGCAGATCCAAATGAATCACAAGGAGAGTGCTAACCTTCTAGTATTCTTGATCAAGATTTCCAAATCGATGCATAGGGCTCAAATACCTGAGATTTCAAGATTTTTTTCAAAGAACAACTTTACAAGATATTGGAGGTGTATCAATCACACACATATTGGCCCTCTCACCAGTAATAACACAGTACTATGATTTGTAGGGCTTTCTTTTGTTCTAAAAACTGTTTTTTTTAAATGAACTGTAGGATTGATCTTCTTTTGTTGCAGTTGAATTGGTCATAACATTAGTCTTAAAACCTTTCTTTTTCCACATCCAAGAGCGCTCTATTAGCCACAGGCCTCGACATGAGGTAGGCAACTCCAAAAGGCATTTTAGCAAGAGGCAAGCACTACGTGAGTCCAGAAAAGGTGATTTCCTCCATACAATCAACATCTCCTTTTCTATAAATGAAAGAGCATGATTCAACCCTCGAAGTTATGAAAATATACAAGATGCACGGAGCTGAGCAATGAAATCATCGGTGAATGAAGAGAAAAAAATAAAATGTGTTGAACTCTGATAGAAAAAATAGGGGTAAGAGCTTTGCAAATCATTCTTACTTTTAAACTATAATTTTGTTCCATGAAAAAAGAAAACAAATTTCACTGACCAAGATCATTCTAGAAAATCCTTTGGTTAACTAGCTTTGAAATTTGCATTTTGGTACATCCTTTCGTTAATTAGACTGGCAATATAACAAATTTTGCAGGTGTAAATGATGCCCAAAATCTAAAAAGTTAAAAATTCCACTGCAAAAGGTTCTAATAAATGTGCAGGTGTTGGTGTTGTGTTATACCAAGTAAGGGAGTACTCTCAAAATAACATTTTCATCATATTTTTGGTAATAAGAAACATGTAAACCCGATGAAACATTGTAATAGGAAATATGTTATTTTCTTCTTATTTTCCAATTTAAATTTAGAGGGAACATGTAAACAAGAAAAGTAGTTCAACGAAACTAGAAATATGAACATGTAGTATGGAGATAGCACAATCAACTGCTTATATAGATAACAATCGATTTCTTATATGGATACTGAAGGTACCTAACTACGAGCTGTAATTCGTAATTAATTGACTGTGGTATGAACTTATATCTTTCAAAGAGAGACAACATGAACTTATCTCTTTCAAAGAGAGCCTTGTCTTAATAACGTCATTGTTTAATGTTTACAGGGATTATAAGAAATGGAATAGCATAATTTTAATGCTATGGATAGTAGCAGAGTAGATAGATGGTGTGGCGGTGGGTGCGAGACGAAACATTAAAGTGGATCTAGAGACATCTCTTCGATCAATTGGGTGGCAGTATGAGTAGGAATAGGTAGTGACTACACATTCACTGTAATGAATTGTGTTGTTGAGTGCTCTGCACTGTGAGAGCCTTCAAACCATCCAATGACTTAATTTATATTTGTAAATTAGTTTTTATATGTGACAAATAGTGGAAAATATTTGACACACTCCAAGCCTATTCATGTCGCATCACAATCTTTGGACCAATAAAAAATTAAAACTACAAAATTAAAATATTCAAAAAATGAATTTTGTTTTTTCTTTAAATTCAAATTAATATATGGCTTTTTCCCAAACATTGGAAATTTTGGATAAAGTAACCAAAGACATCATGATATCATGAATTAATGAAAGGAACTAATTGGAAGTCAAAGGATTTTGACTGCCAAATGAAATCTATAGTCCCTGGTGGAGGTAGGGACTAATAACTAATAAGAATATGTAGCATACTATTATATCACTTTGGGTCAGATATAGTAAGGGTAGATGGTTGTACATTGATGTCCCAATGGGCTTCTTCAATTTCAAACACTACCTACACCACATGCCTGTGTGTAACTCAATGTACACACATGCATCAACTCATTCCCCACTTCCAGATCACAATACATACTACACTTTTTTTTCAACGAAAAAAATGCGCTTTATATTCAGAAGGATATAAGATTGTACAAGACAAAATGCGGAGAAAATCAAACTATCCATACATGATAGACACGAGAAATGTGATCAAATCATGTAAAACAGGTTGTCCATACAAAACAAAGGTGCATCATAGTCGAGACCATTACATGTCCCATGGTAGACCAGCACTCATAAACAGGTAGATCGGTCAAAGATTGATCCATGTGGAAGGTCCTTCATTGCCTTCTTCCCACCTTGTAAAGCAAATGTGTCTCGAAGGCAAGAACATCGCTTTTTTAGAAAGGATATCCACCTCACTAATTTGTTCTTTGTAGATGTGAGAGAACGTAAGTTTATTAAATAGATTTGTTGTAGCACGAGTTCTCTCCTTCCAACTTTCAAGGTCGGCCACCTGAAAATCTGCAATCCCGTTCAACCAATCAATGGTACCTTTAGAGTCGCCAAGAAGTAGAAGCTCAGATATGTGAAGTCGACTAGCCAGGATAAGAGACACCCGTGCTCCTAAAAGTTCAGCTTTCATATTGGTACCAGTCCCACAATTTAGAGTCCACCGGAAACAAATGTGTGAGTTTATTACAATTTTCCCTCCCACCCCACGGAGAGAACCGCCTTGTTGTGTCGCTCCGTCAAACCAGGCCACAATCCGATCAAGTGGAACTTTAAAAATAGATCTGCTGGGAGGTGTCTTCGATGTCTGGTTCCTGTTGGATACTATCTCAGCAATGATATAATTTGCAACACCGCGAGATGTAGGAGTCTTATCATTGAATATGGCAGTGTTTCTAGTCTTCCATATCCACCAGCAGAGAGATATAGGCAGCAGCGCTGGGTTCAAAGTGTCCTTTACCCAATTTTGAAAACAAGATGTAACGGTGGGACCAGCCCAAGTTGTTGAGGGCAAAAGAGCTAGCGAAATGAGCTGCCACACCGATATGAAGAATGGGCAGTCTATGAAGACATGGGCGACCGATTCAGAGTGGGATTTGCACAAGATGCATCGACCAGGTCCCTCCCAACCCCGGGACTGCAAATTTGGCCACAACAATAGCTTGTTTTCAAACAGAAGCCAGGCAAATAACTTTAATTTGAGTGGACAGTCTTCTCTCCATATCTTGAGGCGCCATCGATCAGAAGTGTTGGTTCAGTACTTTGAAGCTATGGCACGGTAGACATTTTTTGCTATGAGGTTGTCGGAATTGTCCCCTCCCGTCCACAAGAAAGTGTATGGTCGGTCCTGTAAGTAAATGCCAGATTCAGTTAACCTACGAGTGTAATCAGCCCATTTATTAGAAAGATCTGCATCCAAGGCTAAGTCAACGTTGTTGAGCCAAGAGTCGCCCAAGTGACCCCTATTAGACGAAGAAATCTGATATAGGAAGAAAATATTTTTATGATGGAGATGCGCCAGTAGTTGCGGGTATAGGAAGGCGTGTGTGCCCAATCCCAGTAGGACGTCTCTGCCTATTTCAATCGAATAACCATTACCGGGCTTCCACGAGAGCCAGTGTAGGATGATGGGTAATGATTTCAACAGGTGCTTCCAGGTTTGAGAGCCGCTAGAGGGTCTCTCTGACACCGATCTGAGCCACAAATGTACAGGTAAAAGAGGGAAGTACTTTGCCTTGATTACTTTGTTCCAGAGACCTGGCTTCATAAGAATACGCCAGAGAGTGTTTGCTGAGAGTGCCCTGTAGAAGATGAGTAGATTCCGGAGACCCCAACCGCCCGTCATCTTCAGTTTTGATATAACCTCCCATTTGCAGAGATGGTAACCAGAAAATTTTTTGTTGCCAGACCAAAGGAAAGAGAAAATGAGTTGCCGAAGGGTCTTTAGAACCGTAGCCAGGATGCGTGCCAACACCATCCAATAGACCGGAAGGCTTTCTAAAATGGCTTTAATGAGTATGAATCTTCCTCCCAAGGAGAGCAGCTTGTTACACCAAAGGAGAATTTTCCTTTCAAATTTATCAATAAGCCAGTGCCAATCTCTGCTAGAATACACGGAGGATTTGATGTAAAAGACGAGGTAGGAAAACCCCTCCTTTAGCTCAGCAGTCGAAAAACCAAAAAGCTCCTTTAAGTCTGATAAAAAAAGGCTCCTGTGCATTGTGTGTTAGGAAGACAGATTTATGTAGGTTAATCTCCAATCCAGTGGCAGTGTAGAAGGTACTTAAGTGGGAGTGTATGATGGTCCATTCTGCAAGGCTGGCCGATGTCAAAATTAGCACATCGTCAGCAAAGAAGATATGCAGAATGTGAGTCAGCCCCGAGATTTTAACTCCAGAAAGATGGCCCTCCGCTTGGTTGTTTTTGAGCAGGATACTAAGCCCTTCAAGAATCAAAATAAAAAGGAGGGGTGAAAGAGGGCAACCTTGACGGAGCCCTCTCTCACAACGGAAAGTTTTTGTGACTTCCCCATTAATCAAGACAGCAAGGGTTGCCGAGGATATGCACCCTAAAATCCAATTGGTGAATACTAATCCAAAGCCACATTGTAGAAGGACTAGGTGCAGAAAGTTCCAATTGACGCAGTCAAATCCCTGTTTGAGATCTAGCTTGAGAAGGATGGCTTGTTGTTTCCTCGACTTTAAACTGTGAATGCATTCCTGGGCGACACCAACCGCATCAAGAATTTGTCTTCCTTTTAGGAAGTCGAGCTGCTCCTCAGAGAGTGCCTTGGAGAGTATAGGACGGATTCTGTTGGTTAAGACCTTAGAAATAATTTTGTAACAAAGATTGCAGAGTGAAATGGGACGAAAGTCTTTGAAATGTGTAGGAAGATTAGATTTAGGAATCAGGACTAAATAGGTACTGTTTAGCTGAGGATTGATCACGCCTCTAGTTCTGGCGTCCTCCACAACGTCCAGGAGATCCTGACCCATTATATCGAAAAAATGGAGATATAATTCGACCGACCACCCCTCGGGTCCAGGACTTTTTTCTTTTTTGAACCCTTTGAGAACAGCAAATACTTCCTCCTTTGAGCAGGGGGATTCTAAGGCTAGAACCTCCTCGTTTGTCACCATTTTTGGAAATTGATTTGCTAACTCAACGTGTGATGTAAGATTAGGAGCAGAGGTAACCTGAAATAATGCTTTGAAATGCTTGACAGCGGCAGATTTAATTCCTTCCTGTGTATGGTGTGTTGTACCATCCACCTCTACAATATCCCAAATCTGTTTTTTAGCACGACGGGCACTGGAAAAACGGTGAAAAAACTGGGTATTCTTATCTCCCCCAGTAAGCCAGAGCATTCTGCTCTTTAATCTCCATCTTTCCTCATCTTCTCGAAGGTAAATTTGACGGGCTATCTCCAGCTCTCAAATTCTGTAGTGAATATCCGAATTGGAAAAGTTCTGGGACTGAAGGCAGAAAAGGTTATCCAGCTCCTTTTCGATTTTGATGATGGCAGCCTGTTCTGTTTTTTCCTTCTCTTTTAACCAAATGGTTGTGTGTAGCTTTAAGTTGGCTAATTTGGTAACCAAATTTCCTTGGGGATCTCCCGGCAGTGAACTAGAGTTATCCGCCCACGTCGATCTGACCAGATTATTGAAGGAGTCCTCCTTCAACCAATGAGGATTAAAATTAAAAGGTTGTCTAGCCCCATATCGACCCAAGTCAATCTGTAAACAAATGGCGGCATGATCCGATAGATAAGGAAGGTTAACCCATGCATGGTAGTTGCGGGATGGAGAAAGAACCTCTTCACGGATTAGAAATCTGTCGAGTCGTTTTGATATGCTAGCCACACCTTGTCTTCCATTCCTCCAGGTGGGTAAGAGCTCGGCCAGTTTCAGATCAGTCAAGTTGTTTTTGTAAAAAAGATGATTGAAAAAACTCATGAGTGGATATTTGATCGCTTTTTCACCCCAGATATCCAATGGACTGGTGGTTAAGCTGAGATCTCCAGTACTGATGAGGTTATTTGCCGCCAATAGACCAAGATCATCCAGTCGCTTCCAGAAGGTTTTGCGGTCAGAACAAGGACAGTGGACCTTTAAGAAATTTAAGGATGATTGAAGTTCAAAACATCTTCCTGTCAGAAGAATTCCACCCGGGCTGAGCATCGGTTCAAACTCAAAAAGAGAAAGGTCCCACGAGGCCAGGAGTCCTCCCGAGGTGCCCACAGAGCTTGCTGCACAGATCATCCAGTTTGGTCGAAGTCGAAGCATGAAATCCCTGGCTGCAGAGGCATTAACAAGAGTTTCTTGCAGAAAAATAATAGACGGCTGAGTTTTCTCCAGAAGTCTTCGCATGGAGGCTAGTTTCATGGGTCCTCCAACCCCTCTTATGTTGAGGGAAAGAAGAATCATGTATTACCTCTATCCAGGGCTTTTAATCCTCTAAGCACCCCTTGATTAGTAACAGTAGTTGTGCTGCCCGATGCCTTCAGTCCTGTCTGAGATTTCTTATGCGCACTGCGGGTTTTCAGCGGAGAAAGTTTGAGTCCAATACCTCTTGACCAATGGGGATCAGGTCCTGGGGGTAAAGGCATGTTTGATGAAGAAGGGTGATCTACAGAAGGAAGGGTCGGATGATAAATAGAATTTCCATGATAAGTAGGGAGAGGTATCGAATCAAAAGGTAGAGAGTGGGATGATGAAGCTGACGGGTACATAGTTTCTAACCGAATTTCTGAATGGGTCAATTCAGTGTAACCTGGTAAAGAGAAGGACTGTGGAGTATCAGTTATGTCTGTTGTGGGATGGGTAGCTGAAACCCCAGTAGGAGAATCAGATGGAGAGAGGTGGGTTGTTGGTGATGGACGAGGTATGGAGTGGCTGTCAGTGGGGACAGGCTCGGATTGGGGGAGAAAAGGTGAATGGATAGGTAGGTTCGGAGGAGCGACCAAGGATTCATAACATAAAATATTGTTTTCTTGCTCAGTAATGTAAAGTCTGTCCCAGGAAGATAGAGTATTATATAAAGAGGGGCACAGAAGATGAATCTTACCAACTAAGGAATCATTAGATGAAATAGTCTCCCGAGATATAGGATCCTCCTCCTCCACGAAATGGTTGGGTGATGAGATGTAACCATCAAAATTTTTCTCCTCTTCTGGATCCAAGACAATATCAGGTTGGGGAAACTTATGGCAATCCCTTCTCAAGTGTTCGGTTCTGCGGCAGAGAGAGCAACAGAAAGGGATGCCCAGATAGTCCAGGCGCTGTGTGATCAGTTGGTTACGCCAGTCGATTTCTATGATCTCTGGTAGACCTTCCTATATATCAAGTTCCACATATATTCTCGCCATCCTTCTGTCTGAAGCATCAAGGGAGTTTTGATCCACACATAAAAAGCGACCTAGGGAGGCTCCAATAAGTTTCAACGCTTGTTGATTCCAGAGCTGGAGAGGGAGACCAGGAAGAAGGACCCAGACATGTCTAAGGGAGAATAACTACGCAGTGGGATTGAAACCGAGTCTTCATCTTTTTAACATAAGGCTTCCTCCATCAATTGGCCAGAAGTTGTCCAGAATAAGAGTCGATTCCTCTGTGTTCCTGAAAATGAAGGCAAGCCATCCTTGTTGTTGTAAATGAATCTTGGGGATATATCCAAGGATCGGCTTCCAGTGAGTAGAAATCCAAACATCCATGCTCTGCTTACACTTTTCTTTATAAGAAAGCCTGCCAACCAAGGCACACAGGGCCAGGTTGCAGGCTTCTGTTAGGCCTACATCCATGCCAAGTATGAGTTTGGGATGCTTTTTTTTTGGCCTCCAGACTCTATGTTGGCGCTTCTATAGGCCTTGTTTAAGAAAGGTAGGTCTTGGTTGTGGAAGTTTCACCTCAGGTCCGCCCCCCTATTGATGGATCCCATCCAAGAGTTGCTTTTGTGAAACAGAGAGAATAGTACTGTCGAAAATCTGAGAGTTGTCTAAAAGGACTGGTGGATCTTTTAGAGAGATCGACGGTGCACCAAGGTGCACACCTCCAAATGTATTCAGAGCAGTCTCGAAAGTAACAGGAGGCACAGGTTGTGTGTTAGACTATGCAGCAGGTGCAGGCGCGGTGGGACCAGGGCTCAAGCCCATAGGCGCGTCCATCTTTTTATTCTGGAAATGGCTGGAGCAGAGGTAGTCTATCGAGGCCAGTAATGTCGGGTGGTCCCATGGGTCTCCCATGTTCCCATTTGGATGGACTTTTTCTATAAGGTGACCCAAAGTAACTTCTAGAAGAAACAAAAGCAGAGGCAAAACCCGTCAACAGAAGCAGTCAGTGGTGTAGGAAGAAATCATCAATGATCCCACATCTTATGCTAACGGGGTCAATGGAACCAGCAGAGGGAAAAGTGGAGTAGTTTTCCAGATAAAACACAGAGAAATAGTCAGGCCAAGGTCCTAGCTAGCATAAAACAAAAGAGAAGGATGAGAAAAGTCAGTAAAACAGTCACTGCAGTACTGAGAGGTAAGAGGGGCAAAATCGAGTTCACCGTCGAAGTCTACCCAGTAACCAAGACGAAGGTCGTTGGGAAGCCGCGACAGGTAGATTCTGACCAAAACAAAATGATACAAAAGCTCAATAATGGACTCAGAAAGATGTGTCTACGCTTAGACTGAAGTAGGAAGCCTTTCATGTTGTCAATGGCGTGGTAGGAACCAAAACGTAGCCTCGCGTATTCTGGCGCCAAAGTCTCCAATGTAGAACCAGTTCAAATCTCTGCAATTGCCCGCCATCGTCGGAGCTCCAGCTAAACTTGTGTTCATACATACTACACTTGACTTTGTCAAGAACAACAATAACAATATATGTGTTTTCATATGTTTTTCAATTTGAGAACTTTCGAAATATTTTTTTATAAACCATAACTAGGGAATTTTATATTAATATGGGTCAAAAGGAAAAATTATAGAAAGTACATATTTGTTTTTTCAAAAAATCCCCTAGTAGCACCTTTTGTTTTTTCCTAATATTTGAATCTTGATTTCCTAGCTTTCCAGTAGCTACATATATATATTAATATGCCAACTATAAAATCAATAGAAAACATTCAAAATGCAAATAGAACGACTACAAGGATAATACCTTCTAGCGGAGGTTTTTGGTGTTACAAAATTTGGAAAAAAAATTCAAAAAGATCTTCGCCACAACCTCCTCTATTGGTTGCGGAGGTTTTAACAGATGTTTGAGTGGAAGTTTTAACGAGCGGGCAAAGGTTTTTTTTCCGGTGCTTTTATCGTCAAAATATATCGATGCAAATACATAAATGAGAATCATCGGTGCGCACATATAAATGATGAGCACCGGTGCGCACACATAAATGAGAAGCATCGTTGCACACACATAAAAGAGAAGCATCGGTGTGCACACATAAATAAGAAGCACATGTGTGCACACATAAACTAGAAGCATCGATGCACACAAATAAATGAGAAGCACCAGTGCACTCACATAAATGAGAAGCATCGATGCCCGCACATAAATGGTAAGCATCGGTGCGCACACATAAATGAAAAGCATCGGTTTTTTTTATATTTATGCATGCACTGGTGCATATTGTAATCATGTACATCGAAATATTTTGAAATGATACAAATATAATCATACATTATGTCATTTAAAGAAAAGTTGTCTTTTCACAATTCTTAGCACCAATGTGTATAACTCATAAAAATGCATTGTTTAGTGAGTTCAAAAGAATGCAACACAACAATATGCAATGCAAAAATATGTATATATTTTAATTAATTGTTTGTTTTTACAATTAATCATCTCAAAAACAAATATTTGTTAAAATAATATTGATTTTTATATTTTTATTATTGTGTTTTTGTATAATATTTGCATTAATGCGTTATCCAATGGATTACACCTCTATTATTTGTAAAAATGTAAATCATCCATATACTAATCAATCATCAACACAACATTTGACAATGCAACAAAATAAGAAACCCATTTTATTATATATTAATAAGTTACCCATCGTCATACAAAATGGGACAACGTAAAGGTTCACAATAATCAAAATGCAACCAATATGTAATTGTTACACTCATCGATAACATGCCCTCATGCAATTGGGACAATATGTCTAATTTGACAGATATTTCAAAACATACAACTTGCAGTAACATTCAATTATTTTGATTGTCATTTGACATCGCTTGAACTGCTATCATCGCTTGAGTTGTGTGCATGCCTCGTTTTTTCATCACTTGTAAACGATATTGTACTTTGGTTATTTAACCTCATGTTTTCTTGATCGATTTATTTTTTATGTTCCACCTCTTCATGTTCCACCTACAAACATAGAAATACATTGTAATAGTAGAATATACATGATTGCATAAATCAAAAAGTGTACCATAGCAATGATTGTTTCATAAACAATACACATTGTTTTGAAGCTATACTTCATGTCGTCTCTCAAAATATCTTATGTTGGATGCACTCCATACTTTGTTTCTTGCATATTTAATACACCACGACAAAGCACAGTCGATATAATTAATATAAATGTTTGTTGTTGATCCATTGATTATAAAACAAGAGAAGTTAAAAAACATAGCTACTTGGAAATTGTTCAATTAAATTTTGATACTTCAACATATACTCACAACCCATACTTAACCCAATGTCTATCGATTCTTCAATTGGCTCTTCTTTGTATGTTAGCACCTATTAGAAGACACCCATAGATGAGTGTAAATTAATTATTTAAATATAAATATCATAACAAAGATGAAATTATAAGTAAGATCTAAAAAGTAAGTACTCACAAACTTTGTGATCAATCCTTTTATTCCTAATCATCCTATCTTATGTGTTGAATGGATTTCATTTTCTTTTTCTTTTCTACAACAAAATAATTGAAAATTAGTATTTCATGCGATAATTAAATTTGATGTACATAAAAGAATAAATGAATGACTACATACCTCTTATGCACATTGTAATTGTTGGGATGGCTCCTCCTACAATGTAATTATGTTCATTTCTTTTACCATCTCCTTGTACACTTTTTTGGACATCCCCACCAGCATGTATTAGTTTTCCCCTCATTTGTCCATTGGAATTTCCATGACATGCCTTAACCAACACACATCATTAATTTAAACCTACAAATAATTCAAAGATATTAAATTTTTAATATATTGTTGTGTTCTCTTGTTGGGATGAGCTACCTCTTAGGATTAAAGAGATGTCTTTGTTTTACCATAGACAATATCACTATTGTCACCCAACCATAGCCATGTATCCACCCCCAAGCACCATAACCTTTTATATATAGAATGATTATGGAAGCAGAACTAGAACCAACAGATAACCAAGAGAGCTCATATTTCTCTAAAGATAGCTCACCAAACGGAAAGTCCCAAAGCCACAGAACAAGAACAATACTAAGTTGTAGCAGTTGCAGTTGCACTGAGAGATACTAAGAACACCACTAAGAGATACTAGATAATAGGGCGCACGTCTTAGGCTATATGGCGCTATAGAGAGAGACAAAGAACCATCCCAGAAGATCCACCTTCCATCCTTGTAGTTGTAGCTCCAAACTTGCGCCAAAGTTGACTGAGAGAGAGTGTGAAGTGTGTGTACAAATGAGCTAGATCATCTCTTATTTATAGTGGTTCTTGTCACTTGTCTGGGCCGACTTGTACTTTTAGAATCTAACACTTTAATATTAATTATTTTACTGAGTTGACTTGTCATCTAGGGTTTCTACACATCTGTTTAGGGTTTCTCTTGCTTCCAGAATATTATAGTCTAGCCAAAGGTTACACATGGAGGTTAATACCTCCTGCAATTACCATAATATCAACACTCTGTCCTAGCTAGGGAGGTATTAATAGGTAGCATCGTCATAGCCACACATACTATCTCATTATCACATAGATCAATTTACGAGCAACATCACCATTATCAATATCATCTGGTAGCATCAACTGCATCATCTCTCGAGGCCATACCACATCTGAGTAATCAGGCATGATTTTGAATAAGTCACTCACTCAACAGAGTGATACAAGGACCATTCTTCTAATATGGACCTACATCCTAGAATAATGATTGTCCCAATAGATGTTGAATGTCCTCAATGGCTCTAAGAACCATCCTCTCCACTGCATCATCTCTAAGTTGCATGATCATATATAAGTTGTACTAGCATGATGCTTTGCATCATATCTAATCTGTACTAGCATGATCATATATAGCATGATGTGGACTACCATCTACATCATCTATAAGCCATATTAGTATGGTGTCAATGCACTATCTCTAAGATGTACTTGCATGATGTAGATCAATGCCTCTGCATCATCTCACTATACATCTAGCTGGCAATCATCTCCAACATTAGTGGTAGTCTCCATGGAAATCAGAACAATTTCATCTAATAGAACAGAATTGTGTCTATCCATAGTAGTACACAACTATTGCCCAATGGTACACAACCACTCCTAGTATTACACAACTACTAACTAGTGACACACAGTCACTACCAGTGGAGCACATCCACCATAGTAGCATACAACTATTGTCCAGAGACACACCGTCTCCACAACAATCATATCATATGATATCAATAATGTCATGATACGGACTAATTCATCTAGGCCACTCTTCCACTCACGTCTGTGAGATCTAGAAGAGCATCTGCCCTTGGAAAGTTAAACATCAGCCATGGGCTATCTAGACTATTCTTCCCAAGCATAGAAGAATACTTGTCCCTTATTTATGAACCTGGACCATTCACCTAACTAGGCCATTCTTCTAGCAGTGTCACAGTGCAACCTAGAGAGAATGAGCTTGCTCTAGGGAATGACTGCCCATGATTGTTGAACCTATACCATTCACCTAACTGGGGCATTATTTTGATACTAATCACAGTGCAACCTAGAGAGAATGAGTCTTCCCTAGGGAATGATTGTCTAGACCATTTCCTATGAAAATGATTGTCCTGCACTAACCTCCTATAGCAGACCATTCTTCTAAACTACTCACAATTGTGAACTTCGAAAGAATGACTGCCTGGAGAGGCAAACCATTCTTCTTGACGACTACTCAGAGTGACTTCGAAGAAGAATGAATGTCCTAGACCATTCCCCCACACTGGCCACAAGGGGAATCACTATCTATGGTACATCAGCAATCTATCGGACCATTTTCATTATGAAAATGATTGTCCTATATGGACCATTTTTTGAACTAGAAAATGATTGTCCGTCATAAATCTTGGGCCACTTTCCGAACTGGAAAGTGAATGCCCAACCTAGACCATTTTCCAAATAGGAAAATGAATGTCCATAAATTAATAACATATCAGTGCTCCCTTCCAACCTGGGAATAATCTCCTCCCTTTCCAATAAGGAATTCATTTCCACGAGTGTCAACTTGTCCCTTAAGTACACAAAATTTTCATCTTGGACAAAGACTTTACAAAAATATCTGCTATCTGCTCATCTGTGGAGATATATTGGAGAACCACTTCTCCCCTCTGGACTCTATCATGGAGAAAAATAACACTTGATCTCGATGTGCTTCGACCTATCCTGGAACACTGGGTTCTCTGAAAACTTCACACAACTCTGATTATCACAATATATCACGGTCGAATACAACACCTGATCAGACAATCTATAAACCAGCTTACAGAGCCACACTACTTTCGTACAAGTATCACAAACTGAAATATACTCTACTTCAGCAGTGCTGAGTGCAACAGACTTTTGTTTCCTACTAGCCCATGATATCGTGGCAAAGTTCAAACTGAAACATATCTAAGAAGCACTTCTTATGTTATATGCACTCCTTGTCCAATCTGAAACGATAAACCCAAGCAGTTGTATATCATGACTCAAACGTCCATGGAGACATTTCAAGGCATGCTTTGGAATTATTCAATTTTCATGGATAGGTTCCACCTGGAACTATTTTCACAACAAAGCAAATATTTGGCTGAGCATTCTCCAAATACATCAATGAGTCATTCAATTTTCAATAAAGGGATGGGTCTATTGGATTAGAGTCTCTCAACTTCTTCATATATGTCATCATGGGAGTTTGCCATGGATTTTTAATCCATTATCCCAGACTTCTGAAGAACCATTTCGATACACTTCCTTTGTCATAAGAAGTTTTCACCACACTTTTGTTGTACATGAGAGGCTCTACACCAAGTTGCTTGAATCCATACAAGGTTTTCTTCCATCTGCATACATGGGTCTTTTTCTGGTATCCCTCAAAACCTTGAGTTTGCTCTACGTATGCTTCTTCTTCAATTACTATGTTGAGAAGAACAATCTTTACATCCATCTGATGTAAACTCCAACCCATGGATATTGTAAGAGATATAATGGCTTAGTTAGAGATATATTTGGTTACTGGAACAAGCTGCCATCATAATCTTCTCCCTCCTTCTAAGAGAACCTTCTAGCCCTGAATACCGCCTTGTATCTATCAATGCTTCCATCTTCCATTTCTTCTGCTTGATTGGTAATCAAATATCCTCAAGTGTTCAACACTTGGATTCTTTTCCGGAGAAAGCTTCTTTTGGATTCATGGTCTTCAATATATGATGAGGACTTCTATTCTAAACATATACGACTACCATAACTTTTTTTCCCATAGAAACATGGATAGATTATGGTCATTCATCATTGCCTTAACAAATTCTTCAATGGAACGGTTCTTTATTTCTGCCACATCATTGTGAGGGACAATTAGCTCCCTCCTAGTCCCGGTTGTTTTACAAAGAGGCAACGACCTTCTTGGAGGTGTATTCTCCTCCATTATTGAACCTCGAGATCTTTATCTTCCAATTAAACAGTGGTCCACACACATCTGAGTGTATGATGTCCAATACTCCTTTTTTATTTCCATGTTTCCATTAGAATTGGTACGTAGTGAGATCACCTGCCTCACCACTTGATGGAGTCATCTGCTCCATGTTTGCAACTGCCACTGTAGCTCCTTCTCAGAGCTATCGCTTATGACCTTTCCAGAACAAGAACAACAAGATAAAAATATTTCCAATAGGATTTTCACAAAAACATATCTATGGTAACAAGGATGGTAGTCATCATTGAGTTACCAAGGTGACCTACTCGAGAGAAAACAAGAAATATCTCTCTAGAGGATATGTTAGTTCATTTTGCAATAAGCATCTATATCAATAGTATTCACATGCCATCAAGTATTCATTATGTCTAGCAGTAATAGAACCTTTCAAAGACTGTTTTCACAATTTGTAATGTAGAAACTATCACCCTTGATATATACAAATTGGAAGCTTAACAATTTAATCAAACCTGGAACCTGAAGCCTCAACTACTATGGAGGGTGTGCTTGTTCCTCTGAATGCACTGAATCCAAGATTACAACTTGGAAAAGGTCTTTAGTACTTTCCATGCAAACACACTCATGTTTTGCTAGATGATATAACTTGGATAGCATATACAAGTGCATACCTTTGAAGTCTTGTAGCATCGTCCAACTTGTCTTCCAATATGAAACTAGATATCATCTTGACAAGAAGAGATTAGAAACTGAATTGGAAGATTCAATGATTAGAACAAGCTAGAAACTCTAAAATTTCAACTTTGACCACAAAATCAATTTGACCATAAGTCAATCTTTGACTTTGACTTTGACCATAAGTCAATCTTTGACTTTGACTTTGACTTTGACCAATGAACCTTTGACTTTGACTTTGACCAAAAATTCAAACCTGACATTTTTGCTAGTTGATGGTGCCAAGAGGTGCGCTAGACTAGGGCACACTAGGATGTCAAAGAATTAGGTCAAACGCTTTATCAGAAGTGCTCGAACACAAGGGTTAGGGTTTGCTGCAACTGCATAATCATAAAACCTAGTTGTAGTTGTAATTGGTGCCACAACGAGCTTAACAAAGAACTAACGCACTACCTTCCAACAGTTAGACTGTCTTGTAGGTGATGTGGGCCCATAACTTGTTAGAATTAAATAGATGTGTTTATTTTACCATAGACAATATCTTTATTGTCACCCAACCATAGGCATGCAACCACCCCCGAGCACCATAACCTTTACTAGATAGAATGATTCTGGAAGTAGAACTAGAACCAAAAGATAGCCAAGAGAGCTCATCTTTCTCCAAAGATATCTCACCAAATAGAAAGTCCCAAAGCCACAGAACAAGAACAATACTTAGTTGCAACAGTTGCAGTTGCACTTACCAAGAATACCACCAAGAACACCACAAAGAGATAGTAGAGAATAGGACGCACATCTTAGGCTATATGGCACTAGAGAGAGAGACCAAGAACCATCCCAGAAGATCCACCTTTCATCCTTGCAACTATAGCTCCAAACTTGCACCAAACTTAACTGAGAGAGAGTGTGAAGTGTGTGTGTACAAATCAGCTAGATCATCTCTTATTTATAGTGGTTCTTGTCACTTTTCAGGGTCGACTTGTACTTTTAAAATCTAACACTTTAATATTAATTCCTTTACTGAACCGACTTGTCTTATAGGGTTTCTACACATCTGTTTAGGGCTTCTCTTGCTTCCGTAATATTCTATTCTAGCTAAAGGTTACACATGGAGGTTAATACCTCCCGCAACTACCATAATATCAACACTACCATCATGCTCGCTACAACAAGTTGTTTTCCTTGAACTTCTATCAACCATATTCTATCAAAAAAAGATAGGAATCATCAGATACAAAAACTATGATTTTTTTTACAAAATAAGATTAATAGAAGCATTGATGCTTTATAAATTAATAGAAACATCGATGCTCTATTAATCAATAGAAGCATTGGTGCTCTATTAATTAATAGAAGCATCGGTGCCTCATTACTATTTATTGCGCACTTTTGACCATGTGAGGAAAGTTATTTTTATTTTAAACTCCATACTTTTATTGACAAGAACACGAGCACCAATGTGATTTGTTATTGGGGATTCACCAGTGCACTTTGTTATTGGGAACGCACTGGTGCGCTTTGTTATTGGGGGCGCACCAATGCGCTTTGTTATTGTGGGAGCATCGATGTGTTTTTTTATTGGGGAAGAACCAATGCACTTTGTTATAGTGGAGCACCATGATGAATTTTAGTTCTTATTAAATAAAAAACAATGAGCACCAATGTGCATGGTCAACTTAGGAGCACTGATATTCTTGACACGAAAATGCTCGTCGGTGCGTTATTCCTGTACAGTGCACAACATGAACCGAGTAAGCGTTTTTTTTAAATAAAAATTACAACGACATGGTTTAGGATCCAATGCAATGAGTGATCCCATTGCAAAAGATACCAAATGCCCCATATACAAGTAAAGAAACCCTATTAAAAATTGTTTCTTAAAAAAAAGAATCTACTTATGAAATATAGAGAGGAAAACTAAGAGAAACAACTAGGAAGTTAGAGTTTCCAATATTGAATGTAACAGGGAAACCCTTTTTTTATTTTTTATAATGCACTAAAATATGTTTGAATAAAAAAGGGGAAAAATTGAGATGATGAATAGAATAAAATCACATACCTGAAATTTCTCCTCTGTAAATCTGTATGTAAATTTGGCTCTTCAAAAAAAATTGTCCACTCCAAAGACTTTGTTTGTAGATCTCTCTTGCACAAGTCTCCCCTCTAAATTTTAGCAAAATAATGAAACAATGATTAAGGTTTTCATTTATAAACACATACATTTTGAAAATATAAAATTCCTGCTCATTTTTTCGTAGTATGTTTCGGTGCATTGATTCGATTTGGTATTTTTTTTTATTTTACCCCTTAACAGTGTGCCCAGCAGTAATATGTGTTGGTGCATTTTTTTTTTACTGGATCCCACCAGGGCTATATTGGTTTCCAAGTGCATCGTGGAAGGTTGATGGTTTTTCAATCAATTTATTTTATTTAAAAATCGATTTTATGGTGCATTTGTTATATAAGCACCGGTGCGCTTTGTTATTGGGGGCACACTGGTGCACTTTGTTGTTGGGTACACACCGATGTGCTTTGTTATTGGGGGAGCACCAATGTTCATTGTCATTGGGGAAGCATCGGTGCACTTTTCTATTGGGGGAGCATCGATGCGCTTTGTTATTGGGGGAGCATCGGGCCGCTTTGTTATTGGAAAGCACCAAGATGCATTTAATTTCTTATAAAATAAAAAATAATATTTTAGTATTTTATATTGATAGCGATTATTGGAAGCATCAGGGTGTTATGTTTGGAGCATCGTTGTGCTTTTTTATTGGGGGCGCACCGGTGCGCTTTGTTATTGGGGGAGCACCACTGCACTCTATTATTGGGGGAGCACCATCAATATTTTAGTATTTTATATTAATAATGATTATCAATGTGCTTTATTTGTTAAGAATTGGGGCGTTATGTTTGAAAGAGCATCGACGTGCACAGTCGACTTAGGAGCACCGGTGTGCATGGTCGACTTAGTTGCACAGGTGCACATGGTCAATTTAGGTGCACTAGTGTGGTATTTTTAGATGCACATCGGTGTGCATAGTCCTGAAAGGCGCACCGAAAAAAAAAACCTTCGCAAAAACCTCCAATCACCCGCCTCCGGTATAAACAACCAAGGGATAATTTTTTCTGGGAGGTTCCGTCAAAACCTCCGCAAGAAGGTGTTCTCCTTGTAGTGAACTACATAACATTTATCTGAGATTATTTTGAAGATTTGTCTCTAGGGAAATATGAGGCTGGTCTACTACCATTCCTTCTTTATGTTCTTGTCCACATTTTTCTTCCTTGTCTTTGTCTTCAGTTTGCTATGTGGTATGTGGTGAAGACATGGAGTCCAAAATTGATGCTTCTCTTGAGTACTTAATGGAGTATTTGATTTTATAATGATCTATTTCTATCTTTGAATTTGTTTCTCCATATTCCCTTAGATTTCACACAATTATTTCATATTGCTCATGTTGTTTCATTTCCATACTATACACAGTTGTGAAGAGGGATCCGAGAGAATTTTCATTGTTGACCAAGGACTCTTCATGTCTCCTTAAAGCCTTACGAATGTCTTTGATGTCTTGAGATTCCATTTTAAATCCAATTTCCAAATATAGCCTCTAATTTCCACTACATAACTTGACAACTAGTATGGCTCGAGAAACTCCAACATACCTCTTCGTGTGACTGCAAAAAAAATAATGTGTAACCAGACGAGAAGTGTGGACTTGAAAGGATGCTTCAATTTATCTCTATTTCATCAATACACAAATTTGTCTTCTTTTTACTCTTTGTAAGAACAGTCCCACTAATATAAATGTACCAAAAGAGCACAAACTCCCCCCAACAGGCCAAGACAATTGGCTTATTCAAAACAAAGAACCTCAAACAAGGACATATTGATAAAACAATGCAACATGACCGCCACCACACAATAAACACAATATAAGTAACCTAGGTAGAAACAGAGCTACTGAGCCAATACAAAATATCAATCCCCTTCCACAAGGCACAGAAAAATGTCCTAATCAACTAGCACCAAACAAAAATACTTGAAAGTGATTGACTGGAAACTACCAACCTTTTACACCAGAAAAATCCACCCCAAGAGGAATGGGCACTTACTCGGAGTACCAAGCGCTGAAGATGTTATAGCATAGGGGCATATACCTTCTTCACTATCGACCAAAGGAGAAACATCCAGAAGTGACGTCGGGTGTTGCCAAATACAAAATCTAGAGTTTCAAGAAACTCCCTGCATTTGATTGTACCTCCCCTATCCTTATGTGGATTAGTCCCATAACAAATAAATAGAGTGATAGAATATGGCATATATTTAGGCATCTACCATACCAACTTTGTGTTGTTGCGTGGGAGCTTTGTACCCAAGACTCCTTCCCTCATGCTTGACACCTACCTACCTTTAATGCTTACCTCGTACTCTGATAATTTGAAACCTTATAGATGAAGTTTGGGGGTTAGTCTAGGGGGTTATATGTGGAAGATATAACCCCATTTTTTGCTATCATTTCTTGCAATAGTCGTGTAGCTTCCTTAGCCATACTATCAACCTTTCCATTTCACTCTCTTAAGATGTGATAGAAGGAAATTTTAACAAATTTCTTAATGATTTTTTCAATTCTATAGAGGATATAGGCTAATTGAAGATTTTTCAAAGGTTCCTGACAATTTAGTGAGTTGATTACCATCCTCGAATCCCCTAAAACTATCAATTCTCTTGTTCCCAAGCTAATAACTCTTGAAATATTAGTATGCTAATATGCATTAAATAATAATACACAATAAATATACATATTGATATAATAAATATACAATTTCTTTTAAATATACATATTGCATATAGTAAATATGCAACTACTTTTGACCCTAATATCAATATACAACTAGCATACCCCCAAAGTAGGGGAAAGGAAACATTGAAATGAATTAAGGTGGTTATATTGTTAAAATATTAAGGGATTTTGTTTTGGACATATGATAGGAGGATGTGATGTCATAGGTCATGAAATACTTGTTCATCACTAATTCAACCTTGAGTGGTGTTTCTAATCTCCCAAGGACTATTGGAATATAAGGAAATTGAGGGTTGTTGTTATGTATTAAGGCATTTTTCGTTGGTCATTGTCAATTGGTACAATTCAATTATATGCTAGAAATTGTTTAAATAAGATCCATAATCCAAAGTGCACAAGAGAGTCATTACCTCAACAATTTGCAATGATTTACGAGATGTTACTCCCAAGTTGATAAAATATTATATGGGTGAGAGACAATAAGTGTGGAATGGATGGAATATTATAGCCATAATAATATCTCATGTGTTGTATTTTATCTCTAGTTGTATGAGTTTCTTTATTAAAAGCCTATATTATGTTGTCAACCAAATAGAAAAGTTGTGATAGTAGTGTTGTACATCTTCCAACTATTACTTGGTGTGAGTTTCTTTATTGACAACATACAGTGGGTAATCAACCAAATAAAAAAAATTGGAAAAAATTGGGATAGTAGTGTTATACATCTTTTAATGGTTACTTAGACATAATACATTCCAATGTTATTATCCCATTCTAACACTGAGTTGAGGAAACATTTATTTTTTATTTATAGAAGAATAAATGTGTAACAACTTTCCTCATCTATGAGTTTCTCAAAGATCAACTAAATAAAAAGGTTGTGATAGCAATATTGTACATCATTAATGATTACTTATAGAGAAGATACTCCAATGTTCTTATCTTATTATAACATTAAGTTGAGGGAACATTCCTTTTTCATTTAGAGAAGAGTAAATGTGCAATAGTATCAATGAGATCATCACTTGTCAAAAGGTTTCTCACCATAAAATAAAAAATAAAGTAAATTGACTACTATATTAATGGATTATGGATGAAAATATCTTCTATATAATTAAAAAAAAAAAACTACCAATTCCGAGACAACTTAATGATTGAAAATTAAAATTGTAATTTTTCTCCTATTTAATCCCAAAGCCTAGATTATTACTTTTCAAACCATTTTTGTTTGTTTTTAAATTATTATTTTTACACTTCTAATAAAATAAATCTTATAACTCAAAAATATTATACTCAAACATTTAAAAAATATTTTCTAACACCATGGCGCCGATAGATCTATATATACATATATACTCTATATAGGACAATAACAAAGGACAATATATACCCTATATAAGACAATAACAAAAGACAATATATACCTTACCCCTATATTATATCTTCTTAAACTTTCCCCATATTAGGTAAGTAGATCTAATATTAATAACGAATATAGATCTATTTGTAAGGTGTAATCTAAATACTATGGTTAGATTATATAATATTATATAATATAGTTTAATAGGTATTTATACAGTAAAATTAGAGGAAATTATTTTTGACATAGTTTTAAGAAAATAAAACGATAAAAATAACCTATACGAACACCTAATTTATTGCTTTTTTTTTTCCAAGGAAAAAAGCATAAATTTTATTCATATTTGATAAAACTTGCATTCTGAATAATGCATTATAACACATGCATTTAGTCCAAAATATGGGATCCCCACCAGGGTTGCCCAGTCTCACAAGCATAAAACAGAACATACTTGTAAAAGTATGGTATAAGTAGTAGGAAAAAGCATCTCAGTACCTAGGTCCAAAAGATATACACAAAAATAGAGAAGAGCCTCAAAAAAAAAAATTATTGCTTATTTTGAAAATAAAATATCATAAATAAAATATTTAAAGCATTAACAAATTGTTTTAATTAAATATTTGTAATGGTTCTGAAATCATTTAACAAAAATTGCTTATCTCTCAAATAATGACTCTAATTATATAAACTCTCTCATTTTTAATGTTTTTAAAACTAAGAAAATGGCAAGAAAGTTAGGATATTTCAATAATAAATATATAAATATTAAGTTTTAAAAATTAAGTTATATTTAAAAATTAGGTTATTTTTATGTGTTATATAATATAACACATAGTATGTGTTATATTAATTAATATAACACTTTTCAATTTTTAATTTAATCTTAACAATCAAAAACTTTTTAAAAGTTGTGTTATATTATATAACACATACTATGTGTTATATTATATAACACATATCATGTGTTATATTATATAACACATACTATGCGTTATATTATATAACACATATCATGTGTTATATAGCATATTAATATATTTTTGAAGTTAGTAAAGCTTTTAAAAAGTTTTTGATTGGTTAAGATTAAATTAAAAATTGAAAAGTGAAGACACAACTTCTATCACTATTTCTATTTTTGTTGGGCTTTACTTATGGATAGAAGACACAATTTAAAAGGTAATAATTGATGGAAGACACCATTTAAAAAATAAAAAAGAATCCTAAAAATTTCCTCATATAAGCACCCCATCATCAAATATAACCCATGATTCTAGTTTTCCCTCGCATACCACACATCATACCTTAGAATCCCCTCACGGAGAATATGAAGGTGCTACTGTGTTTTAAGCTTACGTGCTATTGCTCGTAATGCTCACAACATCAAGAGCATACTTGTTAGGTATCCACGGTTTCATGTTTTCAATGAGTATAAGAGGGTGAAATCATGAAGATGGGTGTTTATTTTGCTTGTTTTATGAGGAAAACAAAAACAAAAAAACTATATTTTCACAAGTTCTTCAATTTTTGGCATACAAAAGTATTTTTTTTATTTAGAATTTCACTTTACAGTAACAACAAAACTTGTGAAAAATTTTGTTAGCTTTCCAATGACTATTTTTCAAATTTTTTTTATTAAGATTTAATATGTCAATCTGACAATTGTTTAACAATATGTTCCTTAAACATGAAAGGAATGATAATGAGCTATTTTTTCCCCCAACAATGTATATATTATTAAACTTTTGTTTTAACAAACGAAATATGCTGCAACAATCTACAGAGACTCTATTTTATTGTGACTCTAATTTTGAATCTAACGAATGAATATTATAATTTCTACAATTTTTTTAATTTGACCAAGCTGAAAACGTTGCAAATTTTAAACACATGTTTTCCCCCACCTTGTATCTATCTTCATTTTTACATAAAAGTAAAATCTAAACATACCCTTTTGAAAAGAACAATTTAAGGATTATAAATATAAATTTTTCTAAATTTTTCACTGTGTATTTTTTAGAGAAACGGATATTTCATTTCACTGAATCATAATGTTAGCTGAAAATATTATGTAGTGATTTAAAAAAAAAAATAAACAAAATTAGATGAAAATAATGAAAATGAAAACAAATTATAGGAATTGAAAGTAGATTCAATTTTGCAAAAGCTGGTGTCATTTTCGAAACCAAATTTTGAGTGTTTACAGGAGTCTGCAACCTCCAAAGTTCAGGTAAGCTAGAGAGAATTCTTTGGTTCTTGTAAACAGTCTCATTTGCTAGTTTTCGGCCGAAAAACGTCATTCTAACGGAATCCGTTAAAATTAAACAGTTTCCTAGCTTTTCGCCGAAAAAAAAAACCTTTTTTCGGCCGAAAGATTGGTGAGAGAATTTTGTTGGCCGGAAACAATGAAAAGACACGTTGTATCGTTTCATTTTGTGCCAAATCGTATAAATACGCTTTCGACCAAACACATTTAACACAATTCATTGCTTGTTTTGTGGTTTTCTAGAGCACCTAAACAAAGTTTTGAATCATCTTTTTCGTTTTTGTTTAACAAGGTAATTGATGTTTGTTCAAGTTTTTATTGGAATAACACTTTATATATTGAAAGCTAAATGTTGAGCATTTTTTCAAGGTGAAGTCTTTGTTGAACATAAAATTATTCATATTATTTTTTAATATTTTTTGTGACAATGAAGTTTTTCTGAGACTATTTTGAAATGTTGATTTTGTTAATGACTTGTACAGATAACTATAGTCATGGGAAACAGAAGTTTGCGTAAGAGAAAATTTGATCGCACTCGAGATGAAACTCGTCATAACGATCAAAGGAAAGAGCATTATTGGAGAAAAAAACAAGAACGTGCAAATATTGAAGAAAGAAACGATGATCATGTAAATATAGATTTTCAACAAGAAGAAGTCCAACCATGTATGCATTCACATATTGTCTATATTAAAAGTATAGAATTCAAATTTAAAATATTGTTTAATATAATTGATTGTTATTACGATTTGATGTTTTTCAAAAAACATAAATAGATTTGTCTCATAACGTCGATGAAGACGTTGAAACCGAAATTCAAGCAGAAGACGAATCACCTATAGGTATGTACATAAATTTAGATAATACAAGATGAACACTTGTATATAGTTTAGTGATTTTATGTTCGTGTTTTTGTTTTTTAATATGAACTTTAAATTGAAATATGCAAGAGAATCTATCAACATTGATGATGAAATATTAGAAAATGTTGATACTGACAAATTTGGAAAGAAAGAAGCTAAGAATTATATAAGATATCGAACTAAGAATATGTATAATACTTTTTTCAAAGATGAATCAGTAACAGTACAAGCTCAACTTTTACTCTGTCTAATAAAGTCAAGAAAGTTAAAAGAAGTTACATCATTATTGGGTATTCAAAAGTCAACAAAAGATACAAAGGTGAAACTAATGTCTTTGACAATATAACTAGTGTATTTAAAGCTTTTGGAAAAACTCAAAAAAAAGATGTCAGTGTTGCACGTAGAGTGATACAAACAACAGTTGTTTCATCTAGCAATATAAAAGATCGTTTGACATGACACATGGCAAAAACGATGGGAACGTCAAGAAAAACATTGTACAAACATAGAAAATTTTGATTGCAAATAGATACAAATGATGAATTCGCTTGTTGGACAGTGATTTCTAGACAACCCTACAGAGATAGACTTGCAGAAAATGTTAAAGAATTGGCCCGTAATTGTTGATCGACAGAATCTCGTGTTTCACCACATAAAAGGGATGTGTTGCGACGAAGAATGGCATGGAAATAATATGAAGAACATTCAAAACATATATTTCTAATGACACAAATAGAATTGTTCAATAAGTTCAAAGAAGAGCACAAAGAAATTAAAATTTCCATCAATACATTTGTGCAACAAAAACCATGGTTTGTTAGACCCATCATTGTTCGTGGCACTTGTTGTTGTTGTTATCATGTGGAATTTGAGTTATATTACGACACATTTCTTGATTTTGGTAAAACATTATGGTCAAGTTCACCTCTTCTTTCCACATTTCGTGCTTTTATATCTAAAATTCTATGTGAAAGAGAAGGTGATGAATTATTTTACCAAAAAAAATGTGTGGTGGAAAGAAATGTGATTGTTGTGGAAATTAAGTTTGTTTCACTCAAAGTATTCTATTGATATGAATGATCAATCATTTTCTAATATAACAGTCAATTGGAAGAGATATGAATATATCAACAACACGGCTCCACATTCTTCAAATGTTATTTCCAAAAGGATTGAATTGAAAGTAGATAAAATCTGTGTGATAGATTTTTTGAGGAAGTTTGAGGAAGAAATTTATAAATACACCAAGCATTCACATAGAGATCGATGGAAAGACCTACAATTCAAACAATCTCGTGAAGTGTTTCCACCATGGACAATTTTGTTTGTAGTTGATTTTGCAGAGAATTACACATTCGCTGCACAAAAAGAAATATAGAGTGAATATTATCATTATGATCAAGTCATTATATTTGTCCACGTTCTATATAGACATGCTCAACGGATTCTTGATAACATAGAAAGCACCAACGACAAACGGCATGTTATTAAAGAATATCACTTTTATATAAGTGATGATCGAGCACACGACACATCGTTTTGATAAATTTTAAGATTCATTGAAAGAACGTGGGATCATATTCGATCGACAATGGATATGGTCAGATGGGTGTGCAGGTCAGTTCAAATATTCATGATCATTCTATTCGTTGTGTCATTTTCATAAAAAATCAAACAGTACACATTGTTGGAATTTTTTTTAGACTGGTCATGGAAAAGAAGAGCACAACAAAGGGGCATGTGTAAAACGAGCACTTTGAAGTATCGGATGAACCCTCATGTCGATCGATTTGAATCCGCTGATCAAGTTGTTGAATGGTGCAAAATGGCACTAATCCATGAAAATAATCCGTCAAGGGATGTGCGCAGGTGTGTCTATATATACATGTACACATAATATTTTTATTCATGTGTTCAATTTTATATTCAAACTTCAATCATTTTCTTGAGAGATTTCAAGTTAACAAGTTATTGTCTTCTGTAGGTTTTTTTGGTATGTTGGAATCCAAAATGTAAATAGATCAATCCCATATGAAGCCGGTATAATACATGGGACACGAAAAATGCATTCAGTTTAAACAAAACACTATCAAAATGTGTTTGCATTTGATAGAAGAAATGAGTCTTGTTTTTGTTCAGTTTGCATAGAGGACACAGAATCCATAAAGATTTGTGAAAATGAAAATGCAGAATATGTTAAAGCTTGGAGACATACCGAACTTAATATAAAAAGGAAAATGCCACTTGCAAGCTCAGAGGAGATGGAATCAAATGAAACTATAGTGTCAGTTGATGGCAATAGAGTTTATGATCTTGTTAGAGAAGGTAATTTTTATGTTTAATCTTTTTCAAATAACTTGCAGATGTACTTGTGTGATAATCTAACACAAACCATTTGTTGTCCAATATATCGAATTATTTGTAGGAGATGTCTTTGTCGTGGTTGCACCTGCAGACAACACTGAAAACGTAAAATATTATTTGATGTGATGCACAGAACAAACGATGAGATTATTAGAATATTTTGATGATAACAGTTTTATATATGAAAGAGGATCCATCATATTGAAAGGATATTTTTTTCAACAAACCCATCAAATCGATACTCATGTTCACTTTCAAGACTACCAGTCAGATGTCATAAGTTGTCAATATAGTCATTTGGTATGTGCAGTGCGCATAAAGTTAATAGAAGTTCAATCAAGAAAAAAAACAAAAGTGAGAAAATGGAAAATGTCCAAAGTCGATCATGAACGAATAATTGAAGATGGAATACCATTACCATTTATTTAAACAAGTGACATGTACATTCCAGAATTTTATATTTTGCATTGAAAGTACACATATTTATGAATATCTAGGATTCTATAATCATTTCCAGTTTAGTTTACTTTCATGGTCCATTCAATTAAGAAAAGTTATATCTTTTATGAATTATAAATTTTACCAAGCCTTATTTATAATTTCAGGGAAGAACCTATAGATTGTATCTAGGGAACCTAAATTGACCTGTACTTTGGATGGTTATACTTTAATCCTACAAATTATCCAAATCGTATACACAAATCCTTTAATGCATGTAACCAATTTACTACGTATAGGATTTGTGTTCATTATTTGCAATGATTGTTCAATGCTTTTTCATATGAAGAGGATAACTTCATATCAAAACTAGGACCCATTTCCATGTCATTATAAGGGATTATTGATGGCTTAGAAAAACTTTAAAGACATCTTAAAGTGTATGATTAACATCATAATTAAAGAATTCAAGGTAATACATATGATTAACATCCTAATTAAAAAAATTAAAGACATCTTAAAAACTATCAATTTTATTTATGAAATTGTGAATTTTGATTCCAAAAGTGTTAATATTATATTAAATTGTTAAATTTTTGCATTTAGATTTCAATATTTTGAAGCAAATTGAAAACAAAATTGAAATTATGAGCTACTTGAAAAATCTATATGATGAACAGGTAACAAGTTACTTATATTCTACACATTAAACATAGTTTTCATTGAGTTTGATTGAAAAAAACTTAAGTTGAAAACGAAATTGATTTTGTGGCCTGATAACAAAAAATAAAAAATAAGAGGTCATCTACTAAGGCTTGGTTTGTTGCATTTAGATTTTCATAATTTTAATTGAATTAATGGTATGTGTCATATTAATGGTATTAGTGAATACTTCCAATATGCAGAGGATTGATAATTTCCATCAACCATTTTCGATACATAAACAATTTATATCGATATAAATTTTAATGAAAATTGCTTACTTATATTAAAGTATATTTTAATTTTACATATTAAAATAGGTTCTAAATCATGTTTTTATTTCAATTTTTATTTCAAAGTACATATTTTTATTTCACATTTTCTTGAATAAATATATTGAAAGCTCAAAAAGAAACCAAGGACTAACATAACCAGTTTAGTGTTGGATTGTCATAGTGAATACTACCATTAATGGTATAGTGAATACTTTCATTAATGGTAGGTGTCATATTAATGACATTAGTGAATGCTTCCAATGTGCAGAGGATTGATAATTTCCAGATCAATCATTTTCTACCATTTTCGATACATAAACAATTTATATCAATATAAATTTTAATGAAAATCGCTTACTTATATTAAAGTATATTTTAATTTTACATACCAAATCATGTTTTTATTTCAATTTTTATTACAAAGTACACATTTTTATTTCACATTTTCTTGAATAAATATATTGAAAGCTCAAAAAGAAACCAAAGACTAACATAACCAGTTTAATGTTGGACTGTCATTTCATTGTTAAATTTCATAAGAAACTATAAAATTTGATGACTTGTTTGACTATTTTCAACCATATTTCCAAATCAAACAAAATTTAAATTATAAGTTAGAAACTATAATTTGATAACTACCCAAATCTCCCATCACTACAGAATCAGCTCCACTGTATACAAAATCATCTCTACTTCACATGGTACAAATCAAACAAAATTTAAATTTTATTTAAGTTAGAAACTATAATTTGATAACTACCCAGATCTCCCATCACTACACAATCAGCTCCACACAGAATTAGCTCTACTTCACATAGTACAATAATGTTTATACAATAATTTTTATAAATAAAATGAAATAAAACATTTTTAATTTCAGCACAGTATCGTAAAACATAAATTAACCTCTCTTTTTTTGTAAATAAAGTAGGATCATTATATTAATAATTGCTTATTAAAGCCTTCTAGTATCAAAAAATTACATATGTCAGGGTAAACAGTGAGATAGTGGTTGCATCACCCAGATGAGAAACCAATGTTGCCACTTGTCCAGACAGTTCTCAATTGCTAAAAAAGAAACTAAGGTGCCTCGCAGAGCTAGAACCAAGATAAGTAATCCATCTAAAGACATAAAAAAACCAAGAAAACCTATGAACATTGTTTTCATCTGGAGCTTGGGCCTGGCTTCGGTTCCCTCTGAGGATCATGCGCAATGTCTAGGGATGAAGTCCCTATGTCCGGAGTGGTGTGAAGGAGGGTGCAAATGAGAGTCTCCAAGTGCTCCTAGCGACACTCAGGAAGTTCATCTCTAATCAACAACTCCTTCATGTCATGCCTAACTTCGAAGACTAAGTTTTGGATGTTGTCCAAAGAATTTTGCAGCTTCGTAAACCCATCGCACCGAGTGCATGAAGGTTGTGGTCGATAAGAAAGCAGGGGCAGAAAAGGAGTTGAAGTGTGGGGGGAGGTGGAAGAAGTGTTGGGTAGGTGGAATAAGTGAGGGGGCAGTGGAGCTAGGGAGAGTGGACGGAGAAGGCAGGCAAGAGGGAGGTTGGTGTATGGATGGCACTTTTGAGTTGAACTCAAGTACGAAGCCGAGTGAATTACCCATGTTTTCAAACCACTCCACTCTGCAGGCCCACAGGGAGGACAGAGGAGGGAGATCAAGGGTGGAGGAATGAGAGGAATGAGTTGTAGGCGGAGTCAAGTCTGTAGTGTTTTGTCGTCCTCACCCTCGTGAGCTAAACCACGCAGTCCCTCTCTTGGATTTTCCCCTTGGCCTTGGCATCGAGAAGCTTCCATTAAAACATAAAACATCATTTCACCATAAAACATAAATTATCCTTTCACCATAAAAAATTAAAATTCAAATTATAAGCTATTGACTATTTATTAATGTCATTAAAACATAAAACATACTTTCCCCATAAAACATAAATTATCATTTCACCATAAAACATAAAAATTCAAATTATAAGCTATTGACTATTTATTAATGAATAAACAATATATTTCACCATCATAAACAATATAAGAGAAATAAAAAATGAAATAAAAAACAATATATTCCACCATCATAAACAATATAAGAGAAATCAAATATGAGACAATAAATTGATATTTTGAGTTAAAAAAAAAATATATATATATATATAATGAAAGTTTGAATAGTTACACCACCAAATACATAGGTTCCACATCCATTTTAGGATGATAAAAAAAATTCAGAGATTTAACTCCAAAATTCTGGACTCTAAGTCATCGCTTTAAGATAGATCCCTTCATACCTGCAAAAGAAAACAAAATTCAAAATTTAAAAATTTACAATAAAATATATGTACAAATTTAAAATAAAATGTACACATGTACCATTTTAGATAAATAAAACAAGTTGTGATTAAAGCAAAATTGACATACATACCAAACGAGTTAAGTCTTATCCTCCAACATGCTCCTTTCCACCAAATATAATGTAAACATATGTAACAATAAAAATAAAAACAAATAACACATATTAGCATATATATGTTAACTAAATATTAAATAAACAATAAGAAATAATAACATACTCAACCAGAGTTAAACAGATTAAGATTTTCCCTCTCTTTTTATTACACTTTTTTGGCATTTTTTTTAAACCAAACTTCCATCACAAAGTTTCAAAACTTCCAAAATAGTTACTCTCCACATTAAGCATACATTATTTAAACAACTTATAAAATCTTATCTAAAATCTTTAAAAAAATTAAAGAGAAAAATTGTGCTCTTGGTAACCAATTTTTGTGTTCAAAGTTAGATAATAATCTGAAAATAAATATAGTTGTGTATGCAGAAAGTTCACAAATCTCCATATTAAGTCATTTTTCCAACAAAATACTTATCTCCTTGTGGATAGAGTCTCAAATCCTTCAGGTGAAATTCTCATGCTAGGTTATCTTATTTACTCAACAGTAAAATACTTATCTCCTCGACAATAAAATACTTCTCTCATCTTCTACAGTGGAATAGATGTTCTCATATAATCGAATTCTCTCAAATGCTCTTTCAAATTAAAGGATTCATAAATCTCCATATTAAGCCATTCTTCCAAGAGATTACTTATATCTATGAAAGTTCACAAATCTCCATATTAAAAACCATTCTTCTAGAAAATACTTATCTCCTCTTTCTACGGTGGAATAGATGTTCTCATATAATTTGTCATGTACATGAAGAAAACACAAATCTGCACATATATTAAGTCATTCTTCAAAAACCATTTAAATATTTCATCTTTGGGATGTATTCATATTACATATAATCAAATGCTCTTCAAAATATGCCTTCATCATAATCTAAACATAAGTGAGATCATACACATACATAGCTTATTTGTAAATCTACTTGAATGTTGGTTTTTGTGGTTAGTAACCAATTTAGTTAAGAGTTTGACAATACCCTGGCAAGAAGGAATTCACTTCGTTGTATGTAGAAAACACAAATGTCCATACTACGCCATTCTTGGACAAGAAGGCAAGGAATGCAATCGAAGAAAATTTAGAAACATCCCCTTTTCTAATATGGGATAGAGTTTGTTCTCAAATAATCAAATGTTCAAGTTCAAAATTAGGTTTTCATCATGATCTAAACATAAATAAGCTTGAATGTATCATTTAAGACACGATAAGCTTATATAGGGGTTCTATATATTTCAAAATAACTTATCAAAGCGTTGAAAAGTTATATAAACACTAGTTTAGTAACCCTATGAATAGGAAAGGCTAAACTAAAAATTAGATTATACTCCTACCAGCCCTTCTACCTTTGGCATATATTTTGCTACAACTCTAAGTTTACTTACCCCGGGTTGACAATTTAATTAAGGGTTTTTAGTGTGTTTTTAGTGCATATAAAACAACCATCATTTTTGGCGTCATTGATGGGGAGTTGTCTCAAGGTAAGAAGTAGTTAGGAAATAGATCATCCTTAGACCTTAGCATTAGCTTGGTGGCGGGGGAGCTTTAAGACAAGAGGTAAGAATTTGGGCATCTACTATAGTAGGTTCCCCCAAACCCAATAGTAGTTTTTCTTTTTTGTTTTTGTTTATGAATAGACCTAGAAACCAAATGGTAGCTTTTTCTTTTTGTTTTTGCTTTCTTTCATGAATAGGCCTAGAGACCCACAAGGTAAATACATTAAATAAATCAGACCTTTCAACCAAGGTTCCTTTTGATCTCTTTGGGGGAAGGAATGTTCCGCTCATAAAATCCGCAGACCGATACCGAAAAACAAGAGCTAGCTCAACTCAAAGAGCTAAAATGGTCTCTGAGAAGACTAACACAGGGAGCACTATAGAATAAGAAATTGAAGCATCAATCATATTAGGTAAGGAGGTAAGACCACTCGAGTCTTCCACAAAACCAAACAATACAACTTTTTCTTTTACACCACCACCAGGGGACCCTAATTTTAAGGACATCGTAGAACCTGAACAGGTGAATCTTTTGTTTGGTAGTTCAACCAATGTAATTATTTCTCAAATTGACACAGAAAATTTGGCACCAATAGTCTCAACCGCATCGAGTAGAGTCCTAGACATCCAATCCATAGGAAGACCTTTCCATCAAAGGGGAACCTTGTTCTCTTCAAAGGTAAAACCACCCAGGTACTCTCTTTTTGGAAACCAATCCAATATGGATGATCAGGAAGACCATAACAATGTAAGACACGGGGAGGAAGAAGAAACTAGAAACTAAACCGAAACTACCTTCGGGTTTCCGATTTTAGACACCATTCCAAATGTCAACATGAAGAATATTCCTCTCTCAGCACTGCCTACCTTTTACGGTAAAAATAGTGAAGATACAGACACCTTCCTATTTGAATTTGACATCTTATGTAGGAGCTACAACTATGTGTAAGTTGCCCAGAAACTAAAACTCTTTCCTGCCACCCTCAAAGACTTTGCACTAAGATGGTTCATGGGGTTGGGAGAATCCAGTATTAGGTCTTGGGAAGCCATGAAAGACATCTTTCTTAAGAAATACCAAGACTACTGCAAGACCAAAGAGTCTCGTAATGACATCTTTAAAATCCAACAATTAGAAGACGAGACCCTCGAAGATTATATGGAAAGATTTGGTTACATCTCCCAGAAGTCAAAATACCATGACCTCCCAGAAGATGCGATTAGGGATCTTTTCCTTAAGGGAATTTTAGAAGAATATCTAGAGATGCTTAACCTGATGGCATCAGGTGACATCTCTCATAAATCATTTGTGGAAATATGTGAAATGTGTAAAAATTACTCAAGGAGTAGAGCCAAAACAGGAAAGAATTTTTGGGACCCTTACAATAGAAACTTAAAACCAATTAGTTCGGGTGGTATCAAAAGAGAAGAGATCGGGAACCTTTTAGAGAACTTCAAGACAGATATCTTAAGCACAATAGGTTCCCAGTTGGACACCCTAAAAATCAAAAAGAAACAAGAGGAGGAAAATGCAGCAATGAGCATATATTGCCCAAGATGCAGGAGGAAGCATTCCTCAAGGGAATGTCCATTAGATAACATTTCAGTTTGTGGCTTCTGTACAGAAGACCATGTGACTGAAAATGTCCATCCCAGTTTATTAGCCATCTATAGGAGTGGAGATCCTGGGGAGTCTTCTTATGCACCTAGGAGGCCATGGCAGCCTAGGAATCAACCCACATACCCGGATCTATAGTCTCAAGTTCCACCCTATTATCAACAACAACAGTGGAACCCACCAGGTTGGAAAAACTGGTCTACCCAGTACCAACATCCTTGGATTAAAGGATGGAGGGGAGGACAGAACCAAGGAAATCATCAAGCTCCACCTATCCATCTGTCCAACCATCCTTATCCTCGGTTCCCACCGAACACTCCGCAGCTTCTGCCAGGTTTTGTTCCACCACCTTTACCTCCTATTCCACAACAACAACCGCTACAATATCAAAATGCAATCTACCCGAGACCGACACTATTACCGAAACAGCTAGTGCCAAATCCTAATAATAAGCCCCCTCAACCTCGTCACAATGTTGAGATCCAGGCCTTCCCGACATATGTTATTACTCCTGTTCCATTACAGGAAATTCAACTAAGATCAGGAAGAGTTCTGGAGAGGCAGAGACCTTCAGTAGTCATCCAGGAAGAAGAAGAAGAAGAAACCACCAAACAACCCATGGATGACACTAGGTGGGAAGATGTTATTATCCCAAAGAATCAAGAACCCAAGCTTCCCCAAAATGAACATTCACAAATTACGAAAGTCCCTCCTTATCCAAACCGATTGGTAATCGAGAAACCTACCACCCGACTAGAATTTGACATTTTGAATGAATTGAAAAATATTTGTGTCAAGATTCCTCTGCTTCAAGCCATTAAAGACATTCCAATCTACAGTAAGGTAGTCAAAGAATTATGTATTAAGAAGCCAGTTAGGAAGCAAAAGGACCCTCCTACAGTAGATTTGGTAGGAGGACTCTCTGAGTACATATCAGAGCAGCCAAAACTAGCAAAAGATGGGAATCCAGGAAACCTCGTAGTGACCATAACTGGGAAATGTTAGTACCAAGCTATGAAAGAGTTATAGGTCAGTGTTACAGTACAACAGGTCAGCTACAGGTCACATATATGCTTATGTGATTATATCTTATGCTTGGTGATGGTATGGTACATGCTTGAGAGGCATGTCTTGTTGATGCATGGTACATATTGGTGAGGTCTCCATTGGAAACACACTCATAGATCTAGGGGAAGCCATTATTGTTATTACTGCTACTACCTTGGAACAATTACAGTTACAACCTCTTCTTCGACCTACCCCAACCAATTTGGAATTAGCAAATAAGATCAGAGTTATACCTGAAGGAATTTTAGATGATATCATGGTTACTTTAGCCTCATGGGAGTACCTCGTAGATTTTCTCGTCATTCATTCAAAGGATCCTACCAAAGGCCATCCTGTTATTTTGGGAAGACCTTGATTAGCCACAGCCAATGCATTTATTGGTTGTAGAGAAGGAGAAATAACCATCTCAAATGGTCTCTCTATCCAGAAGCTCACCATTTACCCTCCAACTCAACCTATTATGGAGAACCTATGGTGACTTGAATCTCCCTACGAGAATGAGGACTCGAAAGAACCCATATTGATAAGTGACCATGCATGGGCACTTCAGGAGCACACAACAGAAAATGTGCTAAACCAATTTATTTATGTTATCACATGTGTGGATTTTCCACAGTCCTTTCCCCAATTTGAATACATGTTTGGGGAAGAATTTCAAGAACAATTAGACCCATCCATTTTATCTTTGACATCTTTTATTTTCGATATTGATGAGTCTGCCATATATTATACTATGTCGTACGAGATTAGTCCAGGAAAACTTTTACATATAAACTCTGGGTTGGATGTAGACCAACAAAAACAGTTAGTAGATATCCTTAAAAAACAATCAGGAGCATTTGTCTAGGAATACACTGACATGAAGGGTATACACCCTAACACATGCATCCATCATATATACACCCAAGGGGAAGTAACAACTGTTAAACAACCCCAAAGAAGGATGAACCCAACACTTAAAGATATAGTCAAGGAGGAGATCCAAAAGTTGTTAAATGTCGGATTTATCTATCCCATATCCGACAACAAGTGGGTATCCCCGCTTGTAGTGGTTCCAAAGAAAGTGACTAGGAAATGGAGAATTTGTGTTGATTTATGGGAAATCAACAAAGCCACTCTGAAAGACTACCCTCCTCTCTCTTTCATTGACCAAGTTCTAGATACCTTGTCTGGAAAGAAGTATTTCTCCTTTCTAGATGGGTACAATGGATACAATCAGATTCTTATAGCACCCGAGAACCAGGACAAGACTACATTCACTTGTCCTTGGGGCACCTATGCCTATAGGATCATACCATTCGGATTGTGTAATGCTCATGCCACTTTTCAACGAGCAGTATTAGGGATATTTGTCGATCTTATTCATGATTTTGTGGAGGTCTACATGGATGAATTCACAGTCTATGGCAACACTTACCAGGAAGCCTTAGACAACTTAGAAAAAGTCCTCATCAGATGCCAGGAAATGACCCTATCTCTAAGTCATGAAAAATGTTGTTAACTGAAGGAGTGGTTCTAGGACATCATGTTTCATATGAAGGGATAAAAGTTGATCCTGCAAAGATTGAGGTCATCGTTAGACTTCCACCCCCCAAAACTCAAAAAGAGGTGAGAATCTTTCTTGTACATGCCGGATATTACCGACGGTTTATTGAAAATTTTACAAAGATTGTTGCATCTATGTTTGGATTATTGATAAAAGATGTTGATTTTGTTTGGACTGAGCAGTGTCAAACTACCTTTGAAACCCTGAAAGCTAAGTTGTATGTGGCACCAGTTCTTAGAGGGCCCAATCGGACTCTCCCATTTCATATATCCATTGATGCCTCCGACACCACAATAGGAGGGGTATTAGGGCAGAAAGAGTACCAGTAGTCCTATGCCATTTATTTTGTGAGCAAGAACTTGTCCCCTACCGTGTTAAACTATACGGTTACTGAGAAAGAATTCTTGGCAATTGTTCATGCTATTAACAAGTTTCGTCATTACATTACAGGTTATGAATTATTTGTACATATTGATCATTCCGCCATTAGGTTCCTCGTGAATAAACCTATAACTAATGGCCAGGTGACTAGGTGGCTTTTGTTATTGCAAGAATTTAACATCATTGTGCTTGACCGACCTGGAAAGGATAATGTGGTAGCTGACTTTCTTTGCCGAATAAAAAATGAGGATGATAATATCCTGGTAGATGATAGTTTCCCAGATGAGCACCTCTTTGCCCTTTCTGTCAATACCCCATGGTTTGCGGATATGGCAAACTATATGGCCACTGGGAAATTACCGTCTCATTTGTCACCTCATGAAAAGCGGAAAATTATTACACAGAGTGCTAATTACTCTTGGGTTGGTCATGATTTGTTTCGCACAGGTCCTGATTTCATTATTCATAGATGTGTCAGAGAGGATGAGGTACCTGAAATACTACAAAGTTGTCATGATGGACCATGTGGTGGCCATTTTTCTGACAAACGTACATCATATAAGGTGCTACATTCGGGTTACTATTGGCCTAACATTTTCAAAGATGTTGCCAAATATGTGAGAAGTTCTTATAGTTGCCAAAGGATAGGAAGACCTATGTCATCTGACAAAATGCCTTTACGGGCCCAAGTTATGATAGAACCCTTCGAAAAATGGGCCCTCGACTTTGTAGGACCAATTTCACCCATGTCCCATAGGAAGAACTATATTTTGGTTTGTACAAACTATGTCACCAAATGGGTAGAGGCAAAAGCCCTATTTAGGGCTACAGAGAAGTCTGTTGTCGAATTCATCTATGAAGACATCTTTACCCGCTTCGGTGTTCCTCGTGAAATTGTTATCGACCAAGGCACTCAATTCACTTCCAAGATGATGAAAGAGCTTACAGAGAAATATGGGATTAAACACCATAAATATTCTCCATACCAACCGCAGGCCAATGGTCAGGTAGAATCCATAAACAAAGTTCTGGAAGCCATCTTGACCAGGATTGGGCTGATAGGCTCCCAAAGTCTTTGTGGGCATACCGGACTACCTGGAGAAATACCACTGGGCATACCCCTTATGAGCTAGTGTACGGGAAACAAGTACTTTTACCTATAGAATTCCAAGTAAGGACATTCTGTATTGTCGTGGAATTAAGATTGAACCTGGATGAGGCTCAGAAGCAACGAGCCCTACAATTGAATGAATTGGATGAAATCAGGCAAGATGCCATCCAATGGACAATATTAGTCCAAAACCAGAGAAGCAAGCGGCATGACAAGTTTATTAAGAAGAATCACTTCCAACCTGGTGATTGGGCTATGTTCTTTGATTCTCGATTCAAAACCTTCAAAGGCAAACTTACCACCCGTTGGTTGGGCCCTTATGAGGTAGAGACTGTATATGACAATGGAGCTATAAAAATTAAAACAATTGATGATGGACAAGTCTCCTTTATGGTAAATGGACACCGACTTAAATTTTATCATAAGCCCATTTCCAGAGAGGATTTTCTACAAGTCATGTCAGCCGACAAGGCATTGGCCTTAGTAGATGGGGAAGTCCCCCCTTGTTCTTGAAAATTTTTCTAAATTTCCTACTATATATATGTAAATAGTTTTTGAATAGATTTCTATAAGTATTTATTTCACTAGGAGTACATAGTTTCAAGAATATTTCTTCAAAACATTGTTATACTTGAATTTTGTGTCCACTAAAGGATCAAATGAATATTGACTTACTGTAATTAGACACATTTTTTAAAACATTCTCATTTTTTAAGGCATTCTAAAGCAGTTTCTCTTGAAACTCTTCACCATTGTATAAGGAAGTGATACCATAACTATCAAGCCTAGAGGTCTCTCATACAGTTTTTCCAAGAAACCTGAGTAAGTGAGTCAAGTGTCTTTATGAAAGAGTAACAAGGAAGTCTAATTAGCGGTTAGTCATGGAAACATCACAATAATTACAAAAGAAGAAAGTGAGTTGAGCCTAGAGATACCTTTTTGTTCTTTCTCAATGGTACCATCCACTACACACTAAATAGCTTGATTATATCATATATTTAGATAGGCCACGTCCGCTTAAGTACCCCTTACATCAGGACAATCACTAAGTAATATAACGGAAAGTCATCCTCTAATGTAAATACCATCCCAATTAAAAAAAAAAAGAGAAAGAAAAAGTTGTTTTCGGAGTTGTTCCCCCATCTTCCTACATAAAACAATCTTATACTAAAATATTAAAGGATGGAGGGCTAGTCTCTGAGGGTTTAAGAGGATAACCCGTCGGGATACTGAACAGGTATGCTGGCAGTGGGTACCAGCCTGTGGTATGACTAGGTAAACCCGCCGAAGTACTGAACAGGCTTGCTAGCAGCGGGGCATTCTACCTAGGGAGGATGGTCATCTAACAAAAATAAATAATAAATCTAAACTTGTCCTAATGTACGGCATTACTTGCAAACAAAGATGACATGAAATATGTGTGGTTAAGCTAAGGTTAATGAATCTCATACACTTGCCATTGGGGAATAACTCTAAGACTATCTTGAAACTCTCTTTCCTACCTCTTCTTATCTATATATAGGATCTCTTATCCTATAGATGGGGCCATCTTCTAACTGTCTCGTCAGACCACGCTGTGAAATTTTATCTTTACTCTTGACATACTATAAATCTTCGGCTATTGGGGGATACTGACTGGTTACCTATACTTTTGATTGTGAGGTGTCACAATACTTGGATGTGGGGGAGGGGTTCATGAGCTGACAAGTGATCATTGCCTAGAAAAATAAGTCTTTGCAAGAATTTTTGTATTGTTATCATGATACAGGTTATTACATTAATAGTCATTTTATTTCTAAAATGCTTAACTCATGTGTGCTATAAATTACTAAACACATACTTAACATACCACTCTTTATCGATTTATCTTTCATTACAAGTTATGCATTATAGGATTGACAATACATGTTTTTACTTGCTATAACATGTTCATTGTAGGTTTGACATTATATGTCATATGCAGGAGGGTTGAGTGCGCATGATGGCAAAATCAACAACAAGGGAACATTCTGCCTCTACTCATTTACCACTGTGATTGTCAAAAACACTTCAAATTTGCAGGCTATCCATTACAGGAAGTGAAAATGTATTTAACACAAAGGTATCGGATGAAGTATCATATGAGGTGCCATATGAAATGCCTTATGAGGTGTCGAACGAAGTGCCATGTGAATTACACACTAGTGATTGTCCTAGATTCCAGGTAACCAAAACTCAATTACATTCAATTGAATTAGTTGAAGGCATTGATTAAAGATGCTTCATATATTTATGATCAAATGTCCAAGTCAAAAGACTTGGACATTGATCTAACCATGCATCATTACATGCCTGAAAAACGAGCCATAGAATTTGAAATTCCCACACATGGCAGCTCACGCGCACATGTGTGCAATGTACTCCACCATAAGCGCATTCAAAATCGGGCTAGGCAACCATTATCTCCATTTTCCCTTGCCATTTGCTCTGCCCTGCGTTAAGGAATAGCGCCCAACCTCTGCCAATTCATCCCCTGTTCAAATCACGCCTAGACCGTGCACAATTCGTGCCATCTCTTGGCCTGTTCGCACCCTTGCTTGGTTAATTTCACCTCTATCACAATGCCTAGGAGATATGAACCTTCCTCCTATGCAGACTTGTTTTCCATTCCCGAATTTGCACAGTGCAGAGAAGTGTTTTTGCGCGCAGGCTAGGGGCCATTTTTGTCTAGCTTGCAGGGCCACGATGACAGCCTCTCCATGTAATTTGTAGTTGATTTCGATGGTAAGACAACACATGTAGGGTCTCTTACCTTTGAAATTTCATAAGATTCCATTGTTGCAGCTACAAAGCTCCCAAGAATGGGAGATAGATGGTTCAAAAATCACCAATTGTCGCGCTCAAGTTATAACAGGGTGTTTAAGCCCAAATTCGAGAGCATTTCAGGAGCAAAAGGGTGTGCTAAGGAGTGGATAAAGGCGGAATTGATCAACCCCCTCATCGCCATCACAAGGTTAATTACATGTGAAGGTAGATACTCTACTTTCAAAGCTTGTCATTTTAGATTGTTGTCTCATTTTCTGTTCAACAACCCCTTGAACTTCCCCTTCTATTTTCTCAAAAGCTTGGAGAAGATGTTCTCTCAAGTGAGGAAGAATGTGACTAACCCCCACAATAGTATCTTCCACCATGGCTTGATCAAACTCCTCGTTCTTGCCGAACTAGAGAAACAGGGGAAAAATTGGGATGCCTTTATCTACCAATTTGGAAACCCTCACTTGACAGTTAAGACCGACAAAAAGCCACTTAGCCTAAAAACTATCTCTCCATCCAAACCTCACTCTCCAAGAACTCCAAACCCCCTTGCACAAACCCTCTCTTTGCTGGAACAATACCAAAAGCTTGTTGATATCCCTACTTCTTCATCAGGTAAAAATACCAAGAGCAAAGACCAAAAGAAGCCTATTGTTAACCCACCAATGCCCTCACTCTCTCTTGATCCTACACCTAAAAAGCTCCAAGAAGTAATGCAACAAGACTTTCCCATCATTCCCACAAACAAGAGGGGAGCCAATCGATTTGGTAAAGGACCCTTTCGGAAGAGTACACAGACCACAAGAACCAAGCCCTATGCAAAACCTCCACCTACTTCGGACCCTATCCAAGTGTCCTCCGACCTTGAGAGCCCTCATAAGAAACTTAGGGAAGTTTATGTGGATGGATTAGAGCCACTAAGGAAAACAAAATCAGAACCTACCTCACCTTACCGATCTCCCGTCACTCCTACTTCACCCATGCCTACTCTAGATCCTAAAACTGATAGATTGTCCACATCCCTCAAAGGATCTAAGCCTTCCTCAGAGATCACCGATTTTGCCCCAACTATAGAGAAGCTACAAAAGGAAAACCATCATCTTCTCCAACAGTTGGAGGAAAGGAAGACAATAGATACACACCTTCATCGTGACAATGTAGTCCTTCAAACAAAAGTTAACTCTCTTCAACGATTGGTCGATGAGATGACCAAATCCAACCGCAGCCTCAGAGCACATCTGAAGCAACACAAGAGGCACAAGGCCAAGTCTTCCCAGCAAGAAGGAGAGGCTTCTAAAGCCGACCCTCCTCAGCAAGCCTAGTCACGAGGGGTAACTTCTTTTTGTTTGCAGTGGGACCTACAAAATCGTAAGTGTGGGGGTAATGTTGGGCTCGAGATATGATCACTTTTATGACGGTTATTATACACTTTTACCGCATGTACATATGTGTTTTTCATCTTTTGAAGGATCTTTTTGAAGAATTTTATGTTAAAATGGTATGATCGACATAAGGTACCTATGATTCATGTTTAATGATTGTATCGAGTATAATTCATCATGTTTTTACATTTCCAAGGATCTAATTCATGTTTTTTATGTTACAGGGTGAAAATGCACCATGTTTCTGCTTCCGACACTTGATCCGGCACTCCTTCCAGCACTCGTTCTGGTACTCGATCCGGCATTGCATCCAGCACCTCTTCCAGCACAAAAATGGAGGGCGACTTGGCGGTTATGGTATTGGCGTCTAGTGATGGGTGAATCGGGAACATGGGTTTTGTTCATGCTTTCCCCTCCAGCTACTAAGCTTCCGACAACTCAGTTTTAGTTGTTCAAGAGGGAGATTATTGGCTTTCTTTGTTTTATCAGTCAGGGCATCATTTATTGTAATTTGCCGAATTTAGAAGTGGTTCGACCCTCTTGTGATCGACCACTTGGTCTGTAAGCTTATAAATACCACTAGGATGGTCAGATGATTGTTAACCAAGTAGAAGAACCAGTGTATTGGAGACAAACTCGTTTTTACTCTGTTTTGCTATTTTACATTGCCATATTATATAAGAAATGTGTTTTTGAGTTTTTATGGTGAATTCATCTTGCTGATCTCGTGGTGTGCTTTTAGGAAGTGACCACGACTTGTTGGGGGGCCCACCAGTAGTCTGGTAACTGTCTTCGTGTTTGTTTATGCATTTCATAATTTAATAGTTCTCTTTATTTTTTGTACATGCATTTTTATTGTGTTAATTAGTTGCTATTATAATTTAATTGCTTTTGATTCTCTTTTACAGGATAGAATGAAGGATTGTGTTAACATGCATTGATCTTGTAGATTAGGAACGGACTTGCAAGTCCCTAAACTAACCCCATACGCAATTAGATGTTAGATTATGCTTTGATTTATGATTTTATAGTCAAGTTTAAAACAGAGTTTTAATTAGGATAGAACGGAATTTTTATTTGGGTCCTCTTCGACAAGGATTTGATGGATGGATAGAATTAATTCTAGTTTTTAATTATAGCTTGCTTATCTCATTTTTATATAGATCTTGTTTAATTAGTTGTTAGTTAATGTAGTTGTTAGTTTATTTTTCAATATCATAGTTTAATTTTTGTTCTTAATCGTTTTCTTATTGCAGTTTGAATTGTTAGAATAGATGTAGCATAGTTTCATTTATGTAATTTATTTTCTAGAGTTAAATTGCAATTATAATTCTTAGTTAATGGTTAAATTTCATTATGAAGTTTGCTTACATAGTATAGAAGTACAATGATGATCTCGTTATGTTTTCGATGGTTAATATATGAATATGCAGGGTATCTAACATTGCTTTGTCATGGCTAAATTCTCATTGGATTGTTTAATCCATACCTTTCACTTTGCCATTGAGATTAGTGTTGAGCTTATACCGCTTGAATTGTCCTTTGTTGTCAAGTGCCATCTAGATATCATACGACACCGAAGACATCCACACAACCACCAACATTATATTTGAGTTTTTCATAGAATAAAGATAGTTCCTATTTTCCTAGATCAAAAAAGATAGTTTCTTGCTTTTGTAGATCAGAAGAGATAGTTTCTTGCTTTCCTAGTTTAAAAGATAGTTTAATTGTTGTTGTAAGCTAGATAGTCTTTTGCTTTCATAGATTAGAGAGTAGTTGTTTATCATAGATTAAAATTTAGTTTATAATCCTTCTTGCTTTCAATTAAATAGATTCCCTTTCATGAATTAGAAATAGTTTTGAATTAAGAATTTAGTCCACTTGCCTCTTAAGCTAGATAGTTGCTCAATGAGAAGTTTTAATTCGATTGCTTGTAGTAGTTAGTTGTCTATTTGCTTTAGTAGGTTAGTTAGTTGTCTTTGCTTACTTGTCTATTTCCTTTAATAGGTTAGTTAGTTGTCTTTGCTTACTTGTTTACTTGCTTTAGTAGGTTAGTTAGGTGTCTTTGTTTGCTTGTTTATTTACTTGCTTTCATAGGGTAGTTACTCATTGAATATAGGTTGGCAAATTAAAGTAGTTTGCTTTTGTCATTTGCTTATTGTCATGCTTAATAGTTGCTTTTGCTTATTATCGAACTAGTTTGCTTCAAGTAGGGTTTTTACTTGCTTTCTTAGAACTATCCATCGATCCTTGGCCCAAAAGTACTTAGGTTACCTAGTTTCAAGTTGCTTAGTAGTGTTTACTCATTAGATAGTTTTGCTTAAGTAGATTATCCTTAGATAGCTACCTTCATTAGTTATATTATACTCCTACCAACCCTTCTACCTTTGGCATATATTTTGCTACAACTCTAAGTTTACTTACCCCGGGTTGACAATTTAATTGAGGGTTTTAGTGTGTTTTTAGTGCATATACAACAACCTTCAGTGTTCATAAATTATTAATTTATAGGAGGTTCGGGCATGTCCCTGTACATGGATAGGGCCAAAAATTGCCCTATCCATGTCGAGGGACAGGCCCGAATACGAGCTTGTCCATGTACATGGACAGGTCAAATTCGGCCCTGTCATCCCATCAAATAAACATATGATACCTCTACTTCTCTATATTATATGGTCTAGGTGTTGTTGTGTTTGTGTTTTTACTCTATTGTTTCTACATCTTATTGTGTTCATAAATTATTAATTTATAGGAGGTTCAGGCATGTCCTTGTACATGGACAGGGTCATGTTCGACCCTGTCCATGTACAAGGATAAGCCCAAATTTACAAGTTATGGGAGTTAAAGAAGGACATTGAACCACCTATCAGCAGGTTGTACCTCTCTTTTCTCAGCAGCTCATGGGTTTGTGAGGGTCGACCCTCTCTTATCAGCAGATTATGGGTTTGGCATTGGTAACTTTCTTTTCTCAGCTACAAATTCATCATTTCAACTCCATATTTAAAAGATATAGAGGCTGGGTTCAACATGTAGACTCAAATGACCTTTGGATGCCAAGGACAACGCCTAAATCATCATATTCTAAAAGAGAAGGGACACTGATATGAATTTCCACATTGAAAATTTGTTGGTTGGATTAACAGTAGCTAGTATTTCAGACTATGAAACTGTTGGGAGGATATTTCTCATGTTATAAATTGAAAATAACACACATATAACCTTCGTCTTGGGTGCCATAACAACCATATAATGATATATAAAGATTGTCTGCAAACTATTTGAGATTATTAATGAATGAAATAACTCATGTAATTGTGTATCAATTTAGATATCATTGTTTGTACACATGCCTCGCAAGTGTGTTTACAGGCTGTCTAAAAAGGGACCATTCCAACACATTTCTTGTTGCATATTCTTGGACATTTATAGCAAGGGTATTACAGGTCAGCAATAAAGTATAGATCAGTTTGTGTTTGTAGAGTTTTACTGCCATCGTAACAGATTTAACAGGTCTATCATCAATTCCAATGAATGTATTTGTTGTTGTTGTATCAGTTGGCACACCTACAACAATTTTTTCTACGATATGTATTGATGTCTCTTGATATTAAATGCAGTAAAATCTTTTTGTGTCAAATTCATGTGGACAAGTATTAAATAATGAATTATTTGGTCATTAAATGATTCAGACTTGTCCCTATACATGGACAAGGCCAAATATGGCCATGTCCATGTACATGGACAGGCCCGAATTCAGGCATGTGTCTGTACATGGACAGGGTCGGGCCCTGTCAAGGACGTTATGGCATGTAGAATATGGTCAAGTATACTTATATCACTAAGCCACTCCATCACCAATTCTATAAACATGTCTAGTACAACCTTTCAATGGGCTTATCTATGCTTACTATTATAGATGTTGAGGCCAAGGTGAATAACAATCTTGAAATGGTTAGGTGGTTGTGTCAATCTGATCTCCAGGTAAAGATCTAGAAGTTGACTAAGTAGCATCCTAGTTAGTTATAATTCCACTAGGTCAAGATATAAAGCCTACAACAACACTAGTAGCAGATATAGTTCCTAGGAATTCTCTCTCTCTCTCTCTCTCTCTCTCTCTCTCTCTCTATATATATATATATATATATATATATATATATATATATATATATATATATATATATATATATATATATATATATTAGACTGGTTCCACTGTGAACATGATGAGAACTATTAGTTATAGCTAGTATTGACACAACATCACATTCGTCTTTAGATAAAGGTAATCACATAACTAACACCATATGCTTACTTACAGTTGTTGGAATCATTACATGATGGGTCACTATGAAGTAAGCTCTACTTTAAGCTCAATATCTACATGTTACTACTTATACCATATGTAATAGCACAAAATAAGCAATACTCGTAACATAATTAACACAAAGCTAGTGTTCATTAAACTATTAGTAATACAGGATCACTACTACTATTTTGATCACCTATCCATCACATAGAGTGAGTGTATTAGTACTGCTTATGATACTGATTAGCTTATTACACACATTGTACATGCTTAGCTCCATTGATTGCCATTACTTGGATATGGATTTGTACAAAACTAACTATGAGTATAGCTTCCTGATATGAGTCTAATGTATCTGATTATGAATATTGATTACACTGGTTTGAATCTCTCATTGTGTAGTGGCTAGTGATATTGCTTCCCATTAATTCCATAACATTCCATACCGTGAATCTCATCCTGGTACTAGAACAATCATCACTATAAGGAAGTAAGTCCATTGAATAGGGATACTACTAACCTCTGCCCTATTTGTCCAGTTACAGTTAAAGGTTGTTGTATGAGCTATAACATAGGGAATAGAAGCAAACGACATGACTGTTAACTACAAAGGGTAGTATATAATAAGAGCTAAATGCAATAGCTTAACATGTAATACAAGGGGAATAGAGCCATTCAACTACTATGATATCAGTAATACAGGAACAACTTAGCTTAAGGTTCAACAAGGTGATATCATGTTACCTATTTACCATAATCAATACGTGTTGTGATATTAATATTATCTCGTATTAACTACATCGGATATCATAGGTACATTGATTAGCAATAGACATACTTACCATAATCAGATACATGTTATCATGAAATAGAGTATTACTAGAAAGCAATGGCACTAAGTATCAACACATGTATTACACTTGTATGTGATTCCAATGCTTGTGTCATAAGCTATTACCCTTATTTTCATCTATCACCATTATCGAGTAGTGTGTATATTCCCCTTATTTCCCTAATCAACACTGTGGAATAGTGATAAGTAGTATGTGTTGATTATAGATAGCTTAGGTATTACTTCAATATTAACTTGGTTATCAAGTATAATAAGTGTTACTTAGTGTTATATATGGTTTATATGTAAGTTCAAGCTCAAACCTATGATATTATCTCTATGGGTATAATCAATACGGATCCATATATTATGCATATTACTTAGCTGTATCAATACAGCTAAACATGCTATCTCTAAAATAGAGGCTCTATCTAAGCTATTCACATACATCACATGTGTTCACTTTCAATACTATGATTCCAGTCAAAGTTGATCGACACTAATATAGAAGTAATTCGTATGTAACTATAATGTAATCCCAATAATATTTCCCTATTTTATAGATATAGTTATACCCTTATTACACATCGAACAATGGGAAAGCAAGCTCATACCAATCATTACTAAGGATAGAATCGAACGACATACTAACTAGGATATCATAACCACTCTATTGTGAATAGCTTGATTATGGTTGAAATGTAACTGTTTACAAGCTAATAGGATAAGATGAAAGAGTAATGGTATTTAGACGGATAAGCTAACTATCACCTTTGTTATGATTAAAGGTAAGAAAGAGTCATATTCAAGTATGATGCAGAGTGATATTGGTCTATCACATCTACTGTTGGATCATCACTATTTACATAATAAGTAACATTGATTACATTTGTTGTATCTCTATGCTCTATTGGTCTAATGATTTGCTTACACTAATACAAGAGCTTAGGCTTAGTATAAAGCTTGGTTCAATACTATAATCATATTGATATGATATGTTCTCACTATTACACATATTCAGTCTTGTAACTCCATCGATATCATATAAGGATTCACATCTTCCTAGTTATAACTATCCCTAATAAAGAAGAGATCAGTATTACAGACCCTTATGACTCAACATGATAAGGATATACAACCTTTTTGTATGGTTAATGTGACTAGTATTGACCTATGTTTAGAGTTAACATAATAGGCCTTTAAGGAATACTAGTATTATGCATAATTAATACTATTCAATGGTAACAATTATGGAAACAAGATTCACCCTTGCCACAACAGATCGCATATCTCTTATCCTTGTTGATCTCTTTGATTTCCCTCTTATCTACACAGTGCATTTCCTTATATTCTCGTATCTATGATATGTTCATACAGTAAAGCTTCGCACAGTATGGAGAAAATAAGGCAAAGAGAATATCATGCAATCTGTAACTAGTATCAGTGCCATATTAGTGTAAATACAAAAGGTAATAGATCACCATAGCTAATGTATCGAGGTTAAGTAAGTTGTTGCATAACTAGTAGTAACCCATATAAGCTAGTTGATGTCTGTAATGGGTTACTCATAGTAATATGATGCAAGCTATTGAAAAAAAGGTATATCACTATCTATGCAGCTTTGAACACCATGTATAAGCTAGTCTTGTAACAGTGGATCATAAGTAACTACATATTCAATAGGAAACATAGATTACCATAAGTAGTGTAAGTATTGATGATGAATCCTAGCATGCTTTATTACGTAAACACTGTAACTAATGGTATTGATTACAGCGTCATAACTAACTATACTTAGTGTAATGATTCCACTTATTATGTAAATTACATGGATCTTTATTCTCTGTAAGCTCATTGTTACTAGTGTTCTATGTTGTAACTATACATTAAGTGTGTTTGTTGTTTACTTCCCAGAGATAGTGTGCTCATTTATCATAGCTCTTGTATGATAGTAAGAATTAAATCAATGGTGTTAATACTGATAATAGTAACATTCAAGCTCATTCTACATTGATTACTTAGCTTAATATTGATATCATAGTAGTAAGGACATAGTTATGGAGCTATTTGAAAGCTCATAGTATAACAAGTACGGGTAATGGAAGTTGAAACCCATGTTATCATATTAGATGTTCTAAGCTTGCATAAGGTGAAAAATAGCACATATCATGTTTTAATGAAGTGTAATTTGAACTATCAGTTTTTAGGACTGTGTCTGTAAATGGACAGGGTCGAATATGGCCCTGTCCATGTACAGGGACAGGCTTGAATTCGGGCCTCTCCCTGTACATGGACAGGTTGAATATGGCTATGTCCATGTACAGGGACAGGCCAGAATTCAAGCCTGTCCCTGTACAAGGACAAAGCCATATTCAGACTTGTCCATGTACAAGGATAGGCCCGAATTCGGGCATGTCCCTATACATGGACAAGGTCGAATACAACCCTGTCAAAACTCTAAATTAGCAAAAATTAAAACGAAAACTATAACAAAAACTAAAACTAAAACTAAAATATTAAAACAGTCATCAAAATACGTATCAAGTTTAATAGCTCTTCATAACTCTTGTTCATTTCATTTTTTTCCTAACTCTTCATAACTCTAAAAAATTAAAACACATATCAAGTTTACTAAAAAATTAAAACACGTATCAAGTTTAATAACTCTTCATAACTCTTGTTCATTTCATTTTTTTCCTTTTTAATTATTCATTTTATAATAGTTCAAATTGCCATACTTATAATAATTAAAACATGAAGTGTAATTTGAACTCTCGATTTTTTGTTTTAACAATTTAGTTTATATTTTTGGAAATTTAGAGTATTGATAGGGCCGTATTCGGCCCTATCCATGTATAGGGAGAGGCCCGAGTTCAAGCATGTCCCTGTACATGGACAGGGTCGAATACGACCCTGTCAAAACTCTAAATTTTCCAAAATATAAATGAAATTATTAAAACAAAAACTAACACTAATATTAACACTAAAACTAAACTAAAACCAAAACTAAAATTTTAAAAATAAACTAAAAAAACTCTAAAATTTCAAACTTACCTGAACGTCCGCAGCTCCAACATCCACCCGCCCGCAGTAGAAACAACATTTGCCCACCCGCATCTGCAACGTCTGCCCGCAACTGCAACATCTGCCCGTCCACAGTGTTCACATCGTTCACGACGTCCACAGAGTTCACAGCGTTCACAACGTCAACAATTCGTAAAAATGGTTGCAGGAGCGATGTGCAACTAATATATAAACATTTTTTCGGTCGAAAGTGTATTTTGGCTGGAATATCTTTCGGCCAAAAAGATGTCGCCAGATGAAAAAAATTCGTCTGGCCAAAATTGTACATGAAAATCAAGGGCGTCGTCATGGTACTGTTCGATTTGACATTCCAAGGTTTGGCCGAAACATTTTTCGACCGAAAAAATAGGACTTTCGGCTGAAAGAAATATTAGTCCGACCGAAAAAGGTCTTTCGGAATTTTTGAGACTCGATTGTCACGAAAGTGTTACCCACCTTCATGAATTTACCCTATATCACATGGATAAAGGTGTCGAACGATGTAAATACCTAAAGGACCATCACCATCCTAGTCATCGACAATGTGTCCATGTAGACATCTTGGCCAGCGATGTAAATACCTAAAGTACCATCACTGTCCTAGTCATGGACAATGCATCCATGCAAACATCTTGGCTTCTCGCTGCTTGTACTTACAACTGAATTCAAACACATACAAAAAGGTTTTAAAAATACCAATTAATGAATAAATGAAAGAAAGATTGAGAAGATTCAATTCCAAAAGTTGAAAGTTATTTTTGTCAAAAAAAAAAAAATGGATAAAGTATTTTTAATAATCCTTAGTATATGTGAGTAGCAGTTGGTTGTTAATTTAATTCAAACACATACAAAAAGGTTTTAAAAATACCAATTAATGAATAAATGAAAGAAAGATTGAGAAGATTCAATTCCAAAAGTTGAAAGTTATTTTTGTCAAAAAAAATAAAATGGATAAAGTATTTTTAATAATCCTTAGTATATGTGAGTAGCAGATAGTTGTTAATTTAATATATATATATATATATATATATGATAAAACTATATCGTTCATTGATATATTAAAAACAATATAACTAATTCATAAATTTCACCTATATAATATGAAAGTCGTCAAACATTAAAATGCCTTATATGACATTGTTCAACGTTGTCAAAGACTTACATTTCGATAATGTCGATTCCCCATATCCTCCCTCTTGTAGCTGTGGCAACCAATTGTCTCCACTTTATTTTTGGTTACAAATTGGGTCAATGCATGTGTTAAATGAGCATCCTCTGTGGATTGTCCCATCAGGGGCAACGATTTTTTCTATTGAAGTCCGAGAAAAGTTTTAAAACCACTTCATATGTCAAATTTTGACACCTAAACTTCTTTGTAACGTAGATCAACTCCAAATTTTGTTATTATTTAATTATATGTGATAGTTGATGCAGAATCTCCTCCATTCAAGTTACGAAAAAATTCAATTCTATTGCAAAACTGAGGTAAAGCAACGAAAATCTGGCATAAGCTGAGCCTTTTTTGTCGGTTGTTGCTTGTTGTTGTTTGGTTCAACTTTGCAAGGTTGAGGACTTGCACCTGCGGTTGGACATGTTGGTGCTTGTTGCTTGCTTTTGTTTACTTCAACTTTGTAGGGTTGGGGTCCTGCATGCGCAATTGGAGTTGTTTTTTTTACTTTGTGGGGTCCAGGTGTTGCACCCACAATTCAACCTGCACTTTTGTTGTTCATCATTTTAGAGTAAGTTTCGATGCCATAATTTCATTTCTATTCATTCCTTGTTGTTCACTGTTTGCAGTTTGCAAATAAGAATGTTTGATTATTTCTGCTGGCATGCTCATCATATGTTTCTGGTTCCTTCTGTTCTTGGGCTGTAGTTTGGTAATCATTGGAGATACATATGTTGTTTACTGGTTCAATGGTTGTTGCTTGTTCGTTGGTTCATCGGTTTTTGCTTGTTGTTGTTTGGCTCAATTTTGCGAGTATGAGGTCTTGGGGCTGCAGTTGGGTCTGTTCGTGCTTGCTTGTTGGTTTGTTGCTTGTTGTTTTATTTTTTTTACTTCGTCTTTGCAGGGTTGGAGTCATGCGCCAACAGTTGGAGCTATTTTTTTTGCACTTTGTGGTGTTCAGGTCTTGCACCCGCAAGTGGACCTGTGGTTTTGTCGTTTACCATGTCTGGCGAAGCCGAGATCTGGCGCCTGTCTCGTGCCCGCCTATCCTGCTCTTAAATTTTGCTCCAATTCTTTTTCCTAGCTCTGGACCATACCTACATGTCTTTGTAAAATGTTCTTGTAAAAGAAAAGGATACTGAAATGGTGCTAGCAAGAGTGGTGTTCCATGGATTGCAAATTGCAGTATTCAATTTCTATGTTGTTTGGCATGCAACATTGCTAGCATAATGAATGTGTTCTCAAATGCATCACATCATTTACATTTGGATGAAACCATTATTATTCTAGGATACTTTGGTGGTGACATGAAACAAAATAGTGGCATAACAAATAATTGGACAACTACATGTGCAATTACAATGTTCGTTGTCTTTTTGTTAAGATAAAACATGTGCAAAACACAGTTATTAACCATATATGGTGAAATGTTCCCATATCACAATACAACCTCTTTATCCTGTACACAGACTGGTGTGACCACGATACAATTTGTCTTGTGCTTGAAATATGAGATGTACACCAAAGATACTGCAAAATTATATTTCCATGTCTCAAATCATATATGGATACTTTGTTGTAGAAAACCAAAATCATTCAACTATGGCCATGCAATTTCTTAATATTTTCTGGATTGTAATATATTTTGGGCAGGAAAAACTTTATATAATTACAACCATGGATGGTGAAAAGCAAAGGTTCATGTTTCTAACTATCTTTTATTCTATTTGTTGATTCTCATTTAGTGTATGTACATATTACTTGTTCTCCCCTGCATACCAACTTCCATTCATGTTCATTGTATTTTGTGCGTTCCCAGATTGAAACAAACAGAGTAGCTGGAGAAAACGAAGGAGTCTTTACCGCAAGTGTGGAAGAGGAGATACAAAGGTACATGCTTTTAATGTTATTTCATATTCCATTGTTTTGTATTTCATTTATTGTTTGTATATGTGTTCACCTAATTTATTGTATGTAGATATTGCATATCTTCCTACATGATAACTTATCTTCGTGTCCTTTGTATTTTTTATGCCGCTACATTGAAATAAATCGAACTCTATTTATTATTTTTTTTACATGTCTTCCTGCATACCAACTTCCTTCATGTTCATTGTATTTTTCTGCATTGCTACATTTAAACAAACAGAGTGGCTGGAGAAGACGATGGACTCTTTGCCGCGAATGTAGAGGAGGAGTTACAATGGTGCATGCCTCTACTCTTATTTCATATTCCAGTGTTTAGTATTTCATTTATTGTCTGTATATTTGTTCTACTTGTTCTACTGCTTTGCACCTATTTTATTGTATGTAGACACTACATATCTTTCTACATAGTAACTTATCTTCATGTGAATTGTATTCTCTTTGCTGCTACATTGAAATAAATAGAACTGTATTTCTTTCTTTTACATGTCTTTCTGCATACTAACTTACCTTCATGTCCATTGTATGTTCGACGTTTCTACATTGAAAGAAACAGATTGGTTGGACATAAAGATAAATTCTTATATGCCACAACAGAGGGGGTTGAATTACAATCTTCGAAAAGGTATACCAATTGTGCTAGTAAATCAAACACACAAAACGGGTGGGTACATATAATATTGGAATAGAAAACAATGATTTGGCAACAATGGGCCTTTTTTGGGACTTCCCGCTTCCAAACATTGGCCTCCCCATTTCTAATTTTCTCACTTTTTATTATCCATTTTTTCCCTCTTCAATAATTAATTGAATTCCCCTTCTTTTTTCTCGTCTACTTTCGCTTTATGGTTGCTTTGCTTAGTCGTCTTTCCGAAAATGTATAGGTGCATAGGTTGGCGGACTCACGGGTTCACATTTATACTCATGCTTCTATATCACGACTCTGACAGACAGTTTCCTTATTCCGTACTTAGCCACTTTTTCGATCACGGGTTTCTGGGCTAGCGGGTTCAAGATTACACCTCTAGCTTCAGAGGTTCCGCGATATAGAGATTGGTCGTTGTACCCTTCCATCATGCCCTATTTCCTATTACACATTTTTGCAGTCAAAAAATCCGAGGCATACAATTTGACCGTCGGGTCCTCATGTTTCCTGAGTATCCCTTGACACCCTATTTCCTATTCCATCTCATTCGACCCTGTATGTGACATTCAGAACAATTATAGACAATATACAATGCATATGTTTATTTAGTCCTTATGATGTTCATCTACACATGCTTGCATTAGAAAAAATTGGACTAATGACATGGCCATGAGCAGTCAATCATCGCAAAAATCAAAAGACCAACAAGGCCAAAGGTAAAGATACATACATTGTGTTCCTCATATGTTTACCAAACAAATATCCTTAGCTATTTATTCACCTATGCCACGGTAAATATGTTGATGTCATCTGCAACACATACTTTGCAGTTCACAAGAAGTATCAACAAGCGCAAGTGAGACGTTGAACATAGCGCAAGTTTCACAGACTAAGAGGTCTAGTTGCAAAACTCTGGCTCCATACTTCATCCAAGTTGTGCGTCTACTTGTACATTTATGCCACGGAAAAAGAAAACAAAAAAATAATGCAGACTACCATTCACATTACTTTTCCTGTTCAAAAAATGTCACCGGGTCTAAACTTATAACACCCAAAATACTATCAATAAAGGGCTTGAACAGCCGCCGAACTGGACAAGTGTTCGTCGGGGACATAATGGTCATCTATAACACCTAGTTGGACAAGGCAAACAAAACTAGATCCATTATGCGTCCTGACATGACATGCAACAAAGCCTGATGACATTCACACTGACTATTCCCACACAACTTGTCCAAAAACATGCAAAAAAGATATTTCCAGGTATTGGGATATCCATTACAAATTTTAATATATTTCCCAAAACAGTATATGACCATGGTGATTGTGATCAAATTATATCACTCAACGAAACAAGTATTGTGGAAAAAAATCTCGTTATTTGTTCAGAATATTGTTTCATCCCGGACACAGCTATCAACCAACTTGCACAGAGCAACGACACTTACCCAATCAGAACCATTGGTGTTGTTGTCACACTCACGAAAAAACTTGGCTCGCAACACATTCTCCATATAAAATATGGAGATTCAAACAACTACAAGGCAATGGTACCATTCTCCATATCCAGTTTTTTCCTAAACTTTCACATGTCCATATATCTCGATTATGTTACACAACTATTGCATTGTTCCATGTTGCAGCTGCAATTGTTCGACACCTATTCAAATTTGTTTTCCTCAATGGAACAATAATTGCATTTAACAAAGAAAAGAGATGTTATAGAAAGGATCGTTCGCACAACCCAAGCAACATTGGTAACATAATTGTGAACAGACATAGTACAGGATCTCAAGAAACTAACTACCTCTACAACTGTTGTGCGTATACATCTACAATTTCATCCTCATTTTTCTCATACAAATTGCCTTCACCAATATTTTGCATTTTTTCCTTTTCTGTTGTGTAGTTGTATATTATATTGTTCAATATATTAACTGTTATGCTCACGTGCCCAAGTTGAGGGTGTTTTGGTTGCAGCGAATGCATACTCAACCCCCTCTGAGCCTGTATGTGCCAAATGCAACTCTCATGCTTCTACTTCTGCTTTCATAAATGATGATACAATTGATTGTCTACGATGCAGTAAAAAAATCCCTTACATATATTGGCATAGCCTCAATGCTGCCATCCGAACCGTGGGCAACACAATCGTACATTGTACAATTAGATAGACTATGTTACAAGATGTTCTTCCTAGGTTACCAGAACTTCTATATGAAGTATACCTATAGAAAAAGGCAAACAATGTCTACATGTTGCGCGACTTTCGGATACATAGCAAATTTACCTTAAATGAGGACAATGCAATATTGCATATCGGCTGAATATATATATCAAGCATTGGCGGTAAGCCAAAAAATCTCGTGTGTCTGTAATTTTTCTTCAATACCCAAATGAATGTTCGTCGGACTCGAGTTCTTCAGAGTTTACATCTATGGCTATAAAAAAATTGTTCCCGAGACTTTGTCTCTTTTTGTGCACTTGAAAAAACAAGGAGAATCTAGCTACAAATCAAATCACTGTTGTTATTTTGATGTTTTTTTGCATCTCCCAGTAAGAATTTTGCATATTTTTTGGGTGTCCACATGAAAAAAAATGGTGGCTAGCTGTTGATTTTTTGGAGGAGTCTACACCTTTTTGGGTTCCCAAATTGGAAAATTGTTTTCCAACTATATAGCCATGGCAGGATTTCTGCATTTTTTGGGTACCCAAATAAAAAAGAAGATGATCTCCAACTGTACATTTATGGTATGATGTCTGCATTTTCTGGATACCCTAATTGAAAAAAAAGGGCTCAACATGGAATGAAGCATGAGCTTGAGATCTTCAGAACGTGCATTTATTGTTGATGTACAAGTGCATAAGATTGTTCAGTCCGGAAATGGGAAACATGAGGACAAACCCCATACAAAGTATCCAACTATCAATAAGTCAGGCCCATCCTTTGAACCGTCGAAATGGCTTACTCCTCTGGGCAGAACCATCAGACATTTCCAATAATATTGGAATTTTGGCATTGTTAAAACTGGTAGTGATAGAACATGGCACTATCATAAGCAAATGTCCATAGTGATCTTGCTTCATGGTCAAATAGTAATCGACAAGTTTCTTGTTCCCCATTTGGGGGTTTGGTTATAGCTGGGATACAATGGCGAAGCTCCGCTGGTTTTGTGTTGTCTTGTGTTTGGAAAAATTTTGTTCATATCTCATGGCCTCGATTATTTTCTCATGGGAACATATACCAAATGTAAGAGAAAACCAATGCTACATGTTTTTTTTGTTATATATCAAATTGTGTGATGCATAGGTCGATGCGTACTACTTTATGGACCCTTCTGGGATCTTGCTTGGTGCCTTTTGTGTTCATGCATTTCCCTATGCCTCGACTTTCAATATATTCAGGATCTTGGAGGTTTTTCTTGGTATGTGGCTTGTTTTAGCACTTTTCCTTGATCGATGAACTTAGCAAAATTCATCTCCAGGAATATTTTGAAATAAAAGGATATATACTATGTTAAGTCCAATGGAACTATCATATCAACCATAGAACATTAAAATTCAAATTCGTCGTTGTTATACTTACAGTGAAGCTGACAGTACAATATTTTTACTTAAACATCCCAAAATTGATTTTCTTGTGGCTTTTCGATGCTTCTCTTATACAAACACATCCTGGAAACCATAAGCATGACTCACTTTATCTATTCCTTGATTGAAGAGTTTGTTCACCTGTTTAATGCACTTCATAGTTACTATTAAGACCATCAATGGGGCTTTCTTACACCAATTCCTGCTTCCAAAAATTTCCATCCCCTTTCTATTCGCCCTCTGCTTTCTGTTTTTGGTTACTTAGCCATTTTTTGAAAAATGTCTAGGTGCAGGGGTTGGTGAATTCATGTCTTCATATTTCCACTGATACTTTTATATCACGAGTCCTACAGACCGCTTCCCCGTTTCATATTCAACAAAATTTTTGGATCGCGAGTTCCTGAGTAGGCAGGTTCAACATTGCGTTTTCATTGTTCCGCTGCCTGCAAACAACACCCGGACTTCCCCAATCTACAAATTGGCAACCAAATTCCACTTTCTTTTTTCTCGTTTGCTTTCCCTTTCTGGTTACTTAGTCATTTTTCCGAATATCTCATGCTTTTATATACAACACCTGAAGTTCCACAATATAAAAATCGACCATCGAAGTTCGTCATTGTCCCATGTTCCATGTTACACATTTTGTAATCAAAAGTTTGGATACATATAATTTGACCATCAAGCCCTCACATGTCCTGAGTAGAACTTGTGGCCCTGTTTTCAAGCCCGTCAATATTCCCTGTTCCGAGTATGTCTCATGCTTTTATATCACGAATCTGACCAACTACTTACCCATTGCATACTTGGCCACTATTACCATCGTCGGTTCCTAGCCAGGCTTGCTCAACATTGCACTTCCATTGTTCCGCTACCTACAAACAACACCCAAAATTTCGCGATATACAAATTGACCGTTGAAATTTGTCATTGTGCCATGTTTCGTGTTACACATTTTGTAGTGAAAAGTTCGGAGACATACAATTTGACCATCAACCCCTCACGTCTCCTAAGTATAACTTGTAACCCTATTTTGAAGCCCACTCAACCACTTTCCATACTTGGCCATTTCTTGGAATCTCTTTCACGGGTTGGCGGGTGGACGAAATGTGCAATGCTTAATCGCTCTCCACCATCTCCGCCACCTTCGCACTTCTTTCTAGATATGCAATTATTAAGCTTTAATGTTAATAGCTCATCGTGCAGGAACCATTAAGATTGTCATTACTGTCTAAAAGGATGGAGAATATTTGTCATTAATACGAATTAAACCAAGATTTGTGGAGAGTTATGTTGGCGCCTTTACGAAATCTCTAATCCTTAATCGCTCTTCGTCGTCACCACCACCTTCACACTTTTTTCTAAATATGCAATTAGTAAGATTTAATGGTAACAACTCATTACACACGAACCATGAATATTGTCATTGATCAATGAAAGGCTCAAGGAGATCTTCCATTGATATGCATTAAACCAAGATTTGTGGAGGGTTATATTATCCCTTCCGAATTTTCATTTCAAACATCATATAGAGCAAACGAAAATTCTCATTAACTTATGGCAACAATTTGACAACAGTTAGGTCCAGATACAGTAAACACCTTTGGGCATGATGACCAGAGGTTCCAGTACTCCAGAGCATATTCTTACTACTCATCTCTCTCCACCCAGGAGGGAAAAAAGAGATGGTTCCTTGGTGCACCGAGAGCCAAAGAATTCCAAGGCAACCCCGCCTTCTCAGACAACCTACCCGCTTTCATTGATGGCTGGCGCAAAGGTTGATGCGATCAATTTCGAGCAGAGAGAAGATGATTTGATGGACGATGATACGATAATGGATGATGGCAATGCAGACACGATCCCCACTCCTGCGCCAAAATTGAAATCAACCATAACGGGGGGCACTTCCCAACTCGGCGATGGCGGCCCTAACAAGACCAAAAGAAGGGGTTTCAGAAAAGAAACCGACATTGAACACAATAACCTCTTTGCAACTCCAGAGTAGTAATTCCATAGGTCCAAATTAGTCCGTTCTAGGCAGAATTCTTTCACTGTAAGGAAATGGTCTCTTGATGCTCCCAAAGATATATTTCAAGCCAAAAAATTATTCAATTGCAGGACCACTCTTTTGTTCTCTCGATATACAATTAACATCTTAGGGGATGAGGACCAGAAATCCCATTGGTGCAAGGCATATTCGTACTACTAATCTCCTTCCGCCCAAAATGGACTAATTTGGGCCTCTAGAATTGCTCGTGCAACTTGTGTCCCTGAAGTCTTCGACTATGAGGAGGTGGTCTCTTGGTGTGTCCTAACTTTTAGTTTCGAGCTCTTCCTCTTGCCCTACAATGTTTTTCATCTTCTTCCTCATGAGAATTTTGTGAGAACTATCAATTTTACCGTGAAGATGGGTTCTTATGTCCTCCTGCGTTTGAAAAATTCTGGGTTGCTTTCTTGCTGGGGTGCAACATTGGAGCGATGATGCGAGATGTCGTGCTCTTTGTAGTGGCAGCCACGGATTGGAAACTCTTCTCGTCGGGCCATTTTCCCTGTTATTTGTACAATTGACTAGTGCCTTGCAATGTCTCCAGGTCGCCAGCATCAGGAGCAGGAGTGTTGTTCACCTGCTTCAAGCCAAGGAATTATTCCACTGCGGAACCACTCTCTTGTTTCTTTGTCCCCTTAGGTCTTTCGTAAGATATTGAGATTGCGACAATGAACATTGACCTTCCAAGGAGAAGACTGCAATGATTTCCTAAAAAAAATCATGGTAATGAGTTTTGTATGCATGTTGAAGAGCATCTCGATGGCTCATGTATGTTGCAGATCCTATACCTATGTTTATGATAAATATGTTCAATGTTTTGGTGCAAAGAACTCAGTTCAATTTCTATGGATAGATATACATTGTCCAATATATATATATATATATATATATATATATATATATATATATATATATATATATATATATATATATATATATATATATATATATATATATATATATATATACTGGGCATTTTATGGATTTACTATTAAAAAATTTGCCTTGGTATCTTGGTTGCTGCTTCTTTGTTGAATTTAACACCTCTTCTCATTAGCATGGTTCAATAGTCTCATAGTTCTTGAATATTGTATTGGCTCAACTAATTTGATCTAATATGGAGCATTTAGCAATTATATGACAATGCATTATGTCGATCCCATCAGGCTTTCATGGAAACAAAAATGAATTTCAGACAGTTTCAAACCAACATTCAATTCTATTCATAATGCAGATAGAACATAGCAAGACCAAATCACGATGCGACAGTCGGGGCCCCGCCCTAGAAGTTTTGTTTTCATCTTAGCCTTGCTAAGCAACGATTTTTGTAACACACCCACTACCATAATCAAATTTTTTGTTGCTTTCTGTAGAATCAGAGCCCCCGAAATATCTACGGAGGCCTAGCGTAAGCTAGCTCTTTCTCTGTCTACTCCCATGTGATCGTGGGTCATGATCACAGGTCAAATAACCATGGTGCCTCTCAGTAATTCGCTACTCAGCGCTACAGAAATGTTGAATCGTTCGACTCTGCAACCGTCAAACCCCAACAGGGCTAGTGACTGGCCAATAGGGACGAATCCCAACAAGGTTAGGGAATAGCCAATAGGAACGGGCCCTATCGCATGGTTGAGTGGAGTATAGGTGGCAACAGGGAAGCACGACACGGTGGGCGACGTAACAGGAGACGGGTCCCACTTCACACATCACGCCATTCCGGACCCCCCCCCCCCATTAAAGGCAGAATGGCAAGGGGGGTCTGGAATTCGCTTGAGCACCATTCATTAAGGAAAATAAATCCTGATCGTTCAAGAGTTGCGCGTTCGATTCTGAACCCCTCCTCACCGCTAAAGGCAGGACAACAAGGGGGATCCGGAATGAAGCCTCAGTCGTAGATCTGGGCAGGTGGACTCTGGTCGTCCAGATCTGCTCGCTACTTACCCTAATGCGCATCCGTGCCCCAGCTTAAAGCCGACATCTCTTCCTCACATCTCACGGTCATCCCAGACCTTGGATCCTCTGAAAGGATCTTGTCCGTTCATCAGAGCTTAACCACATGCTAACATATCGATGTTTATAAGTCTGGATTTCGGGGTTTGAGAGCACAGGGGAACATGCCCTTCGGTATCCCGAATGTCGAAACGCTGAAGTGTTGAACAAGCCTCAATCGGTGATTAGCCCCTTCGGTTATGCCTTGGTCAAAATGACCTCTTCCCATATGACCACAGTCTCTCTTCCATCAGGATTTATCAAGGCGAGAGCCAGACCTCTTGTCAACGGGACTCCCGAATCCCCGATCCACGATTTCCCGAAACGGGTAATCTCTCGACACGTAGCCTACCGAAATCGGTCGGTCTACGACTGCTTCGGGGTTTCCACCATGGAAAGTCTTGATCTCTCATCACCAGGACTCCCGAGTTCGCGATTCCCAACTTCCCGAAATGGGAAATCTCACGACACGTGACCTTCTTAAATCGAATGGTCCAGATCTGTCTCAGGGTTTCCACCATGGAAATTCCTGATCTCTCATCACCAGAACTTCCGAGTTCGTGACTCCCTATTTCCCAAAGTGGAAAATCTCTTGACACGTGGCCTCCGTTACTTGGACGATCCAGATCTATTTCGGGGCTTTCGCCCCTATTCACTGGGGGTTTAACCCTCGGGTATCTCCTGATAGATCCAACGGTTGTCGGGTTTTCCAGCCGAGATCTGATGGCTCAGACAGGTTCCTAACTTGTGTGCTCTCCCACGACTCCATGGACATGGAAAGATCAACGGTCTAAATGCTCTCATGGACCTTGGGGATCTACAGTCCCAACCTCTTCGCTACCCACGAAGACACAGAAAGTCACAGGGGTAAGGCACTTAACATCCTACTTTCTCCTACCAAATCTAACGGTCATGAGTGACCACAGATTTCCCGATTGAATCTCTTCCGTCGATCACCACCTATCAAGGTTAAGGCACTTAACTTTCCAGCTTCTTCTTCTTATCTAACGGTCATGAGTGACCACAGATCTCTCGACGGGATCTCGTCCGTCGATTTGATACTTATCAGGGATTTCTTAAGGCCTTGCGCCTTCACGTCCTCTTTCCAGGATCTCGATGGGCTTTTCGAGAAGGGTATCTCTATGGGGAGGTTTACCCAGGGTACTATCTGAGTCAGATAAGGGTATCGCTCTCCCGAGAACCAGACGTGAAGTCTGAATTAGATCAGTACGCATATAAATAACGATTTATAAGAACATAAGCCATACATAGTCTTTCCATATAAACATACAACTACCAGTACTGATCAAGACACCATACAGACATTCTTATAATGAAATCATTCACAATTTCACAACTTATGATCATAAATGTCAGAATACATATATTTCAAGATGCCAAAGGCAAAACACTTATAAGAAAGTAACACCAGGGGTTATGCAACTGCTGAGAGGGGTGCTCGTTTCCACCCAACCGTAGGCTCAACGACTCCCAACGGATTTACCACTAGCCACCCCCGAGCTGAGACCACGATGTTGTGAGAGTGCATCTTTGTTTGCTAGTGACCAGGAGTGAAGGTTACTGTCCTTCCTCTCTTCTATCACTAACTCTGCATATCGCCAGAGTTCTCTTTCTCCCCTCGCGTCTGCCCCCAATCGCTTCTCCCCCATGCCTTATCCTCTTGGGAGGTTGCGTGTGGCACGATTTCCCTCGCGCTGGTCAAGCCTAACGGCTCTACGGATGTGCAGTTCACCTCCCCATCCCTCATTAATTCCTGAGGAGCCATCTACCTACCAGCCTGCGAGACATTTAATTCGGGGCCAGGGAGCCGCTTTTGGTTCTCCGGGCCAGTGAAGTCCAAATACGGTATTGTTTTTCGGTGGAAGTTAACGCCACCTTTCCAGGTGCCTTCCACCACTTTTCTGCAGCCATCATGGTCTCTTTTTCAACATATCCCCTCTCAGCAGTCCTGCAATATAAATTCATAATATTATTCACATTCATCGACCTTTTCCACAAGGTCCATTCACATCACATATTCACATTTCTGAGTTTGTCACAGTTCTTGGCCAGTCCAGTTATTTTTACAAACTAGGGGAAACAGGGTGTTACAATTCCCTCCCCCTTAAAGGAACATCGTCCCCGATGTTCTATCTATCAACATGTCATGCATGTACAGATGCAAACAAAATCGGATATGCCTGTTTCATGGCATCCTCCATTTCCCATGTAGCCTCATCTGGGCCAAAATGTTTCCACTGCACCTTGACCTGTGCAATGGTTTGGTTCTGGAGCGGGGTTTCCTTTCTGTCCAATATGAATTGGGGTTCTGGTAGAAATTATCCCTCCGGTTCCACCTGGATCACATACCAGTCAATTATATGATTAACATCATGTACATATTTCTTCAGTAATGAAACATGGAAAACATTATGTGCTTTTACTATGGGAGGAAGTGCTAGCTGATAGGCTACAGGTCCCACTCTATCTAGAACCTCAAAGGGTCCAAAATACCGGGGTGCCAACTTGGCACAAGCTCCCATTTTCAAGGAACTCCTTCTGGGCTTAATTCTGAGATATACGTGGTCTCCCATTTTGAACTCTCTTGGAGTTCTCTTTTGGTCGACATAACTTTTCTGTCGGTTCTGAGCGACCTTCAGATTTTGTTTTATCTAAGTCACTTGTTGTTCCATTTCTTTCAACATATCGGGTCCAAAAGAAATCCTTTTTACAGGATTACTCAAGATGACTGGAGTATTACACGACCTACCATAGAGGACCTCGAAGGGACTCATCTTTAAAGATGCTTGGTAGCCGTTGTTGTAGGTGAATTCTACCAATGGCAGGTAGTCTTCCCATTTCCTGGGTTGATGATTTACATGCATCCTTAACATATCCTCTAATATTTGATTCACTCTTTCTGTCTGTCCATCGGTTTGAGGGTGATAGGTGGTGCTAAACAACAATTTGGTCTCTAAGCCAGTCATCAGTGATTTTCCAAAACTTGGAAGTAAATTTTGTGTCTCTGTCAGACACTATCTCTTTCGGCATACCGTGCAGTCTGAATACCTCTTTCATGAATACCCAGGCGATATCTATCGCCTTGCAGGTTGATTTGACGAGGATGAAATGAGCAGACTTGCTCAGTTTATCTACCACTACCATAATGGCGTCCTTCTGTTTGGTTGAAGTTGGCAATCCAGTGATAAAATCCATGGAGATGGTTTCCCATTTCCATTCTGGGATGGGTAAAGGTTGCAATAGTCCTGCTGGGTGTCGATGTTCTACTTTAACCTGTTGGCACTCTATGCATTGGGCCAAATATTCGGCTATGTATTTCTTCAATCCAGGCCAATAAAATTGTTTCTGGGTGGCAGTGATCATTTTCTGGTATCCTGGGTGACCAGTATATGGTCTTTTATGTAGTTCACCTCTAATGAACCTCTTCAAGTCGTCACAATTTGGAATGTACAGTCTATCTCTGTAAGTGAGCAGACCTCCTTCGGTCATCTGGTAGGCTTCATATTTTACTCCAGCGGGTTCTTGTTGTAGGTACAGGGTCACGGTCTGAACGAAGGGATCTGTCTCTTGTGCATTTCTGACTCTCTTCTTGACATTTGTCTCGCAGGTACTCAATGTTGCCAGGTGAATTGTTTTCATGCTTCTGCTAAGGGCATCGGCCACCCTATTTTCTTTCACTTTAATGTGTTTGATTTTGTTAAGGCTCTATAATTTGCCCAAGGCTACAGAGGAAGTCACAGAGGTAACCTCAAACCACTTGGCGTCTTGGATCTAGCCCTCCAAGACTCAAAGAGGGCTCTCTCTTTTCGATTTAACTTGGTTTGTATGGGATGGATGTTAGGCTAGCTATGAAAGTATGGGGTTGGGGTTTTTGAAATATTTAGATGAGGATGTGGTTGACGAGTTTCTTAGATCGCCATTGGGCTATGGGGTCTGTTTATAAGATAATGATCAAATCAGATCTAGAGGTAAATGTCTCCACAGGGCAAGATAGTAACAATTGTTGGATCATCTTAAGCTTGAATGGTGTCGATTGAGGAAGAAATGGGGGAGGAAAACTGAGCAAATGAGCAGTTAAGAATTCATAAACTACGCTTTAGAAGAAAACATAAAGATTACCAAAGGATCAGATGCAGAGTATTCACCAATAAATTATGCTCTATTACTATCATTCGATAATAGGAAATTGAAAACAAATGGCATGATAACTTGAAGAAAACACTTAACACAGAAGAGGAACGCCACCAATGTTGCTACACAAGAATCCTGTAAATAATTTTCTCTATTACTGTTTAGTCATTCAAAAATTACAGACCAACACCTCCTAGAGTAGCAAGGCCCACAGTCCAGCCAAAAGGGAAAAAACTCACACAGGTCGAACCCTACTTACATATTTTACATGTGTATATAAAGGTAAAGATACTATCAGTCCTCAAAAATTCGAACTCTACCTATGCTTTCTAAAAATAGAAAACAGTTACAATAATTGACACATGTCACAAATGGTCTCCCAAACATAGGGGTCGATTATAACAGAAATGACACATGCAAAACTTCTCCTGATTTCCAGAGTGTTGTTTGAGTAGAGTCCTTTTCCATTCGAAAGGAAGACAACACATTGACAGGTGGAGAGATAGCATTCCCTTTACTGGTCTTCACGATATCTTCAATAAATGTCAAGAAGATGACAAGGCACTTTGAAATCCTGTTGTGACAGATGGATGATATTTACCACGAATTTCAAGAGCCACTTAACCAATTTTCCTTAATGCCTGCCTCAAAAACTTGAAAAAGGTGATGATCTGTATCCCTTTAATCCTTATCTTTTATTTGGCACCCCTTTCACAAAATCTCGACACCAAACATTTCGATTTGTGCAAAACATGAACATTATGTCATCCTTTACTCTTTCGGTAGCTTATAGGTGTAAAATAGCAAAGGGTTAGCCGTCAAAAGCGTAGCTTGCGGCAGCAAACGACGCCTTGAGGAAAACGAATATGCTGCCAAAAATGTTGAGTTTCCCACCACTGTCCAACTGATCCAGATTTATGTAGGAACACAATGAAATACATAAATACACATAAACGCAGAGATGCAATGCAAATAAAACTTCATTTCATTAATGACTGAAAAATGCTTACAGACAGAATGTACATAAACTAGCTAAGGCGCTGGTAGCTTATCTCTGAGAAGAGATGTGTCTGCTACTCGCATCCATCAAAAGATGATTACAATGAGGCTCTAGAGGCCTTTTTACAATAGACGAGAATGCCAAAAGTCATAGACATCCAAAAACCTAACCCTAGGAGATGAAGNNCCAAAAGTCATGTGGGCCCCGTTTGGGTAAGTTAGTACATCAACTTCCCGGGGTCGTAACTTTTGCATACGATCTCCGTTTTAGGCGTGTGATAGCTCGTTGGAAAGGTATCGTCGAGGAGATTCATTTTGGGGGCTCAATCATGCCTTTGAATATCGTTGAGCACCTCGATCTCCAAAAACCTTCATTTAGGCCCTCAAAATGGCCCCGGAAGTTAAACCTGCTAAAAATAGTAAATTGCCAAAATTGCCAGAAAACTGTTATGAGCCAGTCGGAAAAGGTGGGTGGCCACCAATATCCACCTGGATCAATCCTCCCTCCTTAGGAAGCAATGGTCCCCATTGCGTTGAGTTCCTCCATGAGATGAGGAAACTTCTGCTGAACTTGGTCCCTGGTGAGCCATTTG
>ML778715.1:1735888-1777068 GCA_009831015.1 Picea engelmannii
CGAGGAGATTCATTTTGGGGGCTCAATCATGCCTTCGACTATCATTGAGCACCTCGATCTCCAAAAACCTTCATTTAGGCCCTCAAAATGGCCCCGGAAGTTAAACCTGCTAAAAATAGTAAATTGCCAAAATTGCCAGAAAATTGTTTTGAGCCAGTCGCAAAAGGTGGGTGGCCACCAATATCCACCTGGATCACCAAAACTGCAAAAAGAGACTTTCTTCGACCTACCTACTCCTAAGGGTCTTCATTTAGGTTCTCAGCAACTTCAGCCAGAGCTCTTAAATCAGAACGTGCTCTTGGCTTAGGATTCTTTAGCCTCAGTTTGATCCTCAAATTTTTTATCACTTTAAGCAATTTACAATTTTCCTTGAGCAATTTATTGTTCCTCTTCTGTTCCTTTACATGCATTTTAGCTAATCTTTCAAAACAATCCCTTACCTCGTCTGAGGTATTGCTTATAGTCTGGTTTTGGGTTTTGATGACCCTCTCAAGCATCTTCATCTCTAATATTTCTTCTTGGAGTTTTTCAACCTTTGATGGTTTGTTGACCTCGTTGTGCCTGCTGGTTGATGTTTCAGGAATCTCCAAGTCTGGGACCTCTGATGGAAAAGGTGCTTCTCTGAAAGCATCTTGTTCAGGAACCTCCCTTTCCCCTGGCTCTAAATCCTCCTCTGAATCTATATAAGGTAGATTCAAAACGTTTTTACCAGAGGCATTTGTTTCCCCTTCTGTATCTTGGCGAAAAACGAGCATCTTCTTGGCTTTCTTGGAATTTGAAGAAGAAGTTGGGCCTTCTATAATTACTGGGGAAATGGCTCTCTTTTTTCTTTTACTGCTCTATGGTATTGAAAACTTAATGAGTGAAGTCTTCTTCTGGTCCTTGGGCTGGGGTTCTGGTTCAAATTCACCCCAAAAAAGAAGATACTCCCAACTCCTATCCCTCTTCTGTAATTCTTGAAACACTATGAGTTTGATAAGACTGTGATGGGAGAGTCTACTATGCACCTTGCTAGGTAGGGCCTGGACCTGGTGTGTCATCTTTGTTAGACTTTTGTGAAGGTAGAAGGGCATATTCAGAGGACACCTACCTGTGAAATGATTCATAAGCTTGAAATGGTAGAACATCACTCTACTATATATGCCTTCACACGTTATGTATGCCTGGATGGCTTTGAGCAAACATTGCCACTTCTCTTCCAAGTAGGATCTAGGGATATCCTATTTCAAAGTGATACATTTGTGTTTAGGTTTGAGATAAGACCTGAACTCAATATCTTTGATAGTGGTCGACTTGAACCATCTTTCACCAGTCCTTGGCCATCTCTGTCACCGCTGCAACAACTGCTTCATCAACCTGTACTTCAATTGTTCCAACTTTGGCTTTAGCTCCGTCAAAGGTCAATGTGAATTCTTCAGCCACGCCTTGATGAAATCCTTGGAGTTTTTCACAGAACCTATAACAACCAACGGCTCTGAACATCTGGAAAATCTCAGGGTGAGATTCCAGATAAGTTATGCCACTAAGCTCCTTCCTGAGAAAATTTCCTCCCCTCTTCATTTGTAATAACAGTTGTCAATACCTGCACTACAACAAAATTGGACGTGGGAAGATGTAGTGGCGCTGATAGCGAACGAATTGAAGTTCAGGCGAGGGAAAATGCGTGATATGGAGGAAAAAGATTTGAATGAAAAACCCTTAATAAAGAATGAAAATCCAACCATAGTGATGATTGTACCATTCGATCAAGACGAAAAGAAAAAACCACGTGATGGATCAAGTAAAGACACATGATGCGAACTTATGGGGATCGGATCTACTAGATTGGGGTTATTAAATAATCATAACAGACAACAATCACTTGCCCAGATCGTATTATGATTTGATTTTAGTTGATTTCGGCAGCATTTGGGATGATGATGTTGTGTATCGATGGCGGTTTGAGAATCCGATGGGACAGTTTGACCGTTAACTGCCTCTATGCTTTCGATAGCTTAAAACACCTCACACATATCGTTTTAGCTATCGAAAGAGACAACTTTCGGCAGCTTGGAATACTTTGAGGAAATGCCCTTAGCTGCTGCAAGTGAAAATTTAGAGTTTTTCTAATAGAAATACAGACTCATCACTTTATTTGGAAAAGATGGGTCTAAAGCTCCTCTTAAAAACCTCTAACTCAAAAAATCATTTGTCTAGTGATCCATGTTGTTCCCTATTTAACATAACTTGGAAAAAATTATGTCAAATAGACAGCAAGACAAGCGAGCCATGAACGTCATTATGACACCCACCAATCATATCTGGACGATCAGGTCTCCTATCATTATAGGATACTAATAGATTTCAAAATCAAATTCGCTAAGGAGGGCCATCCATCTAGCTTGTCTGGCATTGAGCTTTGGTTGGTCAAACAAATATCGCAATCCACAGTGATCTGTCATAAGTACAAATTTTCTTCCCAAGAGGTAATGCCTCCACATTTTCAAGGCATGCACTATGGCAGCCAGTTCTAGATCATGAGTCACATAGTTGATTTCATGTTCGTTCAATTTTCGGGATTCATAACAGATCACACTTCCTTTCTGCATAAGGACTCCTTCGAGCCCTTCCTTACAGGCATCTGTGCACACAAGGAAGTCAGCTTCTGGGTCAATGATTTTCAACACGGGTGCATGGGTTAGTAGATGTTTCAGGGTTTGGAATCTTTTTTGACATTTCTGTGTCCACAGGAATTTTGTCCCCTTCTTCTGGAGGGTAGTGATTGGACAACCAATCTTGGAGAATCCTTTTATAAATCTCCTATAGTATCCTGCTAATCCCATAAAGGATCTGATGTTTGAAACATCCTTCGGGGCAGTCCATTCCATGATAGACCTGATCTTGTCAGGATCTACTGCTACCCCTTCCTCGGACAGAACATGTCCCAAGTAATGTATTTGCTTCTGGAAGAAGTCACATTTGTTGAATTTAGCATAGAGTTGATGCTCTCTTACCACTTGCAGAACAAGTCTAAGATGCTCTTCATGCTCTTCTCTATTCTTAGAGTAGATTAATATGTCATAAATAAAAACTAGTACAAATTTATCTAAAAATTTACTGAGTACATTGTTCATTAAGCACATGAAAGTGGCAAGAGCATTGGTTAGCCCAAATGGCACTACCACAAACTCATAGTGACCATACCATGTCCGGAAAGTTGTTTTATGGATGTCTTCACCCTTGATTTGGACTTGATGGTATCCCGACCTCAAGTCAATCTTTGAGAAAATAGACGCACCTCCCAACTAATTGAATAGATCATCGATCCTGGGCAAGGGGTACTTGTTCTTTATGGTTACTTTATTGAGTTGTCTATAATCTATACACAGTCTAAGGGTGCCATCCTTCTTTTTCACAAACAAGACTGGTGCTCCCCATGGAGACACTTTGGGTCGAATATAACCCTTATCCATCATTTCTTTCAATTGCAATTTGAGTTCAACTCACTCAGGTGTGCTCATCCAGTAGGGTGTCTTAGACACCGACACCGCTCCTGGTGTGAGCTCTATCAAGAAGACAATATCCCTTCTCAGAGGTAGACCCGATACCTCTTCCGGAAACACATCTCTATATTCTCTCAGGGTAGGATGGTCTTCAAGGATGGGTTTGTCATCTTCTATGGTTTCCAACACCTGCATTGCATATAGGGGACATCCCTTTCGACAATACTTTCTCGTTTGCAGGGCCGATATTTGTCTCACCGAGACAGGTTTTCAGATCCCTTGAAAGGTTATTCTTTTTCCTTCTTTGCTCACACATTCTAAGGTTTTATGGTAACAGTCCAATGTAGCTTTATGGGCGGCTAGCCAGTCCATACCAATCAACAGATCATATGATCCCAGGGGTAATACGTTAAGGGTTTCTTGGGTGGGGAATTCACCCAACATCAATTGGCAGGCTGATATGGCCTCTGCTACTCTTCCTTTAGTGCCAATAGCTAACTCTACTAACCATGGCTTGGTGTTCTTGTGAGGCTGTAGTTTACACTTATCAACAACTTTAGGGGCTATATAACTCAAATTTGAACCAGGGTCAATCAAAACAGACACCAGATGGTTGAAAATCATACCTTCTATTTCCACCACTGAAGCTTGGTGGTCAGCTTGGTTATTATCCAAGGCTGCATAAATCTACGACACACTCCTTGCCACATCATTGATTGTGGTAGCTTCCTGAATGTTATAAACTTTCCGACTGTTCTGTTGTCGATGTGGACAGTCTCTCAAGAGATGTTCTTCTCCGCAACCCCAACATTTCAGAGGTTCTCTCTTCGTGTTATCCACCTTCATTGGTATAGGTCCATAAGTTTTATTTTCGCCCGATGAGGGAAAGTTCTGCTGGAGTACACTCCAGGCTGGGAAGTTCATTCTGTGGTTCTTCTTGTAGTTCTTAAGTCCTGAGGATTTGATCCCCTTTTTCCTGAAATCTCGAACCACCCTTCTGTTTCCAGTCTTCACGAGGCTCTGCTCAACGTCCATATTGTTCCTGACAATATGTTGCCTTTCGAATAGTATCTTCTAAGGTCTTTGGCTCATCAAACTCAATTCTATTTCAGTAGTCCTTGGGCAGCCCGCTGATGAAGTGTTGCACCTTTGCCTTTTCTGCTTTTATATAAGGGACATACCTCAACAAGTCGAGGAATCTGTTGACATATTCCTCTATAGTGAGTTGCCCCAATTTGAGTTCATAAAACTCTTTAGTCTTCTCGTCGAAATATTTTTCCGACAAATACTTCTTCCAGAAGTATTTCTCAAACTGTTTCTAGGACAGGTCCTCTTCGCGGACCCCTTTCACATTCTTAAGATCTTCCCACCAGAGGGAAGCTTTTCCGTTCAGATTGAAAGTGGCCATTCTCTGAAAAATCATGGACTCTGAAATATTTCTTCAGTCCAAGTAGCCAGGCCTCTGCTTCCTCTCCCTTCTTTATCTCACCATCAAAGGAGGGAGGTTTGGCCTTTCTGAATTTCTCAAATTTATGACCCTTGGAAGTCTTTTGCTTCTTCTGTTTTCTTCGAGAATAGGAACTGGTCCTGCTGCTGGAAGAGCCTTCTGAATCGCCAGCTTCCTTCTCAGAGGAATCGTCTGGCACTGGTCCTTTACCTCTGGGGTGGACCTTCCTTGAGGTGCTCCTCTCAGTATGGCCACTGATATGACCATGTTTCTGCATCTCGGGTTCATGTTGCATTTGTCGTTGTAGGTCGGATAAGCTCTGCAGTAAAACTGCATTAATTTCAGTTTGCTTTTCTTGTTCTTTCATCATCCTTTCATTGTCGGCCTTGCAGGTTTGCAATTCAACCATGAGACTCCTCACAGTCTCAGCTAGATTTGGAGGGGTCCCTATTGCTCTTCTTTCATCAGACTCTTCATCTCTATTGTGGGAGCCTTCTCCCATCTCTTGGTGAGTCACCATTCTCTGCGTCTGTAAATTCCCGTGGCTAATCATTAGCTTGGCAGAAAAGATTTTAGGAGTGTTTTGAACGGAGCTTCTGCCCGGCTTCATTCATGAGCCCAAGCAGGCCAAGTGTTGTAACCATGCTCCGATACCAATTTGTAACACACCCACTACCATAATCAAATTTTTCGTTGCTTTCTGTAGAATCAAAGCCCCCGAAATATCTATGGAGGCCTAGCGTAAGCTAGCTCTTTCTGTGTCTATTCCCATGTGATCGTGGGTCATGATCATAGGTCAAATAACCATGGCGCTTCTCAGTAATTTGTGACTCGGCGCTACAGAAATGTCGAATCGTTCGACTCTGCAACCGTCGAACCCCGACAGGGCTAGCGACTGGCCAATAGGGACGAATCCCAATAGGGTTAGCGAATGGCGAATAGGAACGGGCCCTGTCGCGCGGTTGAGTGGAGTATAGGCAGCAAGAGGGAAGCACGACACGGTGGGCGACGTGATAGGAGACGGGTCCCACTTCACACGCCACACCATTCTGGACCCCCCCCCCCCCCNAAATTAAAGGCAGAATGGCAAGGGGGGTCCGGAATTCACCTGAGCACCGTTGATCAAGGCGAATAAATCCTGACCATTCAAGAGTTGCACGTTCGATTCCGGACCCCCCCCCTCACCGCTAAAGGTAGAACAACAAGGGGGCTCTGGAATGAAGCCTCAGCCGTAGATCTGGGCGAGTGGACTCTGGCCGTCCAGATATGCTCGCTACTTACCCTAATGCGCATTCGCGCCCCAGCTTAAAGCCGACATCTCTCCCTCACATCTCACGGTCATCCCAGACCCTGGATCCTCCGAAAGGATCATGTCTGTTCATCAGAGCCTAACCACATGCTAACATCTTGATGTTTATAAGTATGGATTTCGGGGTTTGAGAGCACAGGGGAACATGCCCTTCGGTATCCCGAATGTCGAAACGCCGAAGTGTTGAACAAGCCTCAATCGGTGATTAGTCCCTTGGGTTATGCCTTGGTCAATATGACCTATTCCCATATGACCACAGTCTCTCTTCCATCGAGATTTATCAAGGCGAGAGCCTGACCTCTTGTCAACGGGACTCCTGAATCCCCGATCCCCGATTTTTCGAAACGGGTAATCTCTCGACACGTAGCCTCCCGAAATCGGTCGGTCTACGACTGCTTCAGGGTTTCCACCATGGAAAATCCTGATCTCTCGTCACCAGGACTCCTGAGTTCGCGATTCCCGATTTCCCGAAATGGGAAATCTCACGACACGTGGCCTCCTTAAATCAGACAGTCCAGATCTGTCTCGGGGTTTCCACCATGGAAAGTCTCGATCTCTCATCACCAGAACTCCCAAGTTCGCGACTCTCGATTTCCCGAAGTGGAAAATCTCTTGAAACGTGGCCTCCGTTACTCGGACGGTCCAGATCTATTTCGGGGCTTTTGCCCCTATTCACTGGGGATTTAACCCTCAGGTATCTCCTGACAGATCCAACGACTGTCGGGTTTTCCAGCCGAGATCTGATGGCTCAGACAGGTTCCTAACTTGTGTGCTCTCCCACGATTCCCTAGACGTGGAAAGATCAACGGTCTGGATGCTCTCATGGACCTTGGGGATCTACAGTCCGGACCTCTTCGCTACTCATGAAGACACAGAAATTCACAGGGGTAAGGCACTTAACATCCTACTTTCTCCTATCAAATCTAACGGTCATGAGTGACCACAGATTTCCCGACGGAATCTCGTCCGTCGATCACCACCTATCAAGGTTAAGGCACTTAACTTTCCAGCTTCTTCTTCTTATCTAACGGTCGTGAGTGACCACAGATCTCCTGACGGGATCTTGTCCGTCAATTCGAAACTTATCAGGGATTTCTTAAGGCCTTGCACCTTCACGTACTCCTTCCAGGCTCTTGATGGGATTTTCAAGAAGGGTATCTCTATGGGGAGGTTTACCCAGGGTACTATCTGAGGCAGATAAGGGTATCGCTCTCTCAAGAACCAGACGTGAAGTCTGAATTAAATCAGTACGCATATAAATAACGATTTATGAGAACATAAGCCATACGTAGTCTTTCCATATAAACATACAACTACCAGTACTGATCAAGACACCATACAGACATTCTTATAATGAAATCATTCACAATTTCACTACTTATGATCACAAATGTCAGAATACATATATTTCAAGATGCCAAAGGCAAAACACTTATCAGAAAGTAACACCAGGGGTTATGCAACTGCTGAGAGGGGTGCTCGTTTCCACCCAACCGTAGGCTTAGCGACTCCCAACGGATTTACCACTAGCCACCCCCGAGCTGAGACCACGATGTTGTGAGACTACGTCTCTGTTTGCCAGTGACCAGGAGCGAAGGTTACTCTCCTTCCTCTCTGTTATCACTCACTCTGCATATTGCCAGAGTTCTCTTTCTCCCCTCGCGTCTGCCCCCAATCGCTTCTCCCCCACGCCTTATCCTCTTGCAAGGTTGCGCGTGGCGCGATTTCCCTCGCGTTGGTCAGGCCTGGCGGCTATACGGATGGGTGGTTCACCTCCCCATCCCTCATTAATTCCTGAGGAGTCATCTACCTACCAGCTTGCGAGACATTTAATTTGGGGCCAACGAGCCGCTTTCGGTTCTCCGAGCCAGTGAAGTCCAAATACGGTATTGTTTTTCGATGGAAGTTAACGCCACCTTTCCAGGTGCCTTCCACCGCCTTTCTGCAGCCATTGTGGTCTCTTTTTCAGCATATCCCCTCTCAGCAGTCCTGCAATATAAATTCATAATATTATTCACATTCATCGACCTTTTCCACAAGGTCCATTCACATCACATATTCACATTTCTGAGTTTGCCACAGTTCTTGGCTAGTCCAATTATTTTTACAAACTGGGGGAAACAGGGTGTTACAATTTCTTATTTCCCTTTCGATTCCTTGATTCCTTTCCTTCGAAAGGGAACATTTCATTAGTTGTCCATCCCCTGGCCTCTATTTGAGCACTTTTTACTTTATTAATGAAATTACCAAATTTCTTGTTCGCGAAGAAAAAAAAAAAACTGATCTATGGTGGCCATAGTCAAATGGGACTATGAAATCAACTACAATATTAAATTTCAAGATCATCATTGTTGTTTCTAGATATGCAATTATTAAGCTTTAATGTTAACAACCCATCATGCAAGAGTTTAATACTTAAGTTAATATGTCAAAGTCATGGAGGAATGTATCAAGAACATAATTACTACCACAAGTTGCAATAAAAACTAATCTTCAATAAAGCATTTACTCACACCCTTTTTAATGGTACAAGCACAATAGAAAACGAGTAATTGGATAAAATACTGGATTAGAAAATGATGGTTTTGCAACAATGGGGCTTGTTTGAGACCAATTCCCACTTACGAAAATTGTCCTCCGCTTTTCTATTTTCCCACTCTTCTATCCCCTTCTTTTCCCTCTTCTATACTTAACCAAATTGCCCTTTCTTTTTCCCATGCAGTTTCTCTTTCTGGTTACTTAGTCATTTTTTTTTTCCGGAAATGTCTTGTTGCACGGGTTGGTGGATTCATGGGTTCACATTTTTATTGATGCTTTTATATCGCGATTCTGACCGAGCACTTCCCCTTTCCATACCTAGCGAATTTTTCGATCATGGGTTCCCACCTAGGCGGTCTCTAAATTGCACTTCCTTTGTTCCGTGACCTGCAAACAACACTTCGGCTTCTGTGATATGCAAATTTACTTCCGGACTCCCACATCATCCCCTCTTTCGTGTTACACATTTTGCACTGAAATGTTCCGATACATACAATTTGACCGTCGGGGCCTCACGTCTCCTTGGGAACCCTTGTCACTCTATTTTGAAGCCTGTTCGACCGCTTTTCACACTTGGCCATTTCTTGGAATCTCTTTCGCAGATCGTCAGGTTGGCGAGTTCAGGAAATTTCCAATTTCTAGTCGTTGTTTCGTGTGCTCGCCACCTTTAGAATTCTTTCCAAGTATATGCAATAAGTATACAACTTCTCCAGAAACATACATAAAAAATCTTGCTAGGAAATGGAATATCTATTACAGATTTGAATATATTGGCCCTTCTTTTCCCGCTTCTATACTTAACCAAATTCTCGTTTCTTTTTCCCCTCTACTTTCTCTTTTTGGTTACTTAGTCATTTTTTTTAAAATGTCTAACTACGCGGGTTGGCAGACTCACGAGTTCACATTTGCACTCGTTCTTTTATATCATGACTCCGAACGACCACTTCCCATTCCATGCCTAGCCACTTTTCAGATCGCAGATTCCCGGGCAGGTGGGCTCTAGATTGCACTTCCATTGTTCTGTGACTTGCAAACAACACCTGGACCTCCGCGATATACAAATTTACTGCCGGACTCCCACATCATACCCTCTTCTGTGATACACATTTTGCACTCAAAAGTTTCAAAAATCTGCAATTTGACCTTCGGGTCCTCATGTCTCCTCGGGAACTATTGTCACCCCATTTTGAAGCTCGTGCGTCCGCTTTCCATACTTCACCATTTCTTGGAATCTCTTTCACGCCTCCAATTCCTAATCGTTGTTTCATGTGCCTGCCACCTTCGCACTTCTTTCCAAGTATGCAATAACTGAGGTTTAATGCTAGCAACTCACCATACCTCCATGCGACAGTCATACTAACTGTCCCTACACAACTTGTCCATAAACATGAAGAAAATATCTTGCCAGGTAATGGGATATCTATTACAAATATCAATATATTAGTGAAATGAGTCCCACCGACCGTTTCCCTATTCCTTTCTCACCGAATTTTTTGTTTGCGGGTTCCCGCATAGGTGGACTGCACTTCCAGTGTTCCTTAAACTACAAACATCACCACGGCTTTCGCGATATACAAATTGACTTCCGGACTCCCACATCAACCCCTCTTCCATATTACATAGTTTGCACTCAAAATTTTCGATACATACTATTTGACCGTCGGGGCCTCACGTATCCTCGGGAACCCTTGTCACCCTATTTTGAAGCTCATCCGACCGCTTTCCACACTTGGCCATTTTTTGGAATCTCTTTCACGGATCGTCGGGTTGGCGGGTTTAGGAAATTTCCAATTCCTAGTTGTTGTTTCCTGTGCCCGCCACCTTCACACTTCTTTCCAAATATATGCAATAAGTATACAACTTCTCCATAAACATGCAGAAAAGATCTTGCCATGAAATGGGATATCTATTACAGATTTGAATATATTAGCCCTTATTTTCCCTGTTCTATACTTAACCAAATTCCCATTTCTCTTTCCCCTGTACTTTCTCTTTCTCGTTACTTGGTCATTTTTCCGAAAATGTCTAGCTACGCGGGTTGGCTGACTCACAGGTTCACATTTGCACTCGTGCTTTTATATCGTGACTCCGACCGACTACTTCCCCATTCCATACCTAGCCACTTCTCTGATTGCGGATTCACAGGTAGGCGAGCTCTAGATTGCACTTCCATTGTTCTGTGACCTACAAACAACACCCTGACTTCTACAATATACAAATTTACAACCACACTCTCACATCATACCCTCTTTCGTGTTACACAGATTGCACTCAAAAGTTATGAGACCTACAATTTGACTGTCGGGTCCTCATGTCTCCTGTGGAACTATTGTCACCCCTTTTTGAAGCCCATCCGTCTTCTTTCGATACTTCACCATTTCTTCGAATCTCTTTCATGGATCGTCGGGTTGGCGGGTTCACAAAATATCCAATTCCTAATCGTTGTTTCATGTGTCCTCCACCTTCACACTTTTTTCCAAGTATGCAATAACTGAGGTTTAATGCTGACAGCTCACCATGCCTCGAGGAGACCATCATATTAATTGTCCCTACACAACTTGTCCAGAAACATGCAAAAAATATCCTGCTAGGTAATGGGATATCTATTACAAATATCAATATATTAGTGAAAACGAATTCCACCGACAATTTCCCTATTCCATACTTACCGACTTTTTCGCTTGCGAGTTCCCCGACAGGCGGGTTCAAGATTTCCCTTGCATTGTTCCGCGACCTGCAAACAACACCTGAAATTCCGTGATATACATGCAGAAAAGATCTTTCCAGGTAATGGGATATCTATTACAAATTTGAATATATTAACGAAAACGAGTCTGACTGACCGTTTCCCTATTCCATAATTAGCCACTTTTTCAATTGCGGGTTCCCAGACAGGAGGGCTCAAGATTGCCCTTCCATTGTTCCGCGACCTGCAAACAACACTCGAAATTCCGCAAATATACAAATCGGTCGCTGGACTGCCCCATCATGCACCCTTCCCTTTTACGCCTTTTACAGTCAAAATTTTCAAGACATACAATTTGACCGTCAGGCCCTCACCTCTCCGACAAATCCCCTGTAACCCTATTTTGAAACCCGTTTGACCGCTTTTCATACTTGGTTATTCCTTACTTGCTCTTCCTCGTCCCCGTCACCTTCGCACTTGTTTATAATTAAAAATTGTTTATAAAAACACACACACACACACACACACACACACACACACACACACATATATATATATTATAAAGACATATAATTTAACCCACGGGCGCTCACCTCTCCTCTATATCCTTTGAAACCCTACTTTCAAACCCATTCGACCGCTTTTCATACTTATGTATATATAAAAGAGTCTTATTTATAATAAAAAAGATTGTTTATATATATATATATATATATATATATATATATATATATATATAAGGTCTTGTTTCTAAGTATGCAATTAGCAAGCTTTAATGCTAAACCAATATTTTAGGAGATCTCCCATTAATACGCATTAAACCAAGATTTCTGGAGGGTTATATTATCCCTTCCAAGTTTTAATTTCAAACATCATGGAATGTCGTTCATGCGTCGTCGGGTTGGCCCGTTCACGAAATCTTAAATCCTTAATTCCAAAAACGAGTCTGACCGACCGTTTCCCTATTCCATACTTAGCCACTTTTCCAAAATTCTGTAAATATACAAACCGGGCCGTTGAACTGCCCCATCATGCCCTCTTCCATTTTACGCGTTTTGCAGTCAAAAATTTCGAGACATACAATTTGACCGTCGGACACTCACCTCTCCTGAGTATCTCCTGTAACCCTATTTTGAAGCTCGTCTGATCACTTTTCATACTTGGCCATTCCTTACTTGCTCTTCCCCGTCTCCGTCACCTTTGCACTTGTTTATAATAAAAAATTGTTTATAAAAACACACACACACACACACATATACAAGGTCTTATTACTAAATATGCAATTAGTAAGCTTTAATGCTAACAACTCATCATGCAGGAACCATATAGATTGTCATTGATGAGCGAAAGGCTCGAGGATATCTCCCATTGATACGCATTAAACCAAGATTTTCGGAGGGTTATATTATCCCTTCCGAGTGTTAATTTCAAACATCATGGAATGTCGTTCGCACGTCGTTGGGTTGGTGCGTTCACGAAACCTCCAATCCTTAATTGCTCTTCGTTGTACCCGCCACCTTCGCACTTCTAAGTATGCAATAAGTAAGCTTTATTGTTAACAACTCATCATGCAACACCCATAGAGATTGTCATTAATGAGCGAAAGGCTCGAGGAGATTTCCCATGCACAGACATTAAACTAACATTTGCAGAGGGTTATATTATCCCCTCCAACTGTTCATTTCAAGCATTGTCTGGAGCAAACAGATGTTCTCATAAACTTATGGCACCAGCTCAACAACAATTATGTGGAGATACAGTGAACATCTTTGGGCGCGAGGACCAGAACTTCAGTGGTCCAGGGCATATTCGTACTACTCATCCCCTTCCACCCAGAACGAAATAATTTGGACCTCTGGGATTGCTCGTGTAGACTGTGTCCCTGAAGTTTTTTACTGTAAGGAGTTGGTCTCTTGGTGCGCCGATAAATATATTTCAGGCCAAAGAATTATTCCACTGCGGGACCACTCTTCTATTTCTTTGTCACCTTAGGTCTTCCGCTAGATGTTAAGATTTCTAGGAGCCAACATTGACGTTCAGAGGAGAAGACTCCAAGCAATTCTTAAGAAAGCATAATAACGGGTTGGATCTCTTGCCCGAGTTCCTGGAAGACCCAATGGCAGTTCCTGAAGATATCACAAATTTGCAGGTTAGTTCATTTAGAAATCCATTTCGGGAAATTTCCTGGTTGTTTACAAGAATAATGGGACAGGAATCCACAACAACTATTTCCCGCATGGTTCTTTATATTTTGTATTTCACAGTCAAGGAACAAGCCATTTTTTGTTGGGCGAAGCTAATTTCCCATGAAATTTGTTCCCAATCGTCAAGCTTCAAAAAGGAGAAGAAATTTTATATGTCATCCTACTTGGTTTTTGCGATAGCGCATTGCTTTCAGTTTCCAAAACTGTCTCTATCCAAGAAGGTAAACTTGGAATTTGACCCAGTAACCTTCTGGTACTAGGCCTTGTGGAATGACTTTGTCATTCCACTGTTTTTATGGGGTTTTTAATGACTTTGTCTCTATTTTCAAAGTTTTATTATTAGGAGAAGATGCTCCCCGCATATTTGACCAAGCAACCAAGTTTTTGGATAGGAAGGGGGCACTTGAACGAATGGATAATTACAGTGTGATAAGGATTTTTGGCTCCAAGGAAAAAACTGCTCTCCTTCCATGTCACATTACGAACATAATGTTTGTTACATAAATAGCAAGGCAATACAACTACTACTTGCATCTATTCCATGAGAAGAGAAAAAACAATTCATTCCTCTGCCTTGGAAAGTCGGGGACTTCGTGTTGAGGAACGTCAACAAAATTTACGAATTCACAACCCATTTCAACAACTTGAACCTAAGATATGTTGAAAGCCTAAGAGGGTTCGACCCTAATACAATTTTTTTAGAACATTTACTTACACTTGGCCTCGACAATTCTTTTTTCCAGAAAAACCTAAGCGAAAATAGAGACACTGGCGACAACACTCCTGCTTCTGATGTCGATGACCTAGACACACTACAAAGCACCACTGAATTGTACAAGAAACGGGGAAAAGGCTCCGGTGAGAAGAGTGTTCATTCGGTGGATAACACTCCCAAAAGTACGACATCCCGGAGCATCGCTCCAACGACCCACCACAGTAAGAAAGCAATGCAAAATTCTTCAAACGGAGGAGGAGATAACAACCCTCCTCACCCTAAAATTGATAGTTCTCACAAGCTTCCCATGGAGAATAAAAGAAAAAAATTGCAGGGCAGGCAGAAGAGGCCGAAATTGAGAGTGAGAGCATGGAACTTGAGACTGATTTGGATAGCATATTCCGCAACCTTGATCAGCCTGGAGACACGATCCAGCATAGTCATCCAATGGACATAGCTGATACCGAAAATTTTGACGAAGATGAATCCTTCGTATTTCAGAGTGTTGTTTTTTACGCGAGTCTAAAAAATTAATTATTGAAAAGAGACATGTAAAAAATAAGAAAATAAATCTCGTTCAGAGCTTAACCTTGCGAACATGTGGTCATCCCAAATCTCTCGACTTCACAGAGCAACCAAAGATGCTCTTAATGATTCCATTGGAGGCATTGAGGTCGAGAATGCCAGACTGAAGGATCGAGTCAAGGAATTGGAGGAAGCTTTGATTCCTATGCCATTTCTTGCTAGTCCTTTAGCAATAGTCGTGCCTGCCACCCCTGCAGCCAAGTTAAAAGGATCCTCCAGCCTCCTCGCATCATGTAGAGGATATGTGGAGAATAATATCAAGAAAATAATGGAATTGATTACGGAGGCGTGGGACACGTCACAAAGTATGGCTTCCCTTGGAACGAGAGCACATACTTTGCTTGAACATTTGCAGGCGGATTTAAAAGATGAAGAATGTTTCTATTTAGACACAATCCTTCCTTTTGGCACCCATGTCAACAACATGACATAAACGAGAAGAAGACAACAAGATCTCCCCTCCAAAAACCGGATCACTCAATTAAATGCATGCTGGACAGAGAAAGTGAAGAACCTGCATCTCATTGTCCAATCATGTGAACAAGCCATATCAAAGAAAGAAAAATTATTCACAAAGCTGACCAAAATAGACTTAGTCGAAAGGAAAAACGAGGTCAAGACCTTAATTTAATCGTCAACTCCTTGCCCTCAACTAAGCAAGCCTTCGATAAAGAAGTTGATATTTTTAAGGCATTGTCTTTAGAAAAGTTTTACAACATCCTTGAATATGGTGAAGATGACGTGGACAACTGGCTAGTCGACTATTTGGTACAGAATGAAGAAATTGATCAGGCTTTGCGTAATATTTCTATCGATCTAAGGGAATTAGAAAATGAACTTTTCAACATAAAAATCTGGAATGAGATCAATGTCGCCCCTTTGAGAAGTTACATTGACGAATGGGTCGAAAGGGAATTGAAGCAGGTCGTCGACGAAAGGCAACAGGAAGTTGGCATGATTCCAGTACCCATCGATGACAACAATAAAAAGGCATCAGCAAGCAAATAGCAAAAGGGGTGATATGTACCATCACTGTAAGTCTATACTGATCACATCCTGCTTTGTTTATCAATCCAGTTATTCCACCTTTTTAAATAGAAATATCTAGCCAAAGACTGATACCTTCCAATTTCTTCTTTTCAGGTATTACACTCTATCATCGCCCACTTCTTCTTTCCACAATCCTATTTCTTGTACATATTTCTCTTATGGTCCACAGGAGCCCCAATCCCAATCTATATGAAAAACGCATTTAAATTTCCAGGAATATGTAACAGACAATATTATTTTTTGATATATTTCAAATAAACTATTTTTTTATCTCCTTTTATATTTATGTGCTCATAAATTGTGATCTTCAACTATGTTGAATGTCAAGAAATTGTGTTTATTTAATTTGAATTATCTTTTTCTCATGCATATATTTTTCTCTAGCTATGCATATAACTTTTTTTGTCCTCGCCCATATAGAGACATACAAGGCAGATGGTCTATGGAAATTGTACTTAACTCTAACCAGTTGAAAGTATACATTCAAGAGATAAAACATTGAAGAGATAGAACATGCAAGGTAGAAACAAAAATTTCGAACATAACAAGTCAGACTACTAGAAATAACGGAAATTTGGAACATAACAAAATGAATTATATAGTTTCAAAAATTAAATGGGACTCTACATGCCACATGTCATTTATTGCATGGATACCACATGTGCTTCATGCTGCTTGCCACATCTTCGCTGCAGTTTCCATCTGCCTCCGCTAATTTTTCCACATCCCTGTGCATTTATTCCCAATTCAACCCGGCAGAAACTACGCTGCCATGCAACAGTTGTTTTAATAATGAAGACAAGTTTAGCAATGAGCAAACATACCTATAGACATTGAGCTTTACAAAGTTTTAAAATACAAATCACGTGGAGGAGATCATTGAGTTTCTCAAATCCAATACAATAAGTAATACATAGTAATGTTATTTATATTATTTGATGATAATATAGTAATGTAAATTTTATTGTTTCAGTGGATAGTAATGTTATCTAAATTATCTTCATTAATGCAAATTTTATTGTTTGAGTGGATAGTAATGTTATTTATATTATTGGAAGATAATATAGGAATGTAAATTTTATTGTTTGAGTAGAAAGAGTCACTTAAAAGTGGATAAATTTAATTTATTTTTATGATTATTTATTTTCATAGAGGTAAAGTTTTAATATATATATATTTTTTGAAATTTTAATAATTTGGGTTTTTTTTAAATGGGTTAAAAACTTTAAGGTTAAAGTTCCCATCATAATCTCATAGGGAAAATTCTTAATGGATTTGGGGGAGAAATTCGATGGAAAAATGATTGAGTTTGTCCACTTTTGATCTTACTCTTGTTTAAATTTGCTACTTTTTAATTGCTAAAATTTGTTAAAAACTTGTGCAATGATAAGATGACCATTATGTAACTCTTGTTTTTATTAGGTAATCACAATCTCAAATGATAATTATACTTTAAATAGATTTTGTACAAATTTTTATAATGACATGATAATTTAGACCCCAAGGTTTGGTGTTGGGTGTAAATGAATATTGCTTAAGCATGCCAAATCAAGGAAGAACATGTCCACTAGTGCCTTATTCACAAGGCTTGTCTTTACAGGGGTGGCAGGTATGGGGGGAGGGAGGGATCGTAATCGATCTTGAGGGAAATATAGAGTTGTCCTTTGCTTGGGGTTTAGGGATCACATCTAATAATGAAGTTAAAACCCAAGCCTTACTTTATAGTTTCATATTAGTGAAAGGTAAACAAATAATTTGAATATTGATAGTTGGGGACTTGGCCCTATTCATTAAAGCTCTTCATCATCAAAACTCATAAAACACAATGTTTCTAAGAAGGCTTGTCCAATGAGTACTTATGGAAATTCAAGGAATGAAGTATGTCAAGTTTCTCCATATACTTTGAGGCCAAAACAAACACACTACCACTCTAGAAAATACAGTGTGTGTAGAAGGAAATCGTGAAGTAAATGGGGAGCTCATCCCATTACTACCTCCATAACCGTGATGCCAACTTTGGAGAGTGCCTCACCATTTAATACATGGCAATTCATTCACATAAGTCTAAATAGAGAGTAATGTGTTGGCACACTTGTTAGTCATTTCCACTTGTGGTTCAACAAGGGATTGTAATAGACGGTACTATGGTGGTGAGCAAGGGCAAATGTGGAACATTGATACATAATTTTTGGGGGAAGTCATCGCATGTTTATTCCATTGATGCCATAGACACGTAGAAGAGCATTCCTTGGGAGATTCACTATTGTTTATGATGTTAGTGCTTATGGGAAGGTTGTGATTTGGTTTGTGGTTTTAATCTACGATTGAAATGTGAAGTCGAGTGTGAGGCCAATGTTCCCATCTCTACATTTGATGAGGAGATAATGCATAATGATCCTTGGGTGGTGAAGACTACTTGGGAGAATATTTGGGAATATGCAGGTGGAATCCATTGGTGTAGACATATGATGGCTCATTGTCATTGTCAAACATGCTACTATATCCTATGTGAATTGAACTCGATGTGGAAGGATACGAGGAGTAGTGAAAAAGACATTGCAGAGGCACAATGTAATGTCCTAAATTAGATGGTGCATTGGAATTTTTGAAAGGACAAGTTCATTGAGTAGATGAAAACATAGAACAAGGCTTGAGACACTTGTGGAGTAATATCTGCCAAGAATATTCTACAGCTCTAAGATTGGGAAAAAAGGTTGAAGAGTTCATGGATATTCAACGATTGCATGATTTGGAAATCAACTTAAAGGCTAGTACTCTCTAGCAACAAGTAGAAAGACTCTTGGTTAGCCTTGGTTTGTTTGTGATAGTTCATTCTCATCTTGCATCAGAATAACTAAGTGCATTTGAGGACTCACTTTGGAGCGACCACATCGTGGGCACGACAGGAGCGAGACCATTGCATACTCATGTCTTGATGGCAAATACAAGTGAGTTGATTCCTTTACCAATTATGGAAATACATAGTTGGAACCTAGGTTTGGGTTAGAGACACTAGAAGAAATACAAGGATATGCCCCCAATGAGCTTGTTGTTTAATTTTTTTTCTTTATTATGGCTTAGTATGCTATGTAGGGTTATTTTGTTGTGTAACCGATTTGTTTAGCAATATCCTTGACAAGTTATAATAGTAATTATAGGATAGTCAGAGACAATGAGAGCAAGGATGAATAATGTTATACTAGTTCAACTGCAACATTTAGTCATATAAAAATGATCCATTATTGTGAAAAAAACACCTTAACTTTACAATGAAAAAAAGATTAAGTTACCTTGCTAAGGTTATATATATATATATCTCTATATATATAGTGAAAGACGTTTGTGTTGGACTCCCAATTATTCAATGATGATTTTATAAGAAAAAAATGATGAAGTTACCTTACCAAGGTTATTTTATCTTTTCCTTTTTTAAACACATTTGGATAAAGAGATTATGGTAAAATAGTGGAAGATATTTGTGGTGAACTCCTAATTATTCAATGATGATTTTAAATAACATTATTAGAGAATTGATTGTGGTAATATATAAATTTCAATATACCATGATCCTTATGTTCTAGGGGTTACTATAAAAGGCAACGAGCCTTGTACTAACATAATGGTTAATTAGTTGCAAGCTGATTATTATTGCTTGCTCGATGTTCCCCTCCTTCCTATGTGTGGCCTATATGTTTGCTTGCATATTCGATGTGAGCATTGGTTCACAACAACATATAAGCCCCGATATACCATGATCCTTACACTAATAGGGATGCCTAGGGTTGATTGGTTGTAAGGTGATTGTGATTGCTTGCTTGACCTTTAGTTGTGTGTCATGTGTGAATACAACATAAATAATAACAATTTGATACACTCATCTTGTGGTGTCTTGGAATAATTTTTACATTTATAAAATCTTTGTCCCTCCTATCTCACACCGTTGTGAGAATTAATCCATGACAACATATAATCCCAAATATATCATGATCTTTATGCCAACACAAACATCCACAAAGATAGTACACCCTACTAATATAACAATTGATTGACCTTTTTCCCTCCATATACCGTGTGTGTTAATAAAACATGAATAATGTGAATTGAATAAACCTATCTTATATTTTGAAATAACTTATTCAAAATCTCCTTTCTTAATCCCCACTCTCACCCACTAGTTATGAGAATTGGCTCACCACAACTTAAAAACACAAATATACCACAATCCTTATGCTTAATTCCCACACTCACTCACTCACTAGAATCCACCCACTAATTATGAGAATTGGCACAACTTATAAACACAAACATCCCACAAAAGCGTACCCATATCCCACTAAAGCGTAAACTTATTAGCTAAACACAAATTTACCACCATCCTTATCCCAATCCCACAAGAGCGTCCACTTATTAGCACGATCATTATAGGATGATTATGCTTGCTTACTATGCTACGAAGATTAACGAATGGTTCAGTCTTTTTCTAGTCTGTGTGCGCCCCTATTTCATTTTGGAGCGTTGAATTCCGGAACAAATTTGAGCGGAGATGGCTCTCAACATGAACTAAGGCTTCTTGGTCTTGAAGTTAGGGGTTGGTTTTCCCAAACAAAATACCAAACTGTTATTGCAGGCGATAGACGTGTGGGCGCGGACACGAAATTGAAAATGAGTGAGGTGGTGAAAGATGCAGAGAAGCTTGTTCATTCCGTAATGGGCAAGTGGGACGCTTCTCACGATGCATTCCATGCCCTCAGAGTTCGTAAGCTTGCGCTCACTCTCGCTGCCGAAGAACAATTATCTCCCGAGAGCATGGAAATTGTAAGTCCTTAATTTACTCCTCATCTGCTTCCCGTGCATTTTCCTCGTATTTTGGGAAAACTTTTTATCTTTGCCAATGCTGTAACAGGTGGAGCTCGCATCCTTGTTACATGACGTCGGTGAGTCTTTCCTCTGCTCCATCATTATTATTTTTTGTGATATCCATGGTTTGTATCAGTGCCCAACGTCTCAATATTCTTATGGTGTTTTGATTCCATTTACGAGTTTTCATTGCCCTGCTCTTCACAGGTGATCACAAGTATGCCAGGTGGGTGTTATCAATTTTTATAAGGGCAGTTTTCTTTTATCATATTTTACTGCATTCATGTCACTTTAGTTGAAGACAAGGGGATATAACATGTGCACTGGTTTTGTGCAGGGTTTAGGGTTTAGGGATTGATGGTTGATGCTGATTTGTGCAGCGACGAATCCGAGTGTAAGGTGGTTGAGCGGTTTCTGGAGAGCCATGGAGTGGAGTTTGTCAAGAGAGACAAAATACTGAGCATCATAAATAGAATGGGTAAGGTTGCACTTTTCTATACAACAAAGCATGAGGCCTATGTTAAAATTCATGTCAAATTGCCAGCTGTTGTTCTCTTAATAGGATTTTTATGGTTATTTTCTTAAGCAGTTTATGGAATTTGTATTTCAACTCCACTTGTGTACGTCCTTTGCCCAACAAAACGACTAATTCTTGGTTCTATTAATCCTGGTTTGAAAGTGTCAGATTCTTTAAACAGAGGGTTTTTTCTGGTGCAATTGGGTCCTTTTATGTCTCAATCCAACTGGAGAGAAGGAGTTTCTTCAAATGGGTATATTTCCCAATGATACCAGTCTGTATGGTGTATCATTTAGAACAGGACAAGTGCTCTGGTGTTGTTGACAGGTTGATTTTCCGGAGAAATGAAACCCACTATGTTAGTCCTCCAAGTTACCAGTAACTTGACCAGAAGACCCATTTCTTGCGCTATGCCCATTACTGTTCTCCTTCCTTTCCTGTCTTGACACTACATCAGTACATTGCTATTCAATTTTATTTTTATATGCATAATATACTCTTGGAGGGGGATTCATGTTTCTCATCCCTCAAAACCCTTTAGCCCCATTTCTTGTGCGGTTCCCATTTCTGGTAACGTAGTCAGTTCATTCCGTGGTTGTGTAGTTTCTGTTAGATTTTTTAGACCAAGGTAAGACTCTGCACTAAAAGAATTTATAATTTTTTTTATAAAAAATCTAGATAGCTGAAAACTGAAAGCCACCAACAACTGGAACTCTAATAATGCTAGAATCTATAAACACATACTGCAGAAAAAATATATCAGAAACTCAGTAGATGGACTGTCAAAACCTGTTACTGCTTTCCCATTAATTCTGAACTGAAATTTACTTCAGGAAAAACAGCAACTGAAATCTACTACAGGAAAAACAGAAAACTAATTCATTGCATGTGGCTGAAGTTTGAACTGAATTAATTAAACCTATATCCCTGTTTTCTCCTTTATAGACGAGAAGGTACAATCAATCTGGACTCATGGACAACAGCGCCTCAACTGAAGGTCTTAGCTCCTATTCCTAGTGTGCTTTCCTTGCATGGATAGATGAGCCAAGTAAAGTGCGCCTCTACTGGAGATGATTTGAGGCATGCAAGCATGAATCCTGCTAGAGGTTTGTGCCCTTAACTGGACTGCATGCGCCTTACCTAACTGAACTTAGACTTAAATCAAAAGTAGAAAACTGCTTAAATAAAACTAAACAAACACACGCAAACTGCTGAGGATAACATGCAAACAGTTGAGGATAGATTGCTGGAAATAGAACAGCAATCACTCCTACACAATCTAATCCTCCATATTGCTGAATCTAGATGAGAAGAAGTGTGCCCTCACTGTCTAGTTTGAAATGCTGTAACTAAAGCGCCCAGATCTGTTCACAAGTGCGCTCAGTATTGCCAGATGTGCACCTAGGCTGTAGAAGACTATCCAAGGTGTTGAAATCTGTAACTTAGCACCCGACTGTTAACTCAAATAAAAATGCTTTATTAATTAACAGCACAGCTAAATTGCTCAACAAAAATCAGCGGAAGCACAAAACACAGAAACCATAACACATTTGCACACGAGATTCGGGTAAACACCCCTGGAAAAACCCTTGCGGGAAAACCAGTTCTGTGATGATTTTATTGCTATAAAATCAGGGCTCCCGTCCTGGGATAATGGCCCTTCTGAGGAAATACAACTGCATCTGATAGCCTAGCCCACCTGACTGCTATCTCCCTAGCTACCCCTTTGCACCCTTTTCTCGGCCCTTGCCCCGGCACACCTGAGTGCTCACTCACTCTTTGGTACCATCACTATCCTTAGATCTGACTTCGAGGGCTCTAACTCGACCCTCTCTGGCAAGCACAACTTAGCTTGCTGCTAGATCACACTTAGATCTCCCTATCTCTAGCTCAGATGGTGAGAATCACTTGTGATCATGAGAAATGAGGCTCTCTTGGTCTTTCATAAACCCTAGCCTTTCTCTCATTCAATCCTGGCCCTTAGATTTTCTCCTCAAGATCTAGATCTGACGGTGGGGACTTAATCAATCGTTGAGATAACTTAAGTCAAGATCAACGGATGTTATTTAATATCACATTGACTTAAGTCATCTCCCACCACTTCTAAATAGTCTAGACATATGATGGACCCTTTCACATTGCTAGACACCCCCAATGTGAGCTACACTTTCTAACACAAGGTACAATCTAATACTCCTTACCAATGAAAGTGTTCTCCACCAATACAAGTCTCTCTCTGAACATCTTGAACTTCTCCTTTGCTAGGGACTTAGTCAATATATCTGCAACCTATTGATCTTTTTGAATATACTCTAGAGCAACTGCCCTCTTCTTAACCCCGTCCTTGAGAAAATGCTACTTGGCGTCAATGTTCTTGGAGTGGTCATGGAATTGGATTCTCATTGACTTTTATACAACTTTGATTATCATAGTAGACCACAATAGGCTCCAACATCTTACCTATCAATTCTACAATCAACCCGCGAGTGAATCTAGATGGCTTCACAACCAGCAGTGCTAGATGCCATGTACTTTGCCTCTGTTGATCTCAAAGCCACTGAAGCCCGCTACTTGCTAAATTAGGAAATCACTCTTGAATTCAACTGAAGCAACCCTCTAAAGTACTCTTCTTGTCACCTACAACTCCTTCCTAGTTAGAATCGATGACCCCGTGCAATATCAACTCACCATCTCCTGCATATCTTAGACCATAATGCACTATGTTCTTAAAATATCAGAGCACGTGTTTTGTAACAATTTAGTGAATTTGCTTTGGCTCAACCATGAACTGGCTCAAGGTGTTCGTTGCAAAACATATATCAGGTTTTGTCTTAAGTAGATACATCAAGGATCCAATCAATTGTCTATACACCAAAGGATCTAACAAATTTGAATCTATCATCTAGAACCTTTTTAGGATCTCAACTATGTAGTTTCCCTATCCAACGAAAACCTCACCTGTAAACCCAAGAAACATTGCATTAGTCCAATGCCCTTCATGTCAAATTCTTGTGCCAACTGAACCTTCCACCTTGCAATGAGCTTCTATGAACTCCTTCTAAGTATCATGTCATCTACATATAGGACCAAAACAAGCAAATCGGATCTATCAAATAAATAATAAAAATTGGAACTGTAGTAGTTTTGGTGAAGCTCAAACATAATAGATACTCATTAATCCTAGAGTATGAAGCACAGGGTGCGTGCTTCAGCTCGTAAAGGGATTTCTTCAATTTTCACACATGGGTATCTTGCCCATGCACCTCAAACTCTTTCGGCTGATTAATGTATACTTATTCCTCAACCAGGCCTTTAAGGAAGGATTTCGTAACATCTATTTGATATAATTTCCAACCAAAAATAGATGCTAAAGACATAATGGTCTCGATAGAAGTATAATCGGTGACTGGAGCAAAGGTCTCTGCATAGTTGGCTCCCTCTCTCTAGGAGAATCCTCTAGTTATGAACCAAGCCTTGTACTTCTCTACACTGCCATCAGTTGCATGCTTCACTTTGTACAGTCACCTGGAATCAACATTTGATTTCCCCTCTGGTCTTGACACAATTTTTCACACATCATTCTTCATGATGGAGTTGTATCCCTCTACCATGGCATCCTGCCATCCTTGCACACTTGCTGCCTCCTCATAATTGGAAGGCTCTGCATCAATGGTGGAGGACATTAGTGCAATATAACTGAGAAATTTCTTAGGAGGATGGCTTACCCAAAAAGATGTCTTTGGAGCACCAACTTGCTCTTCTTCCTCTTGCAATATTCATTTAAGCCACCTTGGCCTCATGGCTGTACTAGGTGGTAAAGCTGTTTGTGTACTTGTATGGGAACTTGTCTGACTTGAACCTGAACTCCTCAAACCTATCGATCAACACTTAGATCAACAAGTGTTATCTCCTCTTCAATGACTATTGGGAGCTCTTGTGACCTAGAAGACCATGCATCCCCATCAACCTTCACATCCTGACTTTCTAGTATCTTCCTTTGAGATGGAGCATAGATCTTGTAAGTCTTAGAGGACTCACTATAGCCAACTAGAATACCCTTCAAGATGGAGTGTTCAAGCTTTGTTCTCTTCTCCTTTGGAACATGAATGTAAACCAGATTTCCAAATACCTTGAAATGAAAAACATCTGGGTTTTCCCTTGTGAAGGCTTCCTCTAGTCTTGTCCTTCAACACCTCGTGAAGACATCTGTTTAGTATGTAAATTGTAGTACAACATTCTTTTGCCCAAAGAAACATGGGAAAATCTAAGTCATGAACCATAGACTTAGTTGTATCTACTATGGACTTGTTCTTTCTCTCAGCAACCCCATTTTGTTGTGGGTTGTAAGGTATGGTCAACACCCTGTTGATCCTTTCTTTTCTACAAAAGGAATCAAAGTAAGTAAAGGTGTATTCTTGACCAAACCTTAGTACCTTGATCTTCATACCTGTCTGGTTCTCCACTAGAGATTTACGCTCTTGGAACTTGTTAAAGACCTCATCCTTGGTCTTCATAAACTATTTCCAACTCTTTCTAGAAGAATCATCAATGAACGTAACATGATAAAGATTACCTATCAACGAAGCTAATGATAGAGCTTTATAGAAATATGATTGAATTAGATCAAGAGCCCCTCTTGATTTGTGCTCACTGCTTGAGAAAGCAGCCTTGGCATGTTTATCGAGTGCACATGCCTTACGCACTCCTTTCTTCTCCACTTTGAAGTCAAGGAATCCAACTACCATGCCCTTCAAAAGAGGTAAGGAATCATAGTTCAGGTGATCAAATCTTCTGTGCCAAATCTCACACAGATTGTCATTGCCAATTAACAAGGTTCTCTGCTTCACTGGATATGCTAGTAGTCTGTAAAGGCCACCCTCCCTAACTCCTTTGGCCAAGACTCGACTAGGTTCAGGGTTCCAACTTCTGATGATCACTTCCTAATCATCAAACTCAGGCCTACACTTCAAGTTTGTTAGACAAGAAATCGAAAGGAGATTTCTAGTCATACTAGGAAGTTGGAACATATAGTACCTCATTTAGACTAAAAAATTCTTCGGTTGGCTTGTGGAATGAGATAGACCCTAACCCATGTTGAGAATTATAGCTTGGATAGGAACTTCTGCAGAGGTTCAGAGTGAACGTGCAAGAAGTGGTTTGAGATATTTTTGAAAAGTAATTCTATTTTGTAATTCACCTTAGTAAAAGAGTGAAAAGTCTTATTTTTAGCAGTTGAGTCTAAAAAGGGTCTTTCATGTTCATGCATGACTTAGACTAGGAGTAATCTCAAAAATAGATTAAGGTTTGGTCTCAGCTAAAAGTATAGAGACAGGACAAGATAGAGGTTTAGAGACACATGAACAGTTGAGCAGGTTGAGAGAGAGAGAGAGACCAGGCAGCCAGGGAAGAGGCGTTTTTGGGCAGCTGGTAGTTCCATTATCCATACAACAGTACATATAGTTCTGTACAGTCGTGCAGACATGACAACATGGATCCATACAGTTGCATGGACAGTTTGTATAGGCGTCTGCATAGTCCATGTGAACCAGCCGTACAGTATGTACAGCTAGGCTGTACTTTCTTAGCAGGCCGTTCCGCTTTTAGGATGATTTTGATAACCGTGCAGCTGCTGGTTTTAAGCAGCTTGTGGAGGTTTCCTTGTAAGTTTTTCGAAGGAATGAAAATCAGTTTTTGAAGGAGTAATTACATGTGTTATGTGTATGTGTGAAGTTGTTTATGCTTCTGCTATTTGATTTCCAGCTATTGTGTGACTGATGCTATGGTCTGAAATTTAATTCTTGGTTAATTAGATTCAACAATTTCTTGTTTAATTGAGATCATAAGGACTTTAGTCACCTAGGGCTTGGGACTTTTTTACAACCCAGTCACTGGGTACTTGCCATCATCACCGAGCTCCACCTACATGTCGGTAATCTTGTTCTTTTAACTTGAAGAGGGATGATCTATTCGGAGTTATGTGTCTCGAGGACCCATTGTGAACATACCACCCAACACCTGAAATTGTGTTGGTTGAAAGGCGTGGCACAGTAACAAAGGTGGTATCAAGCCTAACAGTCAACTCGTCCACTCCTGAAGCTTCAACACTTCCTGCAAACTGTTTTTGTTGCCGTTGGTTACCATTCACTTTCTTCTTTTTAGGACATCGAGAAGCATAATGGCCATGCTTGTTGCAATTGAAGCACTTGATATGGCTCAAATCCTTTATCTGTTGGTTCGAAGACCCATGCTATATTATTATACTGCCACATTTTCTTAGTTGCATGCTTATATTATTTGTTTTGAAGCAATGGACGTTTCATCGTCTAAAAAATTGTTATTGAATAAAGAGCTGAACCCATAGTTAGTAGGGCCAATAATTGGGAGATATGGGAAATGCATGTTATTTGAATAACAAAAAGTAGCATCAGATGCCATGATTTGCTCAGCCATGCTTAAATCTGTTGGCACAAATAACAAAGTAGTGATCCATAGGTTGGTAGGATAGATTTTTAGAATAAACTCGGGATAAGGAGGGAAAAATTATCTCAAACTAGGATTATCTTTGGAACTGTAACTGTGAAATTGTCTGAACAGTTCTTGTTTGTGTTCTCATCATTTCAGTAGTAATCACCAACATGCATGTGTGAGAATTCATTTGAAGTACACATATTATGGCTGAAAGTCCAAAAAGGGTTGTTATAAACATTTAACTTAAAATGAAGGCTTCTCAAAAGAAATTTATTTCTTGTTATTCTTTCTTCTTACTAACCAAGGTATGATGTACTTGTTGACCAAAGGGTGCATAGAATTAAAACTAAATATATGCATATTTTTTGGTATAATTACCATTGCAGGTTTTAAGGATGAATTGGCAGGAGTTACAACTTGTGAGTTTGTGCCAGAGTTTGGTGTGGTTCAGGATGCCGATCGTCTTGATGCTATTGGGGCAATAGGTATGTATATAGTAGCATGTTCTGCATAGTTAAAGCCATTCTTTGCTTTCTAATTTTTGTAGTCGCATTTTTTTCCTGTCATTCTCGTCCCATCTTTTTTGGCATTATTTCTTTTAGTTCATGTTTATATCATTAAACAATTGAACAATCATTGTTACGATTTGAACGAATTTTTACATTGTTCATGAATTCAACATCTTTCCTTGTTACATTTTTTGTTTTTCTATGATACTTTTATGATTTTCCATATTTAAACTATTTTATGTCACATTCCCCTCTTCTAAGGATCTGCCAAAATCATCACTAGTTGACATTTCACATACTAATGTTATAATCGGAGGCACAATATAGTTAGAGGTTAAAAGTAGTTAACTTCTAAAAAATGTCAAAAAATGTTAGGTAACTTATCCATTTAATTCTTTTGGGCTAATTAAGTCGAAAAGATGAATTAATTTGATTGATCCAGGTGGATACTGGTGGCCACCCACATGTTCCACTAATTCAGAATGGTTGGCAGTTTTTCTACAGTTATTCGGGTCCTAAACTTTTGGGGTTGTTTTGAGGCCCTAAATGATGTTTTTTTGGCTCGGTAGCGCCTAGCATGTAGCCAAAGGTAGATGCTAGGTCGAATGGAATGTGTACTCCTTGGCTAGACCTTTCCAACGGAGTATCGAGCGCCCCAAACATAGATTGTATGCAAAAGTTGTGCCCTCGGGAAGTTGATGTATCAACTAACCACATCGGGGCCCACAAACCTTTTGGTGTTTCATCTTTTGGGGTTAGGGTTTTGGATGTTTAGGGTTTTCTCATTGATGCTTTATGTTAAAAGGTCTTTTCAACCTCTTTGTAATTAGCTTCTTGCGAATGAGCGTAGCTGTCACATCTCTCTCTTCAGAGATAAGCTACCACCATTCTAGCTAGTTTGTGTGCTTTGCATTTTAAAGTTTTTTGTATTCCAGACAGTCATTAATAGAATCTGAGTTTAACTGTATTACTGTGTTTTTTGCAATATCTCCATGTGTTTCATTGTTATATCTATGCCTTCATGTCGTTCTCAATATAATTCGAATCAATGGTATCAGAGCAGTGTGCTCCTTGTCGTTTTTTAGTGCATGTCCCCGACGAGGTCAGGGTATAGAGAGTTGGTTCTCGAGCTAGTTTTTCTTGAGGACAACCGCTCTCGCCAGCCCAAGCAACCTCCCATGGTGAAAGAAAAGAGGGCTGACAGAGCAGGATATTCTATCAAACTGTTGCTTGAGGAATCCCTTACGCGACAGAGGAATGAGATGATATTTGTCTACAGAGGCACCTTCAACCATCAGTCACTTCGGAGGTGCGACGCCCTTTAAGGTACAAGTTAACTTTGATATTCCTTTTATTTGAAGGCCAGATAGACGTCGATGCTTTGGAAAAATGGTTAAGTTTGCTAGAGGGTTATTTCTCTGTATAAAATTTTTCCAAGAGTGAAAAAAATCACCTTTGCAGTGTTTAAATCCCTTCCCCATGTTAGAGATTGGTGGGAGACTTAATGTGAACAACATGTTGAAGATGAGTTTGCAATTTTTGGGCCAGGACCCACTTGGGCAACTTTTGTTGATGCCCTCAAGGAGCAATACTACCCTGTTGGAAACTATGATGACCAGTACACGAGATGGGCAACTCTGTGTCAGGAGAGAGACCGGATAGTGTTGGAATACACCAACATCTTCCATACCTTGTGCACAAAGCTGGGTATTAAAGACTCCTAGCGGCACCTGGTCCCAAAGTACCGCAGTGGCCTACATAGGTACATCCAGACAGATATGGAGTTTCTGGATGTCTCCTCAATGGGAGCTGCTTAACGATATGCTGTCAAGATCGAGCAAAAGTTCAAGCAAAAGAATAAGCGAGAGATTTTAGTTCTGCAAACCCATCGCAACAGAAGCATGGTAAAAGTGGCCCTAATTCCTAGAGAAAAGGACAGAGTAAGGATGGCTACCTCCAGGACAACTAGTCCAAGCCACAAACAAAGAAGAGTAACGAGAATTCGAAGGACACTAGAAAGTGGTGTGAGTTCCACAAAATCCCTTGGCACAACACTGATGAATGTCGCTCCAAATAGTCATTGTTTGCTGAGACGAAAGCCTCAGAGTCGGATGTTGACTTAGACTCTGATTCAGAACCGGATAAGGGAAAACGAATCATTGACGTAGAACCTAGTGTCACTATCGCTACCACAAAAGTCCAGTCAGAGAAACCAGAGGAGCTTGAAGAAGGGGAGCACCTCTTCCACTCACAGATGTGGGTGAAGGGGATCCCCCTCCATTTCATTGTTGACAGCGGTAGCCAGAAGAACCTAATATCAACAGAGGTCATCAAGAGGTTAAAACTAACAACGACGCCACATCCTTAGCCATACAACATCGGTTGGTTCAGCCAGGGATGAAACATCCGTGTCAGCCAACAATGCCACCTGCACTATGGCATCAAACCCTTCAAAGACGAGATATTGTGGTATGTTGCCCCCCTTAAAGTTTATGATGTTCTTTTAGGACAACCATATATGTGGAAGCGTCATGCTGTTTATGAATCTAGGCCCTATAGTGTCATTATTACTTTGGTAGGTCAACTCTACAGGGTATCGGAGGCAGTCTCGACTACTGCGGTCTATTTGATCTCCGTGAAGCAGTACAGAAAGATGGTCTCTCAGACTGAGAGATTGGTCCTCTTTATGGTGTGTTCAGAAGGTGAATGAAAGGTCACTGCAACCGCCAAAGCCTCTACACGAGGTCTCTCTACACAACAACAACATGTGGACAAGATAGTAGAAGAGCTCAAAGACATCTTTGCCTCGCCTACTGGGGTGCCTTTGCATTGTCAGGTGTTACCCCCCCAAGCTCGGGGTAACTAAGGAGATGATGTCTCGAGGTCCGTAGGTTGAAGACATGGAGTGTCGAGAGCTAGATGAGCAGGCGGAGCCCCTCCTTTGACCACACATCACCATTTGATCGATAGCAACAACGTCCACCGCACCAGCTTGGCCCACATAGGACAACAAGTCTTGCTTCACGAGGTAACAAATTCGGTCTTGTGGTAAGTGTCATTTTGATAATTGAAGCATTTGAACATGTTGCAAAGAGTCCTTTCTTGATTATGAAAACGTTTGCTTGGAAATTATACCTTTTGCCTCATTTCACCTTGGTGGTTGACATGGTTTCCTAGTAAGTGGGTCACCCTTAGGAAAAGGGTTGCTACTAGGGGGATCTCCTTGAAGGGTCATTGTACGACCCCCATCCATACTTGCTATTTTCCACACTTCTTCCCCTCTGTTTCCTCATGTTTTGGGTTTTCAGGCTTATTGACCCCAAGAAGGGCTTGTACCTCATTTCATGGGAAGAAGGGGCTAAAGGCCCATAGGCGTTGTAGTTGGAAAAAGATAAAAGCCATAAATTATCCTCCAGATGCTTGCCCTAAGGTCTTGAGAGCAATGAAACGCTTCTCCATAAAAAATTGAAGGACCTTTAAAAAAGAAAACACATAATTAATAAATGTCCTACTTATTGAGGGAATGCATTTGCGGTGTCTTTTGTTTTCCTTGCCCATGACACTCAATGTGTTCTTTGCTCCAAGTGGCATTGAGGTGCTCTTTACTTTCCATTGCACATAACACTCAATGTTTTGGACCATAATAAATTAATGGCAAATAAAAGGGCTTGGAAAAATGTTGCATTGCAAACGAGGATGCAACACACCCTCCACAAAGGCACTCATAAATGAGACAATATGAGCCTTTGTATGTCAAGAAACCCCATGCCCAAAGTCATACCCCCATCCACCTCATATTCTTTTACATGACTTAGAGAGGGTCTTCTTGGGAAACACTCCTTGACTTGGGGATTGGTCTACCAAATAGGGCACCATGACAACCCTCCCATACTTAAATTTGGAAAGTTCTATAAGGTCTTTAAGCATTTGTTTAGTTTGAAAAGGGGGGATTTAATGCACATGTTCGGGTGGTTCATTTATTAAATATGGCTTACTTGGCATGATGCATGTGACTTGTGGACCCTTGGAGGGCGTACTTGTTTGTCTTTGCAGGGCCTTAACAGGTGAAGAGCCATTCCATGGAGGAATTGTACCATTTTGACCTTCATGAGGATTGAAAACTCCAAGGATGGACACCATACTCCACAGGATGGGCAGAGTACCCCGAAGTCGTTGTACACTTGAGATGATGAACGTTGCCTTTGGAGGCATTTGGATAACACTAGGTGATGACATCGTAGCCCCTTGCACTTGGACGTTGGCCTTTGGAGGCCCAACATGTCATCTTCTAAGCCTTGACGTCACTTGAAGGCTAGGGTTTTGATGGGTGTAGCAATAAAATTGTTATTTAATGGAAGACGAAATATTTCTAAATAAGATATTTGATTGATAATTGATAAAAGATGATTACAATTACCCTCGTGACGGTTTACTATATAGCATTGACTAGTCACGAGGTGAGGAGGTACGTGCATCTTGTTGAAGAGGTACGTGCCTGTTGATTTATTTTAATTAAATTATTATTATTATTATTATGTTCGTAACATTGCCATCCCCTTAAGATTTGCTTTGTCCTCAAAGCAAGGGTAGTGACTCACGTGATGAATCTTCTTTTGGAAGGTTTTTCCATTTGATGTGATATTCCGTAATGGTTTTGGAACTCCTTAGTGGCAAGAATACCTTTTGGTTCTAAAATAATTCTCCCTTCGTCATCGAATTCAAGGATTTCTGTTTGAATTGGTTTAGCTTGCCCAAGCACCTTCTTGAGACATGAGACGTGGAAGACGTTATGGATGCGACAATTGTCTGGTAATTCCATTCCATAAGCTACTTCACTAATTTTTTGGTTAATTCGAAAGGGTCCATAAAATTTTGGAGCTAATTTGTTCTCCCCTTGTTGCTTAAGGGACAATTGTTTGTAGGCTTGGAGTCTTACAAACACCCAATCGCCTTCTTCAAACTCTCTTTCTGACCTACATTGGTTTGCTAGTTGTTTCATTCGATTACGAGTTGTTGCTAGGTTTTCTTTCAATATTTTGATGATTTTTTGTTCTTCCTCTAGCTGATTTTTTACTACTTGGACCTTAGTGTCAATCAGTGCAAACTCCTTCCATTTGGGCGGTTCATAACCATATAAGGCTTGGAAAGGGGTCATTTTTGCAAAAGTGTGATATGTAGAATTATACCACCATTCGACTAAATGTAACCATTGAGACCACTTATTTTGCTTATCTGTCATGAAACACCGAAGGTAAGTTTCTAAGCATTTATTTACAATTTCTGTCTGACCGTCTGTTTTTGTTTGACTGTCTATTTGTGGATGGTAGGCTGAGCTCATATTAAGGGATATTTCTGTTTGTCTGCAAAATTCTCTCCAAAAATTTCCTTTAAATTTTGCATCCCTATTGCTCATAACAACCTTTGGAAATCCATGCAATTTATAAATGTTTTTGCAAAAAAAATTTGCAATTTGCTTTGTTGAGTCAGTTTTCCTTACTGCCATGAAATGTGCATATTTGGTTAATCTGTCAATCACAACAATTTTTTTTCCCTTCCCGTCAGACATGGATAGCCCTTAAATGAAATCCATCGAGATCTCTTCCCATTTTTGGTTAGAAATATGTAGAGGATGAAGTAGTCCTGGAGTGATAACATTTTCATTTTTATTTCTTTGACATATTTCACATTCGACAACAAATTTTTGAATATCCTTATTCATTCCTTTCCAATAGAATGATTGTCGTGCATTATAGTAGGTTTTGAAAAAAATCTACATGCCCTGCTGCTGGGAAGTTGTGTGACTCCTTAAAGACTTTCATTTTAAATTTTGAAGATGGAATTAGATAGATTTTGTCCTTATACTATAAAATGTCGTTTTTCCATTCAAATTTGGGGTTTTGGTCCAAATTGCTGATTATTGAATTAGATGCAGGATCTTTGGCATACTCAACTCATATCTCATCTAACCAATCAAGAATCACTATTGTTGTTGCATATGCTCTTACTTCCTCATCTTTTCGTGATAGTGCATCAGTAGCTACATTGTCCTTTCCTTTTTTGTGTATTTTTTCCATATCAAAGGTGGAAAGTTTTTCCATCCACTTTTGTTGTTCGGTTGACAACGTTTTTTGCCTTAGTAGGTATTGAAGACTATTGTGATCAGTATGTATCGAGAATTTGCTTTCCAAGAGATATTGTCCCCACTTGGCTAATGCATGCATAATGGCTAACATTTCCTTATTATAGGTAGACTTTAACTCTTCCCTTTTGTTGAGCTTTTGACTTTCAAACGCTATTGGATGGCCATCTTGCATTAACATTGCTCCTATTCCAATTCCCGATGCATCACACTCTACTATAAAGGGTTTTGTAAAATCTGGTGTTGCTAACATAGGTGCAAATGACATAATCCTTTTTAACGTTTCAAAACATTCTTTTGCATTGTTATCCCATTTGAAGGAATTTTTCTTTAATAGGTTTGATAGTGGTGTTGTCAAATGAGCGTAGTTCTTGATAAATCTTCGATAATAATCTGTTAATCCAAGGAATCGCCTTAGTTTTGTTATGTTTTTTGGTTTTGGCCATTCTGTGATTGCTTTGATTTTACTGGGGTCCATCTTGACTCCTTAGGATACGATACGACCAAGGTATTCTACTTCCTCTTTACCAAACGAGCACTTTGATATTTTTGCATAAAACTGATTTTTTTCTAAGAGAGAAAGTACCTTCTTTAAATGCTTCATATGTTCCTTCCAAGTCTCACTGTAAATAAGAATATCATCAAAAAGACTAGTATGAACCTTCTTAAGTAGGGCCAAAAGAGTTGATTCATGGTTGCTTGGAAGGTAGCAGGCGCATTCGTTAACCTGAATGGCATCACCTTGAACTCATAGTGACCTTCCCATGTTTGAAAGGTAGTTTTTGCCACATCTTCTAATCTTACTCGGATCTGGTAGTACCCCGACCTTAGATCCAATTTTAAAAAGGATTTTGCTCCATGGAGTTCGTCCAACAACTCATCTATGAAGGGTATACGAAATTTGTTTTTTATAGTTATTTTATTTAACCCTCGATAGTCTATGCATAGTTTGAAATATCCATCTCTTTTTCGAACCAGGATTACTGGGGCTGTGTATGGGCCCCTGCTTGTTGTAATTATTGATATTATGGTAGCTGCGAGAGGTATTTACCTCCACGTGTAAACCTGACGAGAATAGAATACTCCGGGAAGCAAGAATAAACCCTAATGAGTTGGCCAATAACCCTAGAAGTCAAGTCGGCTCAAGAGGATAGTTTATATTAGGTTATTAGCCTACAAGAGAAGGAGTCGGCCAGAAGAAATAATATATACTGAATAAATAGATACCTGGAATGAGAAGTCGGCCCAGGCAGTTAGCCAGAATCAGTATAAATACAGGAGGCCAGTCTTCATTCTGGCAGGCATTCTTAGAATTGCAGAGCAGCACTTGTGCTCACTGCAGTGCCTAGTTTTGTGCGTAGGTTTGGAGGAGAGCTGCCGCTGCAGCTAGCAGATCACGTTTTGGCTTGGACTATCTCTTGGTTAGGGTTTGGACTATCTGATAAGCTCTTGTTGGTGCACTATCCTTGGGGAAAGGTGCGCTACCCTTTGTTTGGCTATCTAGCCTAGGGTTTGCTTCCGGAGTGATTCTCTGTCAAGGTTAAGGTGCTCGGAGGGTGGCTTCGGCCTATGGTTGGGTGACAATAGTGATATTGTCAATGGTAAAACGAGCACATCCATTATATTCTAACAAGTTATGGGCCCACACCTCCTTCATTCAGTCTAACTGCTGGAAGGAAGCATAGCCATTAGAATATTAAGCTCGTTGAAGAACTGCTGCTAGGGTTTCTAGCAGGAGAAGTCACCAAAGCACTGCTACTAGGGTTACTAGCAGGTGCAGTTGCAGAAACCCTAATCCTCTCGTTGAGGCACCTTTAGTGAAGGGATTGACCTAATTTTCGAATAGATTAGTGTGCCCTAGCCTAGCGCATCTCCTGGTACTCTCAGCAAGCCAAGATGTCAAGTTTGAGTTTTTGGTCAAATCTAGGGTTGACCAAGTCAAAGAAGCCATGACTTACTCTATGAAGTTAGAGAACAAGTTAGATGGAGCTTCTAACTTCAGAGCGTGGAAGACAAGGATTGACCTCATTCTTGCCAAGAATAAAGTGCTGGATATTGTGAAAGGAAAGATCGTAGAACCAGAGTTTGAAGAAGGAAAAGAAGGAACCACAGAACGTTGCAGTTATGGAGAAGTTCAAAGACGGTGATATCAATGCCATGAGTATCATAGTGTTCTCTATAAATGACCACTTGATACCCTACATCTCCCATCTTGACTCATCAAGGAAGATGTACGATGCCCTAACAAACCTCTTCTCAGTCAGAAACATTGGACAGATAATGAGTCTGAAGAATGAACTCCGTGACATGAAGATGAATGATGATGACAACATAACATCATTCTTTGTGAGAATCTCTCAGTTAAGAGATCAACTACAAGCCATTGAAGAGATCATTTCGGAGAAGGAATTGGTAAACATAGTATTCAATGGTCTTCCCAAGACATGGGATGCATTTGCTGCAAGCATGAACACAAGGAAGGAGTATCCTACATTTGAAGAACTCTGGACTTGCTGTGCTTAAGAAGAATCCAGGATCGGTGCAAAAGAGAAACCCCAAAAGAAGTACGATGATCAAGCCTTCACAACAAGATTCAAGAATTTCAGGAACAAAAGGAAGTTTTGGTTCAAGGAGGAAGCCAAATCAAGAGAAAGATATTTCAGAAATACAATGCTTCAATTGTCGAAAGTATAGCCACTACAAGAATCATTGTCCCGAGCCAAAGAAAAGGAAGGGACACACGAAGCATCATTTGTCGAAGAAAAGGAACCTGCTAAGAAGACCAAGCAGGATAAAACAAACTTCTTCTTCTAAAGACAAGGTAACAATACTTCTTGTACATATCTTGTTTACATAGTCTCTATACATATCTTGTATATCTATCTCTTAGAAGATAATATGTTCCAAGAAGAACCATACCTATGGAAGAACAACAAAGATAAGGATCGCTATCATTATATAAAGACAAGGTAATACACATGAAAGAATGAAATACATCAAACAAATCATGCGGAAGCTATTACAAGATAAGCCGAAATCAATCCTGAAAAGACTTAGAAGAAGCAAAGACAGAAAGAAGTCAGCAATCAAGAGGAAATTGGAGAAAGACTTATGATGCCTTGCAGATGCAGACGAAAGCGTGGACTCTGTTAGACGGAGGGAGCCGATTATATATTTCCAAAAGAAAAACATGCACTCATACATGAAGTAAGGATTAAGAGGGGGCTAATCCTATGATCCATTGAAGATGATGAAGTATATATCCATGGTAGCAGCCATGAAAGGCAGTACGTGTTCAGTTCAACCTTAGAAGAAGTCTTCTTCGAAGAGAAGCCTTAAAGTATCCCTGGTTGTCCATTCACATCCGTGATCGTATGATGAAAGGAAGAAGTGGAATCTTTAGGGCATGGAATCTATAAGAAACTCCATGGACCCAAGAGCTAAAGAAAAACATCAAGAAGAACATAAGAAAAACATCAAGAAGAACATGAAGATTCCAAGAAAGAAAGAGAAGCCAGAACAACTAGTCATTGTATCTAGAATCACAAGATTACCAACCTGATATGAACTCACTAAAAGCAATCAAGCAGAGGAACTAAAAGTTGTGATGAAGAACAATGTATACATGCAAGCATTGCAATATCCAGAACTAGAGATTCTCCCAGATGGAGGGAGAAGACTATGATGATTACTTGTTCCAGTAAACCAAGCATACCTCTGCATAAGTCATTATATCATCAGCAATATCCATGGGTTGGAGTTCTACATCAGATGAATGCAAAGATTGCTCTCCAAAACAATTGAACAGAGAGCGTATGAAGAGCAACCTCAAGACCTTGAGGCATACCAGAAAGAGACCCTTGTATGCAGATGGAAGAAGATAACTTGATGAAGGACTTCCAATGCACAACAGAAGCGTGGTGAAGATTTTCTCAGAATGATTACTCAGAAGATCAGGATGATGGATTGCCAATCCATGACAAAGATCTCATGATGACAGAAGAAGTGCCACATGGATATGTTCTAGTTTGACCCTTGCCACGATGTTGATCAGAGCTACATGAAGCCTTCAGAGAAAACCAGTGTTCCAGACCGAAGTACAATTGAAATCAAGCATTACATTATACGTAATGAAGTCTAGAAAGGAGAAAGTGGTTCTCCAATACATATGTCCATAGATGAGCAGATAAGCAGGCATTTTGGTAAAGCTTCCATCAAAGATGAAAGAGTTTGCATACTCAAGCTGGAGCTCGTGGAGACGACTTCCTTATTGAAAAAGGAAGAGATGACTCCCAGGGTGGGAGGGAACACTGATGTGCTAATGATTGATGGACAGTCATTGTTCAGTTCGAAAATGGTCCAGGATGAGCAGTTCCTTTCCAGTTCGGAAAGTGGTTTGAGATTTCTGACGGACAGGCATTTTCCAGTTCGGAAAATGGTTCAAATCGAACGGTCATTTTCGTAATGAAAATGGTTCGATGGATTGCTGATGTACCATAAACAACGATTTCCCATTGTGGTTAACATGGGGAATGGTCTAGGGCAGTCTCTCTTCTTGAGGGTTACTTAAGAAGACCGACCCGCCTCGCTGGACAACGATTTCCCATTGTGGTTAACATGGGGAATGGTCCGTTTTGGAGGTTGGTGCAGGACAGTCATTTCCTTTGGAAATGGTCCGGATAGTCATTCCTTAGGGCGGATTCATTCTCTCCAGGTTGCACTTTGTTTAGTGTCGGAGGAATGGCCCAGGGTGGGGAATGGTCTAGGTTCAACAATCAGGGACAGACATTCCTTAGGGCAAACTTATTCTCTCTAGGTTACACTTTAGTGTCAGAGGAATGGCCCAGAGTGGGGAATGGTCCATAGTCAGAAATCAGGATAGTCATTCTTCCTTGCTTGAGAAGAATAGTCTAGATAGCTCATCATTGATGTTTCAATTTCTGAGGGCAGATGATCTTCCAGATCTCACAGATGTGAGTGGAAGAATGACCCAAATGATTCAGTTTATATCATAACATTGTTTCTGTGCAGGTTGATATCAGATGATTGTTATGAAGACTGTATGTTTCTAGACAGTAGATGTATACATCTGTGGTGGATGTGTTCCACTGTTTGTGGCTATACGTTACTGATCAAGTACTTGTGTGCTACTTGGTGTGGTAGTGTACCATTGGATTGTAATTGTGTACTACTATGGATAGACACAGTTGTGTTCTATTGAATGATATTGTTCCAATTGACTTGAAGACTATCAACAGTGTTGAGAATGATTATCAGCTAGATGGATGATCAATGATCAGAGATTTCCCAGACATTTATTCTTCTAGATTAGAAGAATGGCTCTTGTGTCACTCTAAGGAGTGACCATCATGTCTAATTACTCAGATGGAGTATGGTTTCAAGAGATGATGCAGTTGATGACATTAAAAATAATAATGGTGCTCATATCTTAAGATAGTTTGTACGACTATGATGATACTACTGATTCAATGGTATGTTTGTGCTCAAGACCATTGTCTTCAATACCTCCCTAGCTAGGAGGGAGTGTTGATATTATGGTAGCTGCGGGAGGTATTTACCTCCATGTGTAAACCCGACGAGAATAGAATACTCTGGGAAGCAAGAAGAAACCCTAATGAGTTGGCTAATAACTCTAGAAGTCAAGTGGGCTCAAGAGGATAATTTATATTAGGTTATTAGCCTACAAGAGAAGAAGTCGGCCAGAAGAAATAATATATACTGAATAAATAGATACCCAGAATGAGAAGTCGGCCCAGGCAGTTAGCCATAATCAATATAAATACAGGAGGCCAGTCTTCATTTTGGTAGGCATTCTCAGAATTGTAGAGCAACACTTGTGCGCATTGTAGTGCCCAGTTTTGAGTGTAGGTTTGGAGGAGAGTTGCCACTGCAGCTAGCAGATCACGTTTTGGCTTGGACTATCTCTTGGTTAGGGTTTGGACTATCTGATTAGCTCTTGTTGGTGCGCTATCCTTGGGGAAAGGTGCACTACCCTTTGTTTGGCTTTCTAGCCTAGGGTTTGCTTCCGGAGTGATTCTTTGTCAAGGTTAAGGTGCTCGGAGGGTGGCTTCGGCCTATGGTTGGGTGACAATAGTGATATTGTCAATGGTAAAACGAGCACATCCATTATATTCTAACAGTAATAACCCCACATTTTAATAGATCTTGAATTAGTCTTGTTATCCCCGATATCTAGGGATAACTAGGAGATCATGTCTCGAGGCCCACATGGTCCTAGACATGGAGTACCGAGAGCAGGAGCGACTTGAGCATGGCCCTAGAGGCCAGCTTTGTCCTGTCAGCAGTACCAGCCTCCATCACTACCGGCCTGGACTTGCATCAGAGAGGACTCTTGCTCCATGAGGTAATTGGTCCGAGGTATCATGGTATGTGTCATATTTGATCGTTGTAACCTTCTTATGTATGCATTTGGTTCCTTTCATTTCGGATGACTGCTTGGATCTTACACTAATCCTCTTGACCATTGTTGGGGTGATTGATGGGGCAACCTAGCAAGCCGGTATTCATGGGTTTTGGTTAGCCACCAAGGGGGGTTTGCAGAGCCATCGTCCGCTCCCACCATCTTATCACTTTTCCATCTTATATCCCGCTCATCCATCCCATTCCCCTAGTTTGGCCATTAGGATGACCTT